>CM031244.1:98621802-99021166 GCA_018340775.1 Taxus wallichiana var. yunnanensis | reverse complement strand
AAATAATGCGATTAAGCTCCCTGAACCATCTAATTCCAAAATGGTCAATGATAATCAAAAGCTAAAAATATTCAATGACCCATTGCCCAAGCATGATAAGATATCCACTAATTCTTATATGAAGCATGCATATCATGTTGTGCCTTATCCTTCATCGGGGCCTCTTGATTTTCTTATTATCTACTGATGATGTACCACCACTAGTCATCACATTCTTGGATCATGATTACCATGTTATACTTTCTTCTTATTCACCGCATATAAATGCTTCTATTGGTACTTATATCATCAAAAACACTTTTTCCATGTATCAGCCCTTTCCAATGCATGCTCTGTGGAAATCCTATTAGCTATCAAATTTATAACCTCCCTAAACACATTTCGAGTACCTAATTATTATGGTTGTGTAATTCTTCCCATTATGGTTGGGTCTCTTACCATATTTACACCATTCCTTGTTACATCTGAAATCAAAGGCTGTGACATGGTCTTAGGTCTTCCTTCGCTCCACGCTACCCAGGCCATCCCTTCCATGCATCACTTATGTCTCAATTTCATCCATAACAAACAAGTTGTCACCATCAAAGGTATTCCACCACATACACTATTACCTTGACCCACTCTCACCTCTATCTTTGTACCAGCTTATGACATATATTGGTATATGTATTTGGTCTTATTAAATCTAGGCATTTTTGTATAGTCCGTGTCATTTATCTTGATCCATACCTAATTTGAGCCTTTTTATCATCCGAGATTTATTTGGATTTTGAATAAGAAGTATTTAAGGAGCATTTATTATTGTCTAATCTATCTTAGGTAAGGTCGGGAGTATTCTTGTCCCTGACAAGAATATAAGGCACAAGAATTGTTTACCCAAAATAACTTTGAAGGTTGGTGTCGCTAATGGATATGATAGAATTTTCATGGCCAAAGGATACATTTTGATCCTAAAGTCTGTAATAAAGAGTTTCCAAAGGACTATATTTTCATGAATAAATGAGTACATAACAAGGATAAGAGTAAAATCTAATCCCGAGCCCAAAGTATTTATGAGGAAATGTGTGAAAATAAAAGGTTGGGAAGTCGAGAAAAAAAGGGAACAAAATCTTATGCTTCTTTGAGATATGCAATTGGTAAAAACAAACCCAAGGTTTGTGAATTAGGTACATGGACTAAGCATATGGCATACACGGGAATAGAGAAAGAAATGCATTTTGCATGTTACAAAGATGGTGTGTGGATCATTTTACAAAATTTTTCAAGCTCGTTAAAAGCTAAAAGGGGGCTCATTAATGCACTAGCCATACAAGAGTAAGGCCCATTAATGTGAATGAATCATGTAATGGAGATACACAGATGATAGGATGTGAAAATATTGCAATGGTTGAAAATAAGAGAAAAAACTTAGAATTACGAAAATTCCCCATGAACGCAATCTTCGACATTAATGCATGAATCCATGAGCAGTTAATGTGGTAACTTGTTATAAATTATTCTACTATGGTACTCAAAGATTTGATGTTCTAAAGGATTTTCAAGCGGTATTGAAGGAGAGTTGAAGAAAGAATTAGCCCCAAATATCAAAGTTTAGTTGAAATACTTTTTCAATCGGTAAAGTTCCAAGCAATGACCAAAGTTTTGTTAAAAGGTGAGTTCATCAGTTCCCATATTTTCTATGATATTTTGAGAATCAGTTTAAAAGGTCTAGGTTTTTTGAAAAGAGGTTTGGTAAAACTGTGTTGGAATCATGAAGCTTCATCTATTACCCATGAAAACAAGTTCCAATCTTAGTTCCCCTCTAGACAAAATTGCAGATTTTGACATTACATCTGTCAACCTAGAAGATTTTAGGTAGAGGTTATATTCCCCTGAAAGAAGTGACACCATGAACCAAGTAGCCAATAATTGTATTGACCTTGTTGCTGCTTTCCCTCCCGCTATGCCATGCTTGAAGCTTGTATGGGTGTGTGCTCAACACTATAATCCTATAACTAGAGAAGTTCGGGATGGGAAAGGATATTTGGTTTTATCTTTCTAGGAGCAGGCGTTTGACAGAATGTTGGGTTTTCCTCCCACAAGGAAGAGAGGGGCTATTACCAAGGATTCAACACAAGAATATTGGAACTCACATTTGAAGAAGTGGATGAAGTTTATGAATGTCCATTGGTTAACCAATCCATGAACTTCCGCCCCCAGAATGACAAAGAAGTTGAATAGAACTGAATTTATTGAGGAAGTTGGAGATGTGATTATATTGTTGAACCGAGTAATGGGTATAGAATCTACTGATTTTTCTAGGAATGGATGTTTCAGTTCATTCAGGTAATACTTACAAACAAAAATCCTCTCCTTGGGTGAGATAATAAGTAACCGTATTCATGAACAAATGATGGGAGTTTCTCAGATTGCGAGAGGAGAAAAGGCTGGCATGACATAATTTTTCATGACTTCTTACTTGGTTTATAATCGATTTTCATAGAGTTTTTACAGAATTACTAATGGATGGTGAGCTTAGTAGCTCTAAGGTGTATGATGTCTTCTATCAGCTAAAGCTGACAAACTATGAAATGCATTACATAAATATTTCTAATCACTTATTTGCACCCACAATTTTTTTATACCACCTTGACTGGGAGACTGAGATATTTTCCCTTGATGCTAAGAGAGTTATTACTCAATATGGGTGTTATTTTATCTAATTCAAGACCTATTCATATATCAGGGTTAGTGGTTTTGATGGGAAACCCTACTTGCTCCCCAAGTGTGTAAATGAAAATGGGAACTGATGGAATTGGTTAGGAAATTGTTATTAGTACACCAGTTCATTTCCCAAAAGAATCTAACATCCCCTATCAAGTTCCCCATGATCATTGGGAATTACACTTTCCCAAACATCCAAAAGGAAAAAAAAATTGGAAGGAGAAATGAATAGATGTATGCAGGATAGATTTGAGGAAAGGAAACATTATGATATAAAGCATATTTTACATAATGTTGCACCCACTCAGATAGAGCATAAACCTCATTATGAGGATTTATGGATGAATTGTGAAGATGAAAGGGAAGTTATACGAGAGAAAATTCAAGAATGACATTGTCCTAAATGATTGATTTTGGGGTTATCCAAGCTTTTGAAGGGTTAGAAGATGATGGTAATGTGATTAGTGAATATTACATCCAGGATGATATTTCTTCTCAGCCTTTTCCACCAGTTAATTGGGATGTTGATGAGAAAAAATATAATCAGAAAAGACTGAAAATATCATCGACTTTCCTTAAGGTGGTTATTTTCAAAGGGAGTGGATGTAAGTTACCAACATACCCAAAGTATTAAGGGAATATAGGGCTAGAAAGATTATTGATGATGTTATTCCCCCATATTGGAAGGTTTATGCCACTGGGATGTTTCATGGAGATAGAAGATTAAGATTCCTTTTAAGAAGTTGGAAATCTGTGCCAGTGATGGGTGATGTGAGTGCCCAGGCTAGAAGAACTGGAACTTCCTTCCTCAAATAATAAGAAAAGATATAGAAATGATTATGGGAGGTATGGTTGAGGGCCCTATTGTTCATGCTACCCCTATAGGTCATTCCAACATTTGTTTCTAGATCCAAAGGAAAGGAGAAAATGATGGAATCTAATCCTAGGAAGCCTAAGGAAGAAAGTTTTTCTAAAACACCTCATGAAATTCAGACACTAGAGAATGGTCTACAAGAATCAGAGGAGGGGGAACAAGTCCATCTTCGAAGAGGAAGTGAACTAAGGTGTCCGAATGGGTTGATTTAGAGGAGGAAAAGACCATTAAACAAACAATAGATCTTGATGTCCCTATCTTTTCATCTACTATCACCCAATCTCCTACAACTATGCTCATTGAGAAACCTATACCTATGATGACAACCCTTGCCGTTGTAAATTTCAGGTTGATTGCTTTTCGCCCATAAAGGAATAGTCCATTATCAATTATCCTATGCATGATGTCTTAACTCTTCCAAAACAACATACTGAGATCACCCCAAAGAAAATTCCAAGTAGTGTGGTGGAAGAAGAGGAGAAGATTATTGGACATGAAATACAACCTCACACCAAGAAGATTCTAATAAAAACAACACATGGAGAAACTTCAGGTGTCATCAGCTGCAAAAACACCTCAGGACACTGAAGTGATTGCATAAATTCTTGAACCCCACATTCCCACAACTGAATTCATTCCCAGAACTTTGTGAGATGGTCCCTAATCCTAGTAAGAAAATGAGTGAGGACTTGGTATAGGAAGAAAGGGAAGTTGGTGACCAATAACCTTGACAGTTAAATAATTAGGAGACCAATATGAGTCTATGAATGGAATTGAGGATTAAGGAGCACTCAAGAGGAACCAATGTATGCAACTCTAGAAGGTATGTCTATGCCTTCTTCATCTTCCAAATCCCTTATAGTCATCCTGTAACTATAGTTTTACAATCACTTGATGAACATGAGTCTCCTTTAAGGTGGTTAATTTCAAATCGGGAATGGATAGATAGTGTTATCCCAAAGAATAAAAATGTGGAGATATAGTTGAATGATGATGATTTACAAATATTATCTCTCCTCAAAAACAAGACCACCCAAAAAGGAAAATTTATTTCTAGGATGGCCTTGAATAAGAAAGGAGAATGATTCATAGATGTTGTAACTCCCAAAGCTGATGTGCCTTGAGGAGAAGCATCCTGTTTGTTTTTCAGTCTCCAAGATCTCATTAGGTAAGCCTTCTACTAAGGAAATGAAACATGATTTTTTCTATGGCAGTAGAAGGAGTATTCTAAAGGATTGATGAGTTCAAAGAAACCAAGAAATATTTAAAGGCCAAGAATGAAGCATTATCCAACTTGGTTAGAAAATTGACTAAAACTCACAAAGAAGGGAAATTTGAAATCCCCGAGATGGGACAATAATAGCATCCTAAATGACTTGGGAGAAAGAGGAGAAAACAACATTAAAAGGAACTCCATATGTAAGCAATATCTTGAAATGAGTTATGAATTTTGGGTGTGGATCAAAATACTCCCACACGTGTTGATTTAAAGTATTGGTTTATGCAAATCATGTTTAATAATCAAGATAGTGTGAATCATATGGGGAATTTCAAGTGGAGATACACGGTTTTGAAAATGGTGCATGCGGGCTGCATTGATGACGGTTTGTTAAAAGGTGGATTCAAACCTCACGGAAACCGAAGGTAGTGATAAAGTGATTGATGGCGGGAGAGGCTATTCTCACACGTGTTTTTCAGCGAGGCTCGGATCAGCAGACACGCGAAAATCGATCGTGGGAATAGCAACGACTCTCATTTCCATTTTTGTGCGGATTAATGTAAAAAAGTGGGTAGCTATAGCAATCAATTAGGAATTAGTTGCAATCGGACTTCAGTTTGAAAGAGAGAAGATGGGGGTCCTCCTTGTCAAATTAAGCCTAGTGTGGACCCAGATGTGGAAAGATAATTTTGGGTCATGGAGCATTCTTAGCAAGGGTGGCATAACAAACTTCATGGAAAAAGTTCAGGGACATGACCAAAGCATCTCTGTGCATTTTGCAAAGGATTGGAAGGAGAGGATAGTGGATTATGGGGGGCAGAAGGTCTTAATCAATGAAAAGCTTATTGCTGAAGTGACCGGCCTTGGCTTGGAGGGCTTCAGATTCTTTAACAAAAGGGTCGATAGAGATGTTGAAGAGAGAAGATTTGTTGAGGGAGAGGAGAAACTGACCCACACAATGGAGCGGGCCTACTTGTTAGCTCGATCCCTCCGCCATATGATGAAGTAACCCACATGATGATACGGTTCATCTCCTTGGAGGGAAGGTTTGTCATTGTTCCTACGAAACACCTTATTTTTCTTAATCATTTTCGTAGGGATCGTCTGGTTTGTTTCCCCCATTACTTGCTGAACTCTCTTGAACGCTCCATTCTTGAGTTTCAAAAGCATTCCCGGGTGGTTCCTTTACACCAAGGGCTCATTTTTTTGTTACACAAATGTTGTCTCCTCAGGTTTCCTGGTCTCCCATCCTCCCCTAGCTCGATTCCCCTTTTTGAGAGCTCTGCTTTTGCCACTGCTTTCTCCTTTCTCCGCCCCTACCACCACTGCAGTCACCCCCATGCAAGGAACGGCCGTTCGGGCTTCTTCTCCCATTCCTCTTCATGAGTTGCTCCCGCCCCCCACTTGGCCTCTACCTTGCAGAGACCGGTACTGTGGCTTCTAGGAAGCTTAACCTTGAGACCTCTTTGCACATGAAGAAGGGCTCTCATGAATTTGAAATTACTCATGACCTCCTACATATACTCGGTGCCGGCCCAGAAGTGCGGTTGGAAATCCCTACAAAAGGATGGAAGCCTTAGAGGCAGATATGAAATTGTTAAAGGATGAAGTTAAAAACTTGACAAAACAGAAAGGAAAGAGGAAGAAGGAGGAGGAGGAGGATGTGGATAGTAGCCAAATTGAAGATATATACAAGAAATTGCACTCCTTGGACTCTCGCTTAGGGAAGGCCAAGACTAGGCATGATTACAACATTGCCATCTTTAGGGTGATTGAGGAATTTATCGAACAACACGTCAGAAGTGTCTCCAACCTAAGCGGAGTGCCGGAAACTCTTTGGGGTACTGATAAGGAAAGCAAGAAGACCTTGGAGCAGCTGGATTCTAATGACGCTGCCCATATGACTACTTTGGGTATGTTTAAATCCTGGAAGAATATCAAAACCATCATAGACAAAGCTACTAGGAAGTAGCTGTAGATGATTCTGCTGTCCTTGTTTGTTTTTTTGCTATTTTTTTGCGGATCCTTTACTACTTTTTTGCAGTAATTTTGCTGTTTTGTCTCGTCTTGGTAGCTATTTTTTAGCTACTTTGAACTTCATTGTAACATTTGGATTCTGATCCTTTTCTCTCTGGTTCTCTTGCTTATCCTGGCTTTTAGGCCTTCTTTTGTAATCAAGGGTATAGTCCCTTTCAAAAAACTATTTGCCAATAATAAAAAAAAAAACAATGATAGGTGGTGAGTGAGTGACTTGGGAGAAAGAGGAGAGGCCACCATCCAATGGGAAAATAATTTGGCAGCTAGAGGTGAAGAAATAATCAGGGAATCTGTGAGATGTTATTCCCATATTTTTGAAAAAGTAGAAATAACTAAGGCATTAACAGATAAATGTGAAGCTAAGAAATTAATGTGGACTGATATGTTGCCAAAAATGGAAGCTATCAAGGACTTAAGTGATGACTTGGTTGTTAAGGAAGGGATTATATCTCTTGAGTCTATAGGAAATCAACAGGAATACTATGAAGCTACAAAAGTAAGAGTGGATATTTTGAAAAAATATGTTGAAATCCTTGATGAGTTAAGAGACAAAACAATGGAGTATATTGGTGGCCTTCATTCCCGATAGAAAAATTAATTGGTAAAGTGGAGAAAATATCAGAATGGAGATTACAGAGAATTTAATCACACTTTTTAGGAATCATGCTTTAGGTAAACTTGGGGAGCTAAGGGTTTTCAATATATCTACCATGGGCACAAATTGAATCAAAATTGATAAATTGTCAAAGAGGATAAAGAAAGAAAGAATTATCTCATGCGGAACTTAATGACACGAGGTATGAAGCATGAAATCATTTTCCACTATCACTGGGGCCCGATGAGGAAATTGTCACACAAATTATTGAAAGGTTTGATGCTTATAAGAACAGGGTAGGGGATAGCTTGGTGAATCAACCCACTGGAATGGACCCTGAAAAATAAAGAAGAAAGAAGACAAAGATCAAAACAAACTTACCTTCATAATACATTCTAGATCAAAGATTTCTTCAAACAGAATGTAGTTTGCTAAAAGACAAAAATTTTTTTAGAAATAGAAGAATATCCTTTTCATTTCTCCCATGTGTCACCATGTGGTTCCTCCTTCACCCAACCCAATTAGAAACAAAGAAGGAATCTTTTCAGTTAAAAGATACTTCCTTTGAGAATATTTTGAATTACATGGAGCTGAGTTCAAAGGATCCTTTGGGATGTTTTTGGGGGAAATTGAATCAAGTAGTTGTATAAGTATGAGGGTTCTGTCCTCATACTAGGGGGGTTTTTTTTAAGCTTTTTTCAAAAAGGAAAAATTGAGATATTTTTTTGTGATACTGCTTAATTGTATGGAAGAAATACATTTTAAGTTTTTACTCTTTCAAATTATAATGTTAAGATGATTACAATGTATAGTCATTAGCAGGCATTGAGATCATTTGTTTTCATGTTCCCTTGTCAATAATTTGATAGATTTAAATGAAATTTGTTTGATTATGAGCTTATCTTACATGTTCTGGATTCTGTATATTGAACATTTGGTTGATCAATCACATTTTTGTTGCAATTATGTATTTCTTACTTCTCTGAATTACATTGGATATGTCCTTAGTGATTAAGTTTTGGTTATTTGTTCAATATTGTGGTGTGAGCATTTACTTTGCAATATTGAATGAAATTATAAAATCCTCACTAAAATCATTTTGTTGATGGATTTTCGTAATATTTTGAGTGAATCTTAAGCATATGAGATCAGAAGAAAGAAATACTTCATTGAAATATTTTCTCAAGCCTTTGTGCTAAGTATTTTAAGGATTGTGTGGAACATTTGTGCTAATTGAGTATCAATGAATGCAAATCTTCCTTTAAGTAGAAACTGTGACTAATTGGTGAATTGTTCTTTATTATCCAAAATGTTATATGTGTCTGAGTGAATATTGTAAGTAGTGTCATTAAAAGATCCATTATCTTACAATCCCCATCCTTACAAATATAAACATACTTCTAGTCTCATCATGCAATACAATTCCTTCATTAGTCATTATGTTGTCTTACTTACAAATATAAATCAAAGGAACCTTTGATTTCAGTTTCCTTTATCAAAAAATGCAACAACAATGTAACTTATCTACCTATAGTAACATGTGTCTAATGAAATAAATATATACATCACTTTGTGTGACAACTTGTGAAAGTAAAGTGTTGTGTCTATGGCCATGCTTATCCTAGATTGATCCATTATTCTAAATAAATAGAGAAGTAAAATATTTATCTCTCCCACTGTGTTTCAGGTTACCCCTTAGGTCCTCTCACCCTGGTCAAAGGTAGGACCAAAAGTAGCGAGGTTGGCCATTCCTTTTATACATGTCACCTAATCCCTCCAAATCCTAGTCTCAATAAGTTTTTAGACACTTCCCGGCTACAAATGAAGTAAATTTCTAAGTCTTCCATTCTTAAGGTACCCCAACTCGATTGTTGATACTTTCGGGATCCAAAGGAGGTGTAATATTGGGTACCAACAACATATAGGCCTCCTACGCCTCTCAAGTCTAAAGCTACTTCTGCACCTAACTCAACTATTCATACATGGCCTACATCATGACCTTGTCATCCTCATTGATACATTAGTCCACCCCGCCAACTTAAGTCACCTACTTGGGTAGCCCCTTCCCATAGGTTTTCTCCACATCCTTCACTACAACATTCTCATTTACACTCACATAGTTACTCTCCTACACCACCGATCTTAGACCATGGTCACATGCCTTTGTCTCCTAAGACATCAGGTGGGGAACCCTCACTCTTCACTATCATTGGATTGTCTCCTATCCCTCACACACTTGGGGAATAACCATTTCTTCCCCTCCATGACTATAAGTTATCTCTAGTGTCTACAACTACACTTCCCTCTCCATTCTTCATGTCTCGATATTTTCTAGCATTGTCACATCTCTAGTACACATGTTATACTATCATTTCTCGATGACGCACTCTATCTCCACGGTTCATACTTTACTTGTTGAGGGTTTGATTATTAAATGAACCTCAAATCATCTACACTTCACACTCAGTGCTTCATGATACATATTTTCTAACATCTACTCTCAATTGCACACAAAACACTCATTTCTTGATGATGCACTCTTGTTTTATGGTTCATTCTTGACTATTGAGGGAGCATTTCTAAATGAACCTCATCTCATACACATCGATAGGGGAAACATGGCTCCTTCTCTCTTCACATGTTTCACATCACAACACATTATCAAAATCACACAACATTTGCATATCTTGGTTGCATCTACTCTTATAAGCTTATTCTACTTACATGTTACACTTTGTTTCCTATGCTAGTCGGATACTTAGTATGTCATTATATTTTTCTATATACACATGCAAATTCACTTGGTATCTTGAGGTGAATGCAATACCTTTCATAGATTCATACATGATGCATGATGCTCAACACTGCTCTTTACCGGTCCACCTGAGGCTTTTGGGGGAATTTAACTTTGTACCCTCATACTCTACACATCACAGGTTCTATCCTTTCAGTACTTACTAATTTTTACCACTTACTTTTCACCGATCTCCCATGATTTGACATACTATTTAACTTTATAATATGATAACATGTGCTTCATGTGTAGCATTTTCCTTGTAGGATCAATACAACCATGATTATCTATCACTCTTTTTTCTTGTTATTGTTTACGGACTATGTCCATGTATTGCCGATCATTGTATGATTTTGGACGTTTTGAGACTTGATTGTCTAGTGAAATTGTGAGCGATGTCCTATGTATGTTACCCACTTTTATACGTACCTTTTGTTTTCCTATTTGATTGCTATACTATCTTCTATTACATGCTATTTTCTTACACTAACACTTGTTTCTAGTCTATGTTGTTTGCATGTGCCTTGGTTTCTACCATACCCATCCCTTACCCACCGTAGGTATCCACTTCATATCGATATCGAGTCCTCTCGATTTGGAAAACATTCTTCTATAGTCATCACATGCACCCCAAAAGAGGGGGCATCTATTGGGTGAAAAATCACCCCTACAACAACTCATAGATTCAAAACTACAAAGAACAATACAAAATCAGCACAGAACATAGTCATATATTGGTCTAGAATCAAAATTAGACCCAAAACACAAACCAGACACTAGCACCTAGTCCTGTACAGTAGTGGTGGGTGCTTGTGTCCCCATGTGAACATGTGTTATGGGGAAAATAGGTAATTTCTTAGTTCAACATAGCTTCCACCAATTTATAGTTGGTTCTCCAGAGAAAGCACTTGTCTCCGGTTACACAATACATTCAATCAATTAGTTATAATCAATTATAATAGGAATAAAAGGAACAATAGGAACACCATGTTAAAAATAGGGGATGTACCATCTATAGTGGTGCTTATTGGGAAATGTCATGGAAGGAGAGAAAAATTAGACCTCTCCCCAACACTCTTCTCTTGGCATGAGATCGCCCAAAAAATCACTTATGGTGTGATTTTTCCCAAAACTTCACACTTCGCAACAAGATACTCAAATTAAGCAACATCTCAAAATAAAACAAGATAATTTTCTATCCTTTACTCTCTCATATATCAGGTGCACACTTTCCTTTTACTTTTACATAATTTTACTTACTTATACATACATTACTATGATTTTTCACATATAAAAATTTGATTACTTTCTCACTCTTCTTTTGTAGGTCTATCCTTAATATCCAAAAAGAAGTATCTCACATCTACAAGTGATATAAAATGCTACTACACATAAAATTCACCCCTAAGGTCTACCTCCCCTTCCTAGTTTCCACGCTTCACATTGTTATCACCTCATGCTTCAATTATCCACTTGACATGTTATTCTCTAGAGGATTGCAAGGTATGTATCTTCTATCTAATTTATGATATAAAGTATTTGCTCAACAACATAACGTGGGGAAAATGTAGACAAAAATATATGCACATGGGTACATTTCTAGGTCCTAAAGCATATTAATATATACATGATTCCTAAGTAATTAAACTAGTGGTAATTACATGACTCCTTTCGGAATTTTTCTTTATCTCTTGCATTCTTTTTAGTATTACACATCTTACAACCTTCTTTGGTACTTGATTGATTTATCTTTTATAGCCTCGACACTAGTTCCTAGTTAAGACGAAGCATCCAGTGCTCCTCGACCCTCCCGGGTGCTCCTAACCCTCTATATCATTTTCTCCCCCTTTGGGTATCTTTTAATTTTTGGGAATCTTTTAGTACTTTGGGTTATCCTTCCAGTTGTTGATTATGAAATTCAAACAAGGGAATCATATATATATACTTAGTTACTTCTTAATCAAGGGCCAAATACTAAGCATTATATACTATCACTGAAGCTTGCATCAAAGGCACAAGAGCATTCCAAAGGCATACATATAGAAAACACATACAAGGGACAAGGGTTACATCACTCTACATACACAATATAGTATGAGAAGTTCATTTTATTCCATCTCACACATTTGCATACTTAGAGAATTCTAGATCTAGCCTACTATCATAATGCTGACTTGCATAAGAGAAACCTAGGGCATCATTACACACACATACACAAAGAACTACATGGAGTTTGAGATATAGTTCAATGCTCAATACTAATTTCAATCTTTGAGGGACCACGATGGATAGTTTAACTCCCATTATGCATCTTATTTATTATGTTTTATGTGGTTTATAGGCATGTGCATCTAGGTGTCTATTTTTAGGTAACAAGTATGACTGATGACATTGGAGTGAAACCAAAGTGAAAAAAGAGGATAAAAATAAATCTCTTTCTGACTAGAAAATATTAAAACCTAAGCATCTAGGTGGACACTAACGCCCAAATCAGTTAGTAATGCTCAATAACTCTTGTCCTCTGTGGGTGCTTCTGTCATGTGTATTTTTGAGTTCTAGAACCCTTGGTGAACCTTGATGATACTATTCTCAGCCTATTCTAGTAGTTTATTAGCTTAGATCACTTGCAAATCACTCAGAAATCAACTAAGTCACCCTATCTCTCTATTGCTTAGAGTTTCATATTGTTGCATTATTATTTGTTGTGTCTTACTGTAGTTTATCATCAGAATTTCATTCATTACAATACTTACTTTGAAATTAGATTTAATTATATTTAAATTAAATCATAAAGTTAACCAACCCTAGGGGCTCCTTGTGTATCTTAACACCAAAATAACAACATAAGTATGTATTTTTTACACCCTAATTAGATTTATGTGAAATCTAAGATTATTGAAATGAGTACACTAAAGTATGTAAAGGTTAGCTACAAGAGGTTTTTTAATTAGTTAACTTCCAAAATTAATTACCAATATCATAACAACACATTAATACTTGTAACTAATGTACTAAACAATATACAAACTTGAAAATACAAGGGGATGAGTGCACTTAGCTGATTACATATGATTATGTGGAATTCTAAGTATGCATAATGCAAGAACAAGGAGATATATGAATGATGATGCTTCATATCTAGAACTATAACTGAAAAATACCATAGTACAAAACAATATACTTCTACTAGGAATGTACCATAATGTCTTGACACTTATGTATGATTTTAGACCTATTTGGATTCGGCTCTATAACTTTCTAAGATGGTTGCATACTTGGAACTATTTTTCACTTTTAAACCCTAAATTTGTAATCATATTGTGAATCTTTTTGAACATCATGAATGAGGTTTCAAACCCTAATAATGGGTTTGATACCATGAAAAAAACATTAATTTGATTGTGGGCACCCTCGTGCACTTTGCTTGACATTAACACTACTTCAAAGAGGCATTAAACCACATGCCATTCTCTACCTAACATGTGATATCCGGATGGATGCAAATAGATTTGGCAAATCACTTTGATAATTCTTGAGTTAAGTTAGCTCTTGCTAAAATACTTGGAGAAGGGATGTTTGAGTACTTGTAGATGAAATGGGCTGACTCCTTGTCTTGGTAAGAAGCTTAAAACCTATAGAAATTGTTTACCTAATGACTAAGGTGTGTTATTGTGAGATTTTGGGAGTCTTGGGTGAGATTTTCAAGTATTGGAAGTAAGTGTATCAATGTAGTGCCACTTTGGATTTCTAGGTTAACAAATGAGGTAGTGTTTACTTACTTATATGGGGTTCCATAGGTGATTTATTGAAGAAATCCCAACCTGGAGGGACTACATGACCCAAAAAAAGACTATGAAATTGAAAGTAAAGTTGGATATCATGTTGGTATAAGACCATAGAAGTTAGTTAAGACCAAATATAACATTCAAAAAAAAATTATACGACCCTTCCTAGGGATGGAAAGCATGCAATTTGAAGTTTGCAACTTATCAATTGATGTTTTTCTATGGATATTTTACATTTTACTCTTATAATTTGATGACATGGGAATGTGTAAGGATAAAAAAGTTAAAAAAGAGACATTAGAATGTGCTAAGCGGGAATGAGAAGGTTGTATTTATCTTAATAAGAGTGCATCATCAAAACTAATAGTGTACAAGAGTAAATTACCAAATTTTAGTGTCTAGAATATTATAAAAGGTATCTAGTGCAGTAGTTGTGAGATGTGGTGTGAATTGGCTATGTGACCTAACCTTTGTGTTGATAAAAACCCTTGTGAAATGTTTGGGATGACTTTTCTCTTTCTTAGGACTTGTCTCTATGGTCGTTGCATGATTTTAGATGGGTGAAGATAGACTTATTGACCTTGTTGAGTGCTTGGACATGTAGTAGGGACTACCCTAGATGATATGAAATTGATTTGAGAAGATTTAGGAATGCTTTGAGTGCTTTTGGAGCGATGTTTGTAATATGACCTTGTAATAATGCCAAGTGAGTTATAATGTCATATTGATTTACTTATATAGGCTCATATATGTAATATATTATGATAAGGAAAACCCTAAGAAGATTAAATGACCCAAAGAATATTTTAGTATAAAAATTATATTTTGTGATTTATAAAGGATAGGACCATACAGATCGGCCAAGACCGGACCCACATCTCAACTCTTCCATATAATTTTGGACAATAGAAAGAAACTCCTAAATTACAAGTTGTGCAATGAATATAAGATGTTTTATGCTTATTTGATTGAATAATATTTCTAGATTTGTCGATAGAGCATGGTGCAAAGATAAAAGAAACTTGTATAATGGCTAGATAGATGATGATATTGGATTCTAATTATGAGAATTTGCCTTAAAAAGTTTACAAGTTCAAACTGTCTTTACACAATGACACATTACCATATTTTAATGTCTATAGTAGGGAATCATAATGTTGGAGAGGCTAAAGTGTAGGTATATGGGTAAATAGTGTGCATTATGAAGTAAGATGGAGTAGTAACTACACTTACTAACCTTCTCAATATGGTGAATGTATTGCATAGTGAAGACATTTCCCACAACATATCAAACTTACTTAAAACACTCTTGGAAAACCCAACTAGTGGAGCCGCATAGCCCAATAAACAAATTTGTCATGTGAAAACACATAGTTTATGGGATGTGGATACTCAGTTAAACATCATTATGAGAGGGTACAATATAAGGGATGTAGTGTTTGATTTTGGGATTATTTGTAAATATGATTCCCACGTCAACATTGGAAGTGATGGGTGTACCTACTTTGGCATATAGTTCAAGTAAAGTTGAGCTTAGTTGATTATTGGATATTTGATCCAATTATCTAGTTAGAAGATGTGGAAATTAGTGTTGGATATCTCATCCTCGCAAGGATATTTTCAAGTTATTCATATGAAAACAAATGAAACTCACTTTCTATTGTTATTTAATAAGAAACGAGCTTATCTTTGGAAATATGATAATCAACATAATTACCAATTAGTTGGAAACTCATATGATTGATTCTATAATAGTTATACCCATGAATAGAAATGAGAAAAATCCCTATACAATCAAAAAATATCCAATGATTTTTGTATGCGTACAACATATAAAGTTGGTTTAAGGTGGACTATCGGTCATGATAAGAGTTTCCAACTATAAAATAAGGAAAGACAAATACAAAAGATAATTGGAGTGTGAGGTATTTATGAAAGCCATTGGAATTGCCTAACGTTGTGTAGACTAAAAATTTATTCATGGATAAAGAACCACAATGTGGCATCAAGTCCCCTACTAAATTTCAAATAACAAGGTTGTATGAATTTGCACACACTCACTAATATTATACCAAACTTATAGTAAAATTTGTATTTTATGGAAGGATTTTTCATCGATCAATTGAGATTCACATGTGGATTTAAACCATTAGATACACCGAGAGCATGATATTATGACAATGAGAATTGTGTATGTGTAAGAGAGGTAAATCCTATGATATTTTGGTATGTATAGCTTGGATAATTTCTTGATCATATTCTAAGAGTACATGCCACACGAAGAGATGAGATTAGGAACATTGGATTATGTAATAAAAGGAATTACAACAATGTGATGGGTTGTAAAAAAGAAAAACATCTAGGATGTACATAATTAGTGGGAATAACACATGAAAGGTTTCTACTCCCTTCTAGCTTAATAAAGGTCTCGGCTAAGATTTTGTGCAAGTTAGTGTCTAGAGCTACATATATAGGGATTTATTGATGTATGGAAAATATGGAAAATTGAACCTAAATGTGGGTTTGTTTGTTCCTCAAATTCTCACTCCATTTCTAAAAGCATGGTACATACATGAGGAAAGGAGAAGAGAAAAACATAATTGGAGGTAGGTTTAAGAAGATTTAATCTAGAAATTTACTTTTGAAGATGAAAATCCTTAGGTACATGTAACATATCATAAAATACAAACTTTTCATTTCCATGAGAATATATACTTTGATGGAGGAGTGGAGTTTATAGATCTAGAAAATTGTGTAACAAAAAGAAAGGTTGTATGTAAAGACTACATAAAAAGGCATCTTCTATTAAATTCATATGTAAGAGTGGGAGTGCATGGAGGATAAGGTTTCAGCTTCGGCTGAGAAGGTGGAATTTATTTTGGAGACGAAAGAGAAACAAGAAGGTAATCATTCTTCTTCTAGTGAAAGTCAGGAGGAAGAGGATTTGGAAGGGGATCACAGTGAGAAGATGGAAAGTGGGAAAGCTCTTGAAGCATCTGAGGGCAAGAGATCAAAGAACTTAGAGGAGGCTAAAGAAAGCTTGCTTGCTCTAAAAAATGCCCAAAATAAACTCTTTAATGCTCTAGACTGTGAGGTCAAATCTAATGTTTTTATGAGGGAATTTGGGAATTTTAGGTTAGACACTGAAATTAACAGACACAAGATCAGTATGGTGTCTATGGACTTGAGGGAATTGAATGAAAAGTGGAGAAGTTGTCTTCTATTGTTCCGAGTGAACAATTAAAAATGCTAATGAAAGAA
Organism: Taxus wallichiana var. yunnanensis; assembly: GCA_018340775.1. Lineage (NCBI taxonomy): Eukaryota > Viridiplantae > Streptophyta > Pinopsida > Cupressales > Taxaceae > Taxus > Taxus wallichiana. Next base: position 99,003,898 of record CM031244.1, on the reverse strand, counting down.
GCATGGCTATGGAAAATGAAATGCTGAAGATGAATGAAATAATTCTTCAGATAAGAGATGTTCACATTCTCAATGTTAAAAGTACCATTCATCACCTTATACTCCTTGTTGAGATGATCTATTCTATGGAATTAGCTAAGGAGAAATAAAAAGAAGGAAATGACCCCAAAGTACAGATAGCTGAACCGAACTACAAGTTCTAGAAGTCTACTATAGCTAGCTTAGTCAAAGAATGGAATGGATGCATGAATTCTCTGGGGGAACTAGTAAAAGAAGGATGAAGGGGTCTGATCTCCTGGTTTATGTTTTCTTCTTGCTTGTTAATAATCTATTGCTTCATAATTTTTATGTTGTTAGTTACTCTTCCATGGGTTATCTATGTAGTTTCTTTTTGATGTTTTGAACTGTTGCTCTTGTGGTTATGTATGGGATTCAATGGTTAACCCCTTGGCCTTCATGTTTATCAAGTTGTAATCTTTGTACGGGGTAGGGTCCCCTCAACCCTCTTTTACCTCTAATAATTTTTTTGTAAGAGTGGAATATAATAATGAGGATAAAACAATATCGATAGTGCGTAGACACTTAAATTTGGTAGATTATCCTTTGGTTATGATTTTTTTAATTTTTCTTATAGTAAGGAAAATGCTCACATTCTAAGATACATTGATGATTATTATATCTCATACGACTTTCTAATCTCTACACACTAATTCTTCATTCATCCATGCAACATTAATTACCTAAAGCGGTAACCCATCCATGTGCATCATTATCATACTTTGGCTCTTTTATCATTGAATCCTTGTATGAGACCATAAAAATATGGTAAGATCATACTATGGCCTAGGAAACCTACATAGTATTGTACCCTCTCTTTTAATAACTATTTTTTTAAATGGATAATATTATGTGTGTTATTATATCTTCCCTAGGTCAAACATATTGTGAATATCTAACCTTTGGTATCCTATATAATCAAGTAAAATGTGTTTCATAATTCACCTAACACTCTCAAGCAATCCTATTATAAAATATCAACACTAAAGCACTCAAGGCTCTCCTAAATATTCCTAAAGTAGTTCATATCCTTTAGTGAAACCACCACACAAGTTTAAAGCACTCAAACTAGGTTTAAATACTTTAGCTTCCTCCATTATTAAGGATATTCAAGTATTATATCCATGTCTTAGTAACAACAAGTCACTTCAAGCATTGTTAAAGGTATTAAGGGATAAAGGGGATTGTTCTAAGCATCTAAATCTCACCACATCACACTATTACCATACAAGGTATACTTTATTCTCGTATATAGTTATACACGTTATTTTTGTGTCAAGTGATATGAGAGTAAAAATAAGTGGTTGGATTATATTACATACACTAATTACATCAAAACTAGAACTACACGAGGATTTTTCCAAGTTGAGGGGATGTAGTATGGTTCTTGGATTGGTTCAAAAGGTTTGACCTCCAAGGTTAGTCTAGCCTCACCCACACACTCGCTTTTTTTCCTTTTATTTTCTAATTATTTAATGAAGTTTGTCGTGTGTGTCTAGGGTTTCTATTTCTTGTAGCTCATTATAGGTGATGCCAAAGGTCTATTAACCCTAGATAGTAATAGCAAAAAAACATTTCCAAACAATTTATTACCACCAAAATTTTCAAAGTGACAACATCCTCGAGGAAGAAACTAGACAACCTAGGTTTATAACAAACTACAATCATGTCCTTCTATATGGTTTGTCTCCTAGATCATATTTTAATTCCAAGTTTAGGAGAGAAGCACCTAAATTACATTTTATGCCTAGATCTACCTACCACACACCCAAATCATATTCTAAGTCATCTAAGTGATCATTATAACCTTAGTTGCACTCTTACTTATTGAATGATTATACTTTTAAAACCATTGTTTTGATTATGTAAATCAAATATTTCTGATATAAATTGCTTATTTATTATAGTATTCTCTAGTCCTATTTATATTTTAAGGGTGTAAACATTTGGTGAACCCTTTATTGAATATATCATTTTCTTCCAAACCTTAATTTCCCTATGGTTTCATATTTCAACCTTGCATATGCCTTTGTTCCATGCCCTTTAGGTGTAATAATCAACTTAATAATCAATCCAATGAGTATATTGAGCTTTATACTCATATTCACAAGCATTGAATCCCCATGGCTTCATCCCCACTACATGTATAGAGTGTTTATTCTATACTTGGTCATGATGCCCTTGAGGTACCATTACATGACATTGCAATAAATATTGTACACCATTTTTATTTTTCTCATCATCATGTTGACAATATAGAATTTTTCATTAAAAATTTGTGATATCCCTTAGCACATTGATCCTATTACCAAGATTATTGTCATTGTTAATATTTCTCATGAACAACCATCCAATGTGAAATATATTTTTGGGATGCCCCAATATCCTACATCTTTTATTCCTACATCTATGGTGCCTATATCTATGGGGGAAACAAATACCCCACCTCACAATGGTCCTATGACTATTCCTATGAATATACTATTCCTACATATCATATATACATCAATAATGGTTAACATTCTTTTTCTTCTAGTATTCAATATCTTAAAAACTTTTTCGTAGCTTACAAGATCAAATTATATAAATAAAACAAGGTGCCTCTACTTCTCCTCATGATTCTACTCAAATACTACATAACCCACTCGCACCGAAGTGGATTCTTATCTTTTCCTATATATATTTTTACTCATATGCTTCCTATTTATGATGACAAATGTGATCCTACCGAGTATCTTGATGTTTTCCATTTCCCTTTATTGGATTAGACTTATAATGACATGTTACCTCGCCAACTATTTCCTAGAATCCTCAAGGAGTTTTCTTTACAATGGTTTTGTGATCTTCCCATTCATTCAATTTAGGCATTTACCACTCTAGCTAATCAATTTATTACACAATTCTCAATCAATATTAGGGACAAGGTTTCTTATACTCAAATGTCTAAAATGCAACAAGGATCTAATGAACAGATAAGAAATTATTTCATATACTACAAGAATATAATTGTAAAGATGAACAATATTTCTTCCATTCCCAAGGAAGAAAATAAATTTGTAGATCTACTTGCTACAAACCGCTGCAAGTTTATAACTATTTGAAGTATCTCAATGTGATGAGTTTTTTACAACAATTGTCTCATGCCCAATAATCCTAATAATTTTGATAATTTTTTAAAAATATGGTGATCATAAAATCATACATTTTCTCACTAATTTAGATATACTTGATTCACGAGATAATTGATGAACATAACACACATGATGAGTTTAGGAAGTTAGATAAGATGACCCCACGTGAAATGATACTAGAGTATTAAAGTTGAAGGATACAAAAATCCAAAGGGATGGTGTTATTAGAAATATTATTTGATCAAGATATTCCCTTGATAAGAACATAATGTAAAACTCTAAAGCCCAACAGACAATAAAAATTAATTTAAGGAAAATAGGAAAAACATAGAATGTCAATATTGGAAAAGTTTGTATTGTTTCACTGTTTCTATTTAAGTTTTTAGACAAAACAGATAAGGGTGTGGGCCAAGGAGGAATACCTATTGTGATGGTCGGTTTGAAGGTCGTTGCGCATGTTCTGACTTCTTGATCCAATGCTGATTGTGAGATATTCCTTTTGGCTAGGAGGAACTACCTAAAATACACAACAAGACCACAAAAAGAGGATTAAATAATATATGTTAGTGGGATGCCTAGCATGTGCTAGATCCAGAAGTGTGATACTTCCTTGGTGGTAGTCAACCCACTGTTTAATACAATTTAATGTAAGAAATAACATAAGTAAATAGAATCCTACTGTAGTTGATATGATTTAGGTATCTCATCCAAATACAATAAGAAAATCTAACATAACAAGCTAGGCTATGATCAGATCTAGAAATAAGGTAAATAACTAAGGTGTTGGAATAGGTCAAGGTCAGATTCGGGTCACTTGAATCACTTGAAAAGGGTTATTAGGATTTGGTATTAGCAGGACTACTAAATATAGAGACCAACATCATTCGGTATGAGTGACGACGGTTTAGTAAGAACCGACGATGGTTATTGCATGGGCTGGTAATAACTCAATAGTTCATGGTTTTAGGGATTTGTCTGAGACTGGATCAGAGATGGTGAGGAGTTGGTTTAGGTCTAGGGAGATGTTGGGAATATTCAGAGGTACTTAGGAGTAGATAGAGGTGATTAAAATGGTTATGAGTGATGGGAATGGTTGGGTTCACAGGAAGGAAATAGTGGTGGGGTGAAAATATAACTGATGGTTGATAAAAAAAGGTGAAGAACTCTTATAAAATGAATAGAAATGAAGTGGTGCAGGTTAGAGACACACATGGTTGATCGGTGAAATGACGATTAGTGTTGTGGCAAAGTGCTTCCTAGAGTGCTCTGTGAATTTAAATACTTTTTGATCAATGGATGTCTTGGCTATGGTTTCTGGATGTGCAAAAAGATCTCTTGTTATTGCTTGCATGCAGATCTCCTTTGCTCCAAAACTCAAGAATGTGTCTAACCTCTCAAAAAAGGTTACCAAAATGGTTATATGGTAATCGATTTAGCTTTAGGTGACCGGCATCGTTTCGGGTTCGGCGTCGGTTAAGGTGGGATATCCTAGGTTGCCTAAAATAACAAATCTTGGCTATATTTTTCTCATCTTTGCTAGTTGGTGCTGGGCTTAAATGGAATGTTGCGCTTAGATACACGGGAATATGGTTAGAGGAAGAATAGGCATGTGATTTTAGGGTTATACTAAGTCTTAGTTCATTAAGGTAAGTAGGGCTAAGTCTTGGTTAGTTATGGAGACATGCTATGAATAGGTCTATGGTGAGGTGTCTAGGTGAGGTGGCTAGGTGAGGTGTGCATCCATTTAATTAAAGTAATTAAATTAATAAATGGAGTGAGGGTGAGTATTAATTTAATTATAAATAATTAAATTAATATTAATGTGGGGTATAAGGGTCATGGTTAGGTGAATGTGTTTAAGTTGGTTATTTGAAAGGGGACCAAGGGGAGTGTGACCCAATTTTGGTGTCTACATGTACTTTTGATGAGAAAGAAAAGTTGAAATCATTGTTGATAGAATATAAAAATGTCATATATTCATCTTATGAGGGCTTGAAAGTATTTTATCCTAAGGTTATGACTCACACAAGTCCTCTCAAAGAAAATATTAAACCTTATAGGAAAATACAAAGGCCATTAAATCCCATCCTTGAGCCCAAAATTCATAAAAAGTTTAGAAGCTACTCTCTTCACACATCATATTTCCTGTTAGACAATATACTTGGGTAGATCGTCTTTTTCAATCAAGTAAGAATAATGGAGAAATTAGGTTATGTGTAGGCTTTAGAAATTTAAACAAAGCCTCAACTAAGGAAAATGATCCACTCCCTTATTTAGATTAACTCCTTCAAATGGTTAGTGAAATAATGTCTTTTTTGGATGGATTTGTAGGCTATAATTAGGTCTTAGTAAATGAAAAGGATAGACTAAAAACTATAATTACCACTAAATGGGGTACATTTTCTTACGTAAGAACGCCCTTTTGTTTGATCAATGTTGGATCTAGATTTTAAATGGCTACTAATGTAGCTTTCTCCCATCTTATTGGGAAATGCATAATTATTTATATGGATGATTTAATTGTGTTTTCAAAGTACAAGTCTCAACATCCACATCACTTGAAAGGAGATTTGCATAGGTGCGAGATAGTTTGGTATTTCTCTTAATCCTAAAAAAGAGTATTTTTTTTTGTTACTAAAGGTAATTTGTTTGGGTCACATCATCATAAAATAAATTTTTATAGTTGATCTCGATAGAGCCCAAGTAATATTATTATTTTACTAAATAACAAGAAAGAACTAAAATCTTTATTTGAAAAAATAATTTTGTTAGGAAATTTATCTCTAGTTTTTCTTAGATTTTAAAACTTCAAAATTTCATGCTAATACATTATGCCAAGGTTGGTTAAATATACATTTCAAAAATTAATACAACTATCATGTATAATCTTTCTTTAGCAAGTCTTGATTTTAATCAATATTTTTACATGTACTCTTTTGCATCAGATCACACTTTTGCAATAACATTAACAAAAAGGAAAAATTATGAAAACCATCCCATTGCTTTTATGAGCACCAATATGAAGAATGTTAAGTTGAATTATTCATTACTAGATAAACAATCTTATGCTCTTGTAAAAGTGGCGAATAAGGTTAGACATTACATTTAGAGAAACAAAGTGCATGTAGTAATAAATATAATGTTTGGGTAAAATGAATTAAGGAGATGTAAACACTAGAAAATTTACCTAATGTATAAGGTCCCTTATTCAAAAAGACATAAAACATTATAAAACACAAAAGACTAAAAATCATAAAATCCCACAAAATGGAGCTAAAAGACAACTCACCACCCATTTACTAACCCTCACCCACTCACATTTAATTTTGTCCCATCACACCTACCCATGTGCATGCCCAATGCACATTGCACCCATGTGTGTCCCACTCCCTTATGCACTCCAAATCTATAAAAGCACCCTCACCCCCTCATTCCAACCCCTGGCTCTTAGTGCACAAAGACTATACTTGATTTTTCTTACTCTCTTGCTTGCATATCTTAGTTTTGTAGGTATTAAAGAAGTAAAGGTGAAGCACAAAGTATAGATATAAGTTCATGTAGCATTGATCTAGAAAAATATCAACATAGGAAGGAATCACAACTGTGATTGGCTTGTGATATTTGTGTGATTATCGGTGAAATGTAGCCGCAGTTATCCTACAATCTGAGTCAGGTATACTTTTCATTTTATTTACTATTTTTTCATTTAACATCGATAATTTTTACGACACCAAGGACCCCTACACCACTTGCATCTCTTCTGCTACGCATTCCACCTCATTCAACATGATGACATTCTCCTCCTACACACTTTTCCCACTTTCACTTCACGGCCACACACTTGATTGATACTCATTCCTCCCACAAAATAGCATGTACACTTTCAAACAATTTGTGAATTCCTTTTTATCTCTCTTATCCATTTATATTACACCCAAAGAAACACTCATTAACCTTCACATGCTTCAATTACCTTATAACGAGTCCATCATTGATTTTGTCTAGCCTTGGCATGCTCTTGTTCACCACCTTTCATTTCCCCTCCTAAAATCTAATCTCATTGACCTATTTTCCAAAATTTACATCCCTTACATCTTCTACCACTTATAAATTCATCCATTATGCACATTTGATGATACTATACACATGACACTATGCCTTAAAGATATACATCTTGGTCATTCTCCCTCCTTTCCACTTGTTTCCATTCCTCCACCACCTACCACACCATTACAATCCCATATTCATAATGTCATCCAATCGGATCCTCTTCACACTTCATCACCTTCTATAGCCACATGTTTGTATTCATTACATTCTCTTAGGTATTTTAGCTTCATCCAACCTCCTAGAAAATTCTCCCCATTGATTAAGTCACTTTACTCTATTGTTAAAAAATTGTTTGACACGATCTCATCATTCTCCTGCTTAAACCACCTCTACCATTCTAGCATTTCTCCTATAAAACATGTGATTGCCACTGTATTGAAGGTCACTCCATTGACTCATGTATCCAACTTCACATTATCATTCAAGACCTTTTTGAAAAGGTGAAATTTTCATTGAACCACCATCCCCTTAGCCTTCATCTATTGATGCACATCCAAACAATTAATACAATACTATTCCCACTTCTTCTCCATGTGTCACCTCTCCATCATCCGATTCAACACTCTCTACTACATCATAATCATCATGCACACTTAGTTTCTCATCATATAAATCAAAAAATTCCCAATATACTCCATCACATGCTTCAAATTTGGAATCAAGACCATCGTGCTCACATACTCACTAATTATCTACCTCAGCCTTGTATCCATCTCTATTATCATGTACCGCACTATGGTTGTGGTCGTATCCTTGTCCTTTATAGAGTTTTCCACATTATCACAAACTCTATCTAGCTCTCAACCATCTATATCATCATGTGATTCCATCTTTCCCACCACAACTTCTAATTTTTCCTTCACTTCGCTCATACACACTCCACTTATCACTATAGACACAAAATCATGCACATGGGTATATTTCTAGGTCCTAAAAACATAATAGCATTCATCCGATTCCTAAGTGAGAAAACTAGTCATTGACAACTATCTTTGGCCTTTTGTATGTGTTTCTTGTTTTCTATTTGGTCTTACACACCCTATAACCCTTGATAAGACTTTAGTTTCTTATCATTTATGACTTTGGGCACCAATGCTCAACTAGGATGCCAATGCCGTGTATCTTCATTAATTTGATAAAAACAATGGATTGATATCCATCTAGGAAGTGTTACACTTATTGGAACTAGAAATCACTAGGTAGTCCACTTTGCCATTTGATATTTAATACCATTTCGTGGTCTTGTTTTGTTTCTTATACAAGTCGTTCCTTTTAGCCAAAGGGAATCTCTCACATTCAATATGATCAAATTATACAACGTGCACAACCTTATCTTGACTATTAATAGGCACACCTCATTTCCCTTACCCTTATCTCTGTTTTATCACATACTTTGGGGTGAAATATTTTGGCATGCTCGGTGGGACACTTTTTGTGGGTTCTTTTCTTTGTTCATTCTAGGGAATATTTGTGTGTTTCTTTATTTTTCTGAAAAGTTCACATTAAATTTATCTTAAGTAAATATTTTCTTCTTCTATTTTTCTAAAGAATTTTTTTCATTTGGTGTTTAAGAACATTTATTCTTGCTTTCTTTTGAACCTGCATTTTAGTGAAATAACATTATATTTTCCTGTTCATCACTTGCTACATCGAATTTCATTGTCAATTAGGGTTTTAAAAATCTATGCATTTCATCTTTGTGATTGTTACATTAGATCACCTAAATTTATTTGTAATCTATATACTGGAGGTCATGATCGATTGATGATTGGCGCGAATTAATCATATTTCACACTTTGTGCACACACTCCCATATCCAAATAACTATAACAATTTAATCATTTCTTAAACATCTTCCTTCCCAGTAGTTTCCACCAAAGGGTAATAACCTGATTGATGGTGGATCCAACTAGTTTTTGGCCATTCATCATATCGAGTTAGACCTCATGTCTATGTGAAGTATATATTGGGGAAAATTTAACCAAAACACACTTGATACCAACCATAGATTACTTATAGGGTACCCTTATTGACCAAAAAATCTACTCTATTCATAGTCAATTTTAAATGGCATAAGCCACATAACATTAAAATATGAAGCATAGGATTGACGTGTTTTGTTAGCTTTTGACTGTTAAATTGTGTTTTTAGGAGTGAGGTTATTTCTTCTTATTTTTCTTTTCCTTCACACCCCACCATCATAACTAGTGTATTCCATTTCATTCGGGTGTGTTAGGACTCATCATTGCCATACTTAGTTTTTGGGTTGGTGTTTTATTTAGACTTAATCACTTTACAATTTAAAATTTCATCATCTTCTCAAATTTCACAAGAATTCAAACATCGGTCTGCAGAGACTGGAATCGGTTACCTCATTATATGACATTAGTTGGTGATCGACCAACATTGGTTCCCTGTTGTTTTGGTTATTTTTACCAAAATAGTATCAAATTCATAACCATTCATTTTTTTGTGACCTGTTTATGTCATTTTACACATTCTTGAGTCTCTGTTACCATCAACAGAGTTTAGGTTCATCCAATTTACAATCTTCATCTCCATATTTATAAATCTTTCAATTATTCTCAATAACCGACATCGGTCCAACAACTAGCATCGATTACCCCATCCTATCGGCATCGGTTACCCTACCGATGTCGGTCTCTGTGTTTTGATTTTTTTATCAAAAAAACCAATTTTCATTTTCTAGATTTCTTATATCTTCTTTTCCTATGTTTCTACACCATCTGCAGAGCTCAGACCACCTGTCTTACCACTATTCACATGGTTCGACTCAGTAAACAATTTAACTCCATAGTCTTTCTTACTAATTTGTCACCTACTACCTCCTAGTCCTTCACCACCTTCTATTTCTTCACCCATGGACCCCACTTCTTCTATTGATATATCTGCAGGGCAATGAGGATTTCAAAAAAATTCTAGATCACAATACCACAACCTTGCAATATTATCTTTCTCATTCCTCCACTGCGAATCATCAGGATAACCCTTATACGGGATGCTTGTCTCCATTCCTCTTTCCCTTTCCCCCACTTTCGTATCAGCCACCACTAGTGTAGTGTTACCTACTTCCACCTTACCACCTGTCATTTCTTAGATCACCCCCACACCTTCGATATTTTCTACACCTATGACATCGATCGCACCTTCGACATCCACTTCGCCATCATCTACAACTCTTAGTGTAGGGATTCCCACATCATTAGTCACTATTACCTCATAACCTCCAATTACATCAACCCCTTTTTAGATTTTGGTCATGTCTATACCTACTACTTTGCCAACTATTACTATGAGGGTCTCTACATAGGTCCCACCCACCTATACCTTGTCTCAGCCACCACCTGTCACATACGCTGCCCATTCAGGGTATATGCCATCGTCACCCACCGCTACTTATATCCCCCCTTCTTAGTTTACTTACTCAACACCACTATACACCTTGGAGGGGTGTCCATGCCATATTCATCTTATTTACCTCCTTATACCGCAGAGGCACTCCTTTTCTAATCCTACTACCGATCTCATAAAGATGATGATGGATAAGATGCAGACCCTGAAGCATCTTTTTCCGGCTCCTGTAATACTTTGAATTCTGATTTTTTTTATTATCGAGCCTATTCACCCTTCCATTCCAATTCATCCTTATCACACACATTGGGAAATGTTAAAGTTTAACTGATTTAATAGTAATGAAGATCCACAACAACATTTGCAATCTTTTAAAAACATTTGTTATCTAATTTCCCATGATAACACCTTTGTTCTTTGAACTTTCCCAATGTCCTTGACATGACTCGCCTTATATATGGTATAGTGCTTTACCTAGGAACTCTATCTTTTCATTCAATCAATTAGCCTAGGCCTTTCTCGATCATTTATCCATCAAAATTTTCAAGAAGGTCACCATGACCGATTTGTATTCAATGGGCCAATATGATGAATCTATCACAAATTTTGTTGCATGTTGGTGGAGTCTTACTAATCAGCTCACCTTTCAACTTCCACAAACCGAGTTGATAGAGTTGTTCACTAGGTCTTATATCGGCACATCTCTCCAACTCTTTAGTCCCAAACATTCGAACATTTGAAAGGTGTTCACCATGGCTTGGAAGTTAGAAATCCATGTAATTAAATAAAAGAAGCTACAATTACATAAAAAGAGCGCTCTATTAAAATCAAATGACTATTATTCTCCTTCTAAACCACAAACCAATCATTCAAAACCCAAAGGATATGACAATGTGGTGGTCTGAAAGTTCGTCCATCTCATCCATCAAACCAACCAATACCGCCTTCCATTCTCTCTCTTGCTCAAAACTTTCAATACTGGTATGAAAATGATGATATACTCCCATAGGAGAACCTTACTCCTCAATTTTGGAAAAGCTTCTAAACACAAGAGCCATAAATCTTCCACCTGTCAAACCACATACTAGTTTTGACCCTTCCCATCCTGTGTCTTGCATGGTACAAGGAGAATGATTATTGTAATTATCACCGTGTTGAGGTCATAGTGATGGTAATTGCAAAACATTTAAAAATATTGTCCAAGAGATGTTGGATAATGAAGATCTTGTCTTGGATAACCCCAATGCACCAACTAAAAAAACCTCCACATCTTTAAGAATTCATTTCCAAATCACACTCCATCATCCAACCAAGTTAGCGAAACCTCAACAAATGATACCAACATTTGAGAGGTTCATGCCATTTTTGATACCATACCAACCCCTTCTACTCAATTTCCTCCCATCCCATCAGTTGAGGAAATCCTTGTGTGATTTCTTCCACCCATGGAGGAGTCCACCTCATCCTCTCCTCTACCCATGGAGGAGTTGACCTTATCTATAGTTTTGTTTACTCGAATAACCCCTTCATCTATACCTTCATCTACGGAGGAATATACCCCCAGTCATTTCTATACGTGTTGAGCAACCCGCATAACTCACTTTTCTACCCATGGAGGAGCCCAACTTACCCTTTTCTTCACCAATCAAAGAGTCTACACCATCCACCTTTCCCCCTCCTCTGAACATAGAGGATCCACTTTTAGCATCTATTCATGTTGGTGACAACTCCCACATGGATTTTAAATACCTTCAATTTTCTATCATCTCTTATACCTAAAGAGTTTGAAGGAAACCATTTCACTATCTCATAAACATTGAATTTATTTACGGGGATTACTACCAAATCATCATCATCCCCCTCCACTTCTACATCATTCTCTTGTTTGGCTGATTACTTGGAGTATGTCAACTACTCCATGCTTTGGGGATGCCTTCGACTTCCCGTATTAACTCAAACGCAAATGAATTCAACAATTTATCCTAAATTTTTAAGATAACTAAATATGTCGCCCTTGAGCTTGTTATAGTAGCCTCTTCTACATCATCCTCACATACACCCAAAACTTTATAGTTACCCCAACAACTACCTGTACCCATACCTTCACATGCACCCAAACCTATCACTACATTGGGGGTTGTGCCAACACTGAGTCTAATCCATCCTCCCGTGAAGATTGATTTAACCACCTCTTCCCAAACTATCACGAGTCTATCCAACCACCTAAGAAAAATAACCAACCTCTTCATCCTCGCATCGACATTTCTCCCACTCCTCCTCTTTAACCTTCATCACTTCCATCCATCTTAGGCCCCCATCCATTAACCTTGGTCAAATAGCCTCCTACCCAAGGTAAAACTAAAATGAAGTAGCCTACATCCTTATCACAACCTATTACTCCATGTAAGCCTTCTACATTACCTACACCTAATCGATACCTATGCCTTTACCTTCCATTCAACCTACACTCTCTATATTCCTTCCTACTACTATCTTCACCGCACCTCCATTCTCACCTTGGTTGACCTGTCCACTTATGTCTTCTACATTCCCTTCTACTTCATACACTACCCCAACACCTTTACCCAAGAAAGTGTAATCCAACCCCAAAATTAAACTACCTACTCAAAAGGTATTTAAACCTACTCAACCTCCAAATCCACCTCCAACAACACCCCTTCCACATAAGTCACCAAAACCTCCATCCAAACCTACTCTCACTTCTCTTTGAGATCCCTTGGTAGGGTATTACACTAACATCCTCACTCGGCTATTAGAAATTTCCACCATTACATTACCACCACTCAAGCCTTATGACCCACTCAAACCTAAACCAAGGGTTTGATGATACCAAGATTTGCACCTATCATCATGTACCAAGGAATGATGTTGAAAATTGTAATGCGCTTAAAAATATTCTTCTTCAATTGTGTTCTCTTGAAGAGGTATTTGTGAAGATGAAATTTGAATGAAGATCCCATTCCAACTTCACTGTCACCACAAAGGCTTGCCCCATATCTATTCAATGACCTTCACCTCTACCTCCACAACCCTCTTTCCTCCTCTCGACATTTGAGATCAATATGGTCTAGATTAGGGACCTCTTGATTAATTATGATTATCACCAGCAATAGAACACCAAATAACACAATATTGTAGATAAGTTCTCTCAATATGAAAGTAGAATAGCTTGGCCACTTCGAGGGGGCAACCTCCAAAACATATAATAAGACTCAAATACTCAACATAATGATCATCCACTACCTATAACCCCTATTTATACTATTCCTATGATATGGCCATCAACAAGGCTGACCAACCAATGATAATAGATCATATATGAAAGAGATACATCATGATAAGAAGTTATGATAGCCACAAGTTGGCTATATCCATCCCATGTAAGATATATAATTAAGGGTGTAACATGCCCCTCCCCTTCAAAGAAACATTGTCCCCAATGTTGGGAAGCCCTGGATGTTGCTGCATGAATGCTTCATCTTCCCATGATGCATCCTCAATATTCATATTCTTCCACTTGATCAGGTACTCGGTAATGACTCTGGTCCTCAGTCTTTTTGGTGTGTGTCTGAAGAATGCCTTCAAGTTCCAATATGATCCTTCCTTCCTCATCCAGTTTCGGAAGCACTTGATTGGGTGGAAATGTGCTGCCCAATAACTTTCTTTAAGCAAGAAACATGGAAGACTGGATGTATTCTACTTCCTGGAGGGAGCTCTAGCTTATATGCCACACTACCAATTTTCTGCAAAACTCGGTAAGGACCATAGTATTTAGGAGCAAGCTTATTATCCTTTTGTTGTTGTTTTAAGGATAACTGCTTATATGGTTGTAACCTTACAAAAACAAAGTCTCCCTCTTCAAAGTGTCACTCACTTCTATGTTGATCAGCCTGTTGCTTCATATGGTTTTGTGCCATGTGCCAAATTTTCTCTAAGACTAGAGAGTACCTCATGTTGATGTTGAATGTGATCTTCGACTGCTCTCACCTTTGGTTTGACCTTCAAGCTAGATATGAGTGATGGAGGATGGTACCCATAAAGTGCCAGAAATGGAGACATTTTGGAGGAGGTATGAAATGAAGTATTGTACCACCATTCTACCAGTGGAAACCATTGCACCCAACGTTCTTGTTTATCTAAAGTAAAACATCGAAGATATCCCTCTAAACATTTATTTACCACCTCAGTTTTCCCATCTGTTTGGGGATGATAAGAGGAACTCTGGGCTAGTTGGGTACCTAGACAAGAGAACAAATCAGTCCAAAAGTTACTTGTAAATATTGGATCACGATCACTTACTATAATTTTTGGCGTGCCATGGAGCTTTTGAACTGTATCCATAAAAGAGATGGCAACTGTACTAGCTGTGAAAGGATGAGCCATGGCACAAAAATGAGCATATTTGGTAAGTCTATCTACCATGACCATGATGACACTTTTCCCTTCTGATTTAGGTAATCCTGTGATGAAATCCATTGATACCTCTTCCCATCTCTCACTAGGAATAGACAGAGGTTGGAGAAGACCAGGTGTCTTAATGGTCTCGCCCTTATTTTTTTGGCAAACCAAACATTCTACCACAAATTTTTGAACATCTCCTTTCAACCCCTCCCAAAATAAATCCTTCTTAACTCTATGATATGTTTTCAAGACCCCAACATGGCCACCTATTGGAGAAGAATGTAGCTCTGAAAGAACATGGTGTTTAAGTGTAGAGTTCTTACATAGATATAAC
This sequence comes from Taxus wallichiana var. yunnanensis, assembly GCA_018340775.1. Lineage (NCBI taxonomy): Eukaryota > Viridiplantae > Streptophyta > Pinopsida > Cupressales > Taxaceae > Taxus > Taxus wallichiana. The sequence continues at coordinate 98,988,472 of CM031244.1, read as the reverse complement.
CGATCTTTGTACCACAATGTATCCCCCTTCCATATAAATTGAGCTGATATGGATGGATCTACCTAGAGATTTTGAATGAGAGTATGTGTGGTTGCATCTTTCTTCCATTCTTCATGTGCTTGATCTACCCAATCTGCATTTAGTATAGATATGGCACATAACAATGCTTGGATGAGACTCATCCCTCCTAGATAGAGCATCAGTGACCAAATTTTCCTTTCCTTTCTTATAAACAATCTCAAAGTCATATCCCAACATCTTAGTGACCCATTTTTGTTGTTCTTCTGAAGATAGATGTTGCTCTAAGAAATATTTCAAACTATCATGATCAGTTTTTACCTTAAAATGTCTACCCATCAAGTATGGTCTCCATTGTTTGACTGCATGTAGTATTGCCATCATTTCCTTTTCATAGGTGGGCTTTAACAAATTCTTTCCTTTTAGTTATCGGCTCTCAAAAGCAATGGGGTGTCCTTCTTGCATTAGTACTACTCGATTCCATTTCTGAAGCATCGCACTCAACTATGAAAGTTTTGGAGAAATATGGGGTCAATACTGGAGTGGTGCACATAGCTGCCTTCAATTTTTCAAATGCCCTAGATGCTTCCTCATTCCACTGAAAGGAGTCCCTTCAATAATTTTGTGAGTGGTGCTGCTATACTACCATAGTTTTTGACAAATCTATGATAATACCCTGTGAGACCTAAGAAACCTCGTAATTGTTTGAGGGTTCTTGGGGTTTCCCATTCCACCATGGCCTGGATCTTGTGAGGGTCCACCTTAACACCTTCATGAGAAACAATATGGCCCAAGTATTCCACTTCTTGTACCCCAAAAGAACACTTCGAAGGCTTGGCATAAAGTTGATGTTGCTCTAAGACTTCTAAGACAATATTGATGTGATGTAAGTGTTTCTCCCATGATTTGTTGTAGATGAGTATATCATCAAAAAATACTAAGACAAACTTTCTTAGGAATGGTCTAAATACTGAATTCATCAAGCTTTGGAATGTGGAGGGAGCATTGGTAAGACCAAATGGCATCACTAGGAATTCATAATGGCCTTGATGAGTTTTGAAGGTTGTCTTATGAATATCTTCTTGCTTGACTCTAATTTGGTGATACCAGAATAATGTAGATCTAGTTTTGTAAAATAAATGGCACCATGCAACTCATCTAATAAATCATCAATGACGGGAATAGGAAACTTATCTTTGATAGTGAACTTGTTAAGCTCTCTATAATCTGGACACATGTGCCATCTTCCATCCTTGTGACACACCATCACCACGGGAGCAGAATAGGCACTCTGACTATGATGAATAATACCCATTTCCAACATTTCCTCCACCATCTTCTCGATCTCACTCTTTTGCACATATGGATATCTATAAGGCCTGATGTTGGGGGTTGGCTTCCTAGAATCAACTGAATAGCATGATCATGCTCTCTTTTCAAGTGGCAATCCTCTTGGTTCCTTGAAGACAACTACATGTTGATTAATAACCTTTTGAAGATCAGGATGCAATACCTTCATTTGCGGTTGGACTTCTATAGAGAATAATCGAGCTACAAAACCTTCAGACCCCTTTTTAAGAATCTTCTGCATTTGGTGAGAACTTACCACTAGAGGATCTTTAGCTTGTAGACCTCGAAGTTCAAATTTTTACCCGTAATGAAAGCGCATGAACAATTCCTAGAAATTTATCTCTATGGTGCCCAAAGTAGTGAGCCACTGAACACCTAAGACAATATCAGCTCCTCCCATGGGAATAGAAAACATCATAGATTCCAATGTGTAATCACCCATCATGATTTTGACTTTATGGCATTTACCTGAACATTGGACTGTGCCACCATCTGCAATCATTACTTGAAATTCAGGTGTTGGGTAGATGAAACAATTTAGTCTTGCTGCCAACTTATGATTGATGAAATTATGTGTGCTCCTGAATCAATCAAGATTGTTACCTTCTACTTCTTAATATAACCCACAACTTGAAGGGTTTGTGGAGTACTAATACCTGATAGAGCATGACATGAAATAGTGGGTTGAGGATCTCCAGATTCTTCCTCTAATTTTTCCACTTCCTCTATTGATGTTGCCTCATATTCTTCCTCATCACCAGATCCTTCAATGTAGAACATTTTTTTCTCATAACATTTATGATTTGGTCCATATTTTCTATCACAGTTAAAGCATAACCCTTTGGCTCTTTTTTCTTCAATTTGTTGAGGTGTCAACCGAATTGGCCGAGGGTAAGAAGGAGACAAGGTGTTACGATCTTTTATGCTAGAAAAGGATTGCCTTCTACTGGAAAGAAATTTTTCCTCTACTCGACGTGCCATGATAATAGAATCAAAAACCTTGAGTGGGTTAAACATGTGTACCTCATGCTCAATGTGGTCCTTAAGACCCCCAGAAATAGGTCATTCAAATACTCTTTTGTAATATCCTCCACACGCAAGGAAAAAGTTTGGAATTGATGGACATACTCCTTAACTAAACCAGTTTGGTGTAACTTTGCTAATTGGCTGAAGTAATTCTCAGAAACACTAGAACTATAGTGTAATTGAAGCTCTTCAGTGAAAACTATCCAGGTGACATTTAGGCCATTCTTCTACCTTTGAGCACATAACCAACGATACCAAACAAATTGATCAGGTTCTAGGTATAAGGATGCCACAATTACCTTTTGTCCTCCTAGGATCTGATGGAGATCAAAGAAATTTTCCATTTGGGTAATCCAATTGAGTGGATCCTTTCCATCAAATTTATGCATTTCAACTTTTGGAATCATGCCCCTCCATTGGTGAGAAGATCCACTTGAATGATTAAAGGATCCTCCCTGATTGGAGTGATTTGGATCTGTGTGACCATTTCTAGTGGAACCCATATGACTGGCATTAGAAGTTGTATTTGAAATAATATGCAACAACTCCTACTGCATTGCATGAAAATCCTTTTGAATCTCACTCCTAAGGCTACCTTTCAGTTGATGAAGCTCAACATTAAGGTCATCCTTACTCACCATATTGTTTACCCTTTCCTGAAGTTGGATGACCACCTCAGATACTCCCAAACCAGTAGACTCAAGAAATATCTTCCTTATTTGGGGTCATTCCTAGAGTTTCTTGTCCTTTTCCTTGGCCTCGGGTAGATCTACCAGCCATGATGAAGGGTTTGGGCCTAGGGGTAGACTTAATAGGGCATAATTTTAGGGTTTAGGGTTTTGTAATTTTTTGGCCGAATATAGGAATTTATAAAAAAGAAACCCTAGCTATTTTTTTGAGGGGTTTCGAAAATATAAGAAATTTGAAAAATTTCCAAAAATTATGCCCTAGGGAGCCAAATTATGAATAAATATAGAACCGTAATAAATTTTGCAAAACAAGTCAAAACTTATTGAAATTTGGAGAGAAGCTTACTTGACTTATTTTCCACACCACAAAAAAATTTACAAAAATTCACTACCAATCTTGAGATATAGCCGAACCTTCATAATTAGGGTTTGACGTCGTCCTAGCCGAGATCAAGCTCTGATACCACTTGTAATGAAATTACTTGATTAATTATGATTATCACCAGCAATAGAACACCAAATAACACAATATTGCAGATAAGTTCTCTCAATATGAAAGTAGAATAGCTTGGCCACTTCGAGGGGGCAACCTCCAAAACATATAATAAGACTCAAATACTCAACATAATGATCATCCACTACCTATAACCCCTATTTATACTATTCCTATGATATGGCCATCAACAAGGCTGACCAACCAATGATAATAGATCATATATGAAAGAGATACATCATGATAAGAAGTTATGATAGCCACAAGTGGCTATATCCATCCCATACAAGAAAATAAGATATATAATTAAGGGTGTCATGAGTGGATATTATTGTAATAACGCATGGCTAATAATAGCATGTGAACTATTTTGGGATTGGGTAAGTGGTGAAGGGAAAGTCCCCACCCTTATAAATATGTAGTGAATGTGTAGATGTACGGAGATAATATGTAAAAGCGAGTTATTATGAGGTTATGTTTCCAAATCTAATGCACGCATAAAATATGGTATTATCTATTGTAATAACTAGTGAAGGGTAAGTCCCCACCCTTATAAATATGTAGTGAACTATGTAGTATAGAGATAGTATGTAAGAACTGAGTTATTGTGAGGTTATGCTACCAAATCTGATGTGCACATAAACTATGGTATTATCTATTGTAATAAGATTTTGTGTATTTCTCACGTTTACATGCAATGATGTGTATTGGATGAAACAAAGTATCAAATCCAGTATAATTAGTTCTCTCATGCTTGATTTCATCGTGGTTATCATTTAAGTTTGTTATTCTCTAGATATAGAACTGAAAATGCCATTGTAGAATGATATATTAGTCATAGATCTGAATGCTTTAAGTCTTCATCATACTAACATCCTATAACAACAACCCTAAAGAGAGTCCTGGTACCTTTACATGCTTCGGGTGAGTTCTCGAGTCTATCTTTGAGTGATGTGCCAGTGTGTCTAGGCTTTTACTAGTAAATTTCTAGGCTGCATCATTGGTTCTGTTGTCGGGACCTATTTTTCAACCTGTTTCAAGGATGGTTCAAGATGAAGACATACCAATTGACCTCAACAAGTGTTGAGGAGTGGATACATGACCTTGAAGAAGAATACACAAGGAGTTTTAACATTGGATGTGTTTGGCCTTACGCACATGGGTGGAGCAGAATCTCTATATTTGTTTGTATGAGAGCTTCTTTGCTATCTTTTTGATAGAACCCATTTGAGTGGTTGGTTGCTTATGCATCTAAAAATAATTGGAGGTATCACAAATGTTTCTAGATGTAGAGATAATTTCAGGACCTTTATGATGCTGATTTGATTTGGAATCACACTTTGTGGATACGTGGTTCCGTGGTGTTTTCAATAACTATATCTTGGAGTACTCAATTTCCACTTATTCGTGCCTGAGGTAGCTGAATTCAGTTTTTTACGATATCCCAAGGAACTTACCTATAAGGAATTCCACTAGCAATCAAAATTATAATGGTAACACTAAACTAGGAAAACAAACCGATGGCGAACTAAACCCCACCATGTGTGGGGGTAGGAACAGAGTTTGGTGAAAGATGGCAGACCTAAAGAGAAAGGAAAAGAGAGGAAATGTGGCTTAAGTATAATGAGGTGTGAGAGAGGGAGATAGAGAATTAATGAGATGTTGTAGAGAAAATGTCATTGTGGAGAAAGATAATTTGGGAAGGGTTTGAAGTTCACGAGAAGACATGTGTAACATTCCCATTTTAAGACTTTAGAAACAAGGAATTTTTTTACAATGTTATCTATTCTAAATAAAACATAATTTAGAACACACATTCCATGCCAATCAATCTCATAACAAATAACCATATGCAGCTATAAATGACTAGGTAAACTATCAATCTCTCATTTCATGACTTGGTTTCTAACCAATCTCTCATATTTGTCTTTAAGTATTAAATATTTTAAGTATACTATGTATACTTGGTTTTATTACCCTATTATGGGTACTGAGTGATCTGTTCAAAGAGCATATCGAATATTTGTTACCATTATTCATACGAAATCACATTCCTTAAACTAGGTGACATAGGACAACAAAACCAATAGCTTGCAATACTTTGGCCAAAGAATTCCAAAATGTTGTTCATGTACTATTCCTAGATGACATACTCATCTAATCAAAATGTAACACCCTTAACTGTTGTTATTTTCCTCCTTTACATTCAAGTGTTGATATGTGATTTTCCTTATATGGATATGTTCTTCTGATTATTGGAAATCATGCTTGATATGGATAAGTCTTTTCTGCTCTTAAGATCCTATGATCAAACTGGTATGACTTCTCTGAATCCATTTTTCAGTTCTGGTAGGTGAATTGTAATCTGGTTTAAGAGTTGTAAACTTGTATTTTTGTCCAACTCATCCTTGGATCAATTTCAGTGATCCAAGGAATGTTTTTAATAATGCCCTGTTGAAGTGAATGGTAAAATCAACATTCCATGAGTTAAGCTACATTTGGACTGAAATTTGTTGTTGCAAGTTCTTTGACTTCTGTGTGAATGCACTTCCATTTAGTAGGTTGTATGGCTTGGGTCCTTGAATATCGACACAATAACAGTAATTGCTGATGGGAATGCAGTTGTTCACAACACAAGAGAAAGGTATCCAGGATCCTATTGAGGATTGACTTCCGGAACCCTAAGCTAGGTGAAAGTATTCCTACCTAAGCTATGTTACTTGATATAATTTTGTTGCTAACCTAAACTTGATACTAAAGGTTAGAAGGGTTGCTAAGTATTAAAACTAGAACCTAACACTACAAGGTTATTTGGTTATCTAACCTAGTTTCTAAAAGCTATTGTATTTTTATTACTTACCTATGTGGAGTTATCTAACCTAATTGCTAAAGACCTATGTTGGAGGTTAGTGGTTAGTGTTACATCCTAAGGTACTAATTTAAATCCTACCTAAGATCTAACCTATCCTAAACTAATGGATGTGAATTGGGAACTAAAAGGGTCGCATGTACATTGGTGACGGTTTCTAAGCATTTATGAAGGTGATAAGGTTTATTAATTCCTACGGACTGCTGACTTTGGCAGGGGCTAGTTTGGTTGGCGGAGGCCTAGGTGGCAGTATCACTAAAAATGGAAACTCATTCTTTTGTTGATTTGGAACTCGCCAGACTTGGCAGGCGGTGGCAAGGAAGATTGAGTGGGATATTTGGAAATTAATGCAATTGATTGTCTTGTATGATGAGCCCGAACCGCTTTGGTAGGCATGCCAATGGATTTTTGTGGGCTATTTCATTTTGCATGCGTTTTGATTTTCTTCATGCACTCTTTTTTTTTTGAACCAGTAGTTTACACTGCACTGCATGGCTATTTTGGAGGTTTCAAATCTATTTTTGTTTCATGGAGAGTATATGAGGCATTGTGGAAGAAGTATTTTGTTGTTTTGATCTTTCGTGGAGGAGAAGGGAAGAAGCGAGCTCAGCTGGAAGTCTTCTTTGATTTTTGGTGACACTATCAGGCATGATAGGCCCTAACTATTAAAATCCTTTGCTTTCCTCTAAGTGTTTTCATTAAAACAACTTTTCTCTGATGAGCTCTGTGCATTCATGCATTTTTCTGGTAAATAGATTGAAGGGATTTGTATACTTGTATTTTGGTTTTGAATCTGTGTTTTGCATGATGTTGTTAAAAAATGTGTTGCATAAAAGATCTATGCATGCTCAACTAAAGTTGGAAACACTGTTAGCTTCTTGGTTATTGGAAATTGTTGTCTGGGTCGACCACTTTTGTTGATGGTGAAATACTAGCTGAGTTTTAAGAAGAACTTTGAGTTACCTGTGTTGTTGAAATTACGGTTGGGTGAACTTGTTGTGTCTTGTGATTTCGAACTGGTAAGAACTCCAGTCTTATTAAACTCATATGTAAGTACGAGCTTCAGTTGGGAAACTTGTTTAGTAAAGTGGACTATAACTGAGATTCTCAGGGTTTGTGAAGCGTGCATTTTGATCCATAGTTAAATGGACTGTGAATAAACCCATATATGATTTGGGGTTGTATTCTTCTTGTGAAAATCATTGACTGTTAACAAGTTTCGCATGCACTATAGATAAACTTGTATATGTCTTGTTGTTTTTGTATTTTACCTTGTGGAAACTTTGACGGTAGCAAAGTTCGCATGCATGGAAAAACTATATATAGTTTGTTTTTGTATTTCTCCTTGCAAAAACATGGACTGTTATTGAAAGTTCGTATGCATTGGAAAAACCATATATAGTTGGTTTCTGTTTTCCTCCTTGCGAAAACATGGACTGTATTGAAACTTGCATGCACAGGAAAAGTAGTATATGGTTTAGTTTGTATTTCATTCTGCGAACTTGATTGATTTTAGAACTTGTGTTTGTTATTATTTTGGGTAAACTTGACTGTAACTCAAAGTCTCTTTGGCATGGTGCTTGTGGAATCTTGTTCTTATGACTACATTAATGGTTTTTGGAGATTCTTATGAACGACTTGTGAGTCATCCATCGAGCTCTGTCAAGCATCTTACATTCCATTCGAGTTTGAAATAGGGTTGAAAGGATGTTGATGGAGAATAGAAGCATTTCTTCTTACTCTGAACTATATGTAAACAATTTCATTGCACTTGGTCTAGTCTTACGGTGTTGGCGTATTATGTGTTTGTGCTTGTGATATTGAGATCCTTCACTATACACACCATTTATTACTTGATGTTCTTAATGGAAATAGAAACCTGAACATTGTGTTGGTTCAGGTATTATGGTCTTTTGATTATTTAGTAAACTATTAAGGGAACATGTAGTTACCCTAACTTGGTTACATGTATTTGAATGGTCTTGATCCTTCAATGATGTTTATGCTTGGCATTGCACCCGGAATTGTAAATGAGTCCTAGACTATACATATTATTCTTTTGATGTTTGATATTGTCTTTTGTTGGAAACCCAATTTATAGTTCTTGTAGTGATGCGTTGGCATACCGTTGAGATGGTCCTACTTTGCCAAACTATTGGGAAGTCTTGAGTGTTAGCAATTACTCATATTCTTACCTCTTGTTGGGTCTAATAAATGTATGTTATGTCTTGGAAGATTGTTTGTGATCTAAACTTGATTGCGAATGTGTTTGAACTGCACTATTGATTGTATAGGGTTCTTTGATTGGGTAATTGTTAACATGATTTCTTCTTATCCATGAAATGTACGGTCCAATGGGAGAATGTTAGACCTTTAGAGAAATACTCTGTGAAGCTTACTTGTTCGTGGACTGTGTATGAGCTTTACTGTTATATTGTTTCTAACGGAAAGTAGAAATTCATGCATTGTAATGGGATGGTTTAGAAAGGAAGATAGTTTTAGTACTCTCTTTCCTTGAAATGATCATTTTCCTCCTTTCTTGGAACTCTTGAATGAATTTTAAACTGTATGAATGTGAGAAGGTAAAACTGTTTTATTATGTGAAAGAAATGATTATAGTTTGGGATCATATTCTAGTAAGACTCCTTCTAAAATGCAGTTGGGTTAAGTTCATTGATTGGAACCTCCTGATTTTTGTTCTTATTGAAAAAGGAAATCAGTGATTATTAGTTTTGTATACTTGTCCTTGATGGATATGAAGTGGAATGAAATTGGGGTTAGGTTGGCAAATGAAATTGTAGCCTTTAGATGACTGTTAAACCACCACTTCTCCTTGTAATTCTTTCATATGGATCTATTTGATGAATACAATATTGTTAAATTTTAAAGTAGTGTTACTTTAAAGGGATAGTTTAAATCATGGTATACACTGGTTTCAGCCTTGCTGATGATTATGTACTTTGGCAATGGAATACTTTCTTTTCTTCTTTACTTGAAAGTTAGTGGAAATATCCAAAAGGGAATATGTTGTAAACACTTCTGTATCTTATAGTAAAGATATGTGTTGTACTTTATTTGGTAAAATTGGAAACAATGATATATTATGTTTTTTTGTTTGGTAAAGATATTTGATGAAATCAATTATACTTTAACTTATAGGACATGTATTATAGATTATATCCTGTTCCTCTTTGTGTTAAAATCTATTTAGTATTGCTCTTCTTTTTATTGGTATTACTTATGCTTGGGAGTATGAATTACTTGTTGTTCATTAAAGCAGGGTTGTTTTTATTGGAACAATTAGTGGAATGCACTTCATTTTAAGGCTTAGTGCTTATCATGCTTAGTTCATTGAACTGACCCATGCTAGCAATTTTTGTAGATGGACTTCGTAAGTGATAAGAGAAGGAAAAACTTATATGATGCATTGGTTAATCTATGTTGATTCTTGAGAAGAATTCTGATTTGTTCTTAAGTTGTATTGAAAAAGAAAAGTTATTCTCTTTTGAATGTAAATTTTGTCATGTAGTATGTTTATAATGCATAAGTTGTAAATGTATAAGCTTTGAAAAGTAAATGAAGAATGAGAATTTAATTGCATGGATTATGTAAAATAACTTGTACTTTTGTAAAAGAAATAGAATTCTATTACATTCTTTGTTCTTCATATTATCTATATGTTTTAATGAGTGTTCTTGTATAAGTAGGAAAAAGGGGATTAGGGTAATTCCCTAATTGTGATGCAACTTAGTAAGTTGTAGAAATACAATGAATTTATCTAAACAACTCATATCATTAAGATATCTTATGCTGAACTGCAATGAACCTTATAAAAATTATAAGGGTATAATGGGTGAGTAAACCCTATGAACTTAACTACGAAGAGGAAGTTTCTCCCTCTCTTATGAAAAAATAAACAAGAAGGAAGATATGATCTTTATATATTCATAAGACTTTATTTAATAAAGTCTACTAAGTTACAACCTCATGGTTGTTACCCTTCCTTGAATAGTTAAGTCACATTGAATGAAACTTAAGGAGTTGTTGTCCTTTCTTCGTGATAGTTGATTGACAATCCAAAGATAACGAACATCGAAAGCAATCTTGTGTTAAGGAAATTCTGCCAGAGTTAATGGAACCTGATTTGAAAAAGAACTTAGGGAGAGTTGGATTAGAATCTGGGGGTTGCAGAAATCTACCTTTAAGAATCCAAATTAATTTAACTTTAATAATCTCCTAAGGATATGTATATCTCGACGAGGTTGTTACTCAGGATCTTTGGCACATGCCGACTACAGAGTTATACCTTTGAGAAGATTAGGATCTTCTCGAGGATATAGCACTGTAGTTGACATGTGGCAACATCCTTCTACATTGATCGTCTAGATCTATGCACTTTTGGACTTGAACTTAGTTTATCTCTAGGACTGGGTGGTAGCGTAGTTGTGATACAAAGAATCCCTCTAAGACTCAGGGTATCTTGGCACACGGGGTTGACTTAGGTTGACCCAGTATGCCAATCTATCCTAAGCCTTTGTGAGCTCCTTCCTATCCTAACCTACGATGTTAACCAGAACTAGGGATAAACCTTGGGCAAGAGGACTGACGGAAGTCGGTAAAGGACATTCTAGATAACAATAGAGTGGGGTGAAGGACGTATTCTGGATTGACGAGTATGCCATCAAGGAATAAGTAATACGAATAGTATGTTAAAATCTTTGGCCAAAGTATCGCAAGCTACTGATTGCATTGTCCTATATCACCTAGTCTAAGGATCATGATGTAGATGAATATTGTAACAACTATTCAGTTAGGTTCCTTAGACAGATCACTCAAATACCCAGAACAGGGTAAGAGAACCTAGTATACGTAGTATACGAAAATTATTCAATGCTTAGAGTTAAACATGAATAGATCGGTAGTTTACCGAGTCATGAAATGAATAGATTGGTAGGTTACTGAGTCATTATAGCTGAATATGGTTATCTGTTATAAGAATGATTGTTTTGGAATGTGTTCTAAATTACGTTTTTAGAATAGGAAACATTACTTAAATTTTTTTTTTTCCTTTGTTTCTAAAGTCTTAAATGGGAATGTTACACAAAATATGTCCTTCACCTCACTCATCGTTATCAGTAATGGTCTTTGCACGACTTTTGTTAGTCCAGTTTGACCCTAGCCCATATTGTGACATAATTTGGTATAGGAGCCACACACTTATCGAAATTCACCCCTAGGGTAAATTTTGATAAATGCATCGAGAATAGGGTATATGAGAATACTCATTCGAGGCTAAAAAAATCATGTTTCAAGGGTCACCCCCTAGGGTAAATTTTTCTAACTCTCTGTCTCAAGAAGAAAAGAGAAGAGGCAAAAAAAAGGGTGAAAAAAGTTAAAAAAGGGTGAAAAAAAACAAGCTTGGGCCAGGAAAAATCATGAAAATTGGCTAAGTCCTGGTCCAGGTGACCCTTGGGACAGTTGGGACGTCGGGGCGCGAACCGGCCGAAAAGCCTCGGAGGTGGTTTGCAAGGGACATGGGGACGGTTGGGACATCGGGACGCTTGGAAAGCCGATTCGGCTGAAGGTAAAAGCAAAATCGACTAACTCTTTGTGCAGAACAGGTTGGGACATCTGGGCCGTGAGGATGCGAAGGACACGAACCACCTGGATCGGCCGAAACAGAGAACTTTCGCACTGGGACAGTTGGGACATAGGGACGCGTGGGACGCGAAGAGCCGAAGGAGTCGAGAGCCAATCAAATCATGCCACATGTCTTCGCCTCAAAGAGGGACAGGGAAGCCTGAATTGGGTGGATTAGAGGAATTTTTCCCAGACGAGTTTGGGACATCGGGCCGAAAAGATGTGAGGACGTGAAAAGCGGCGAGGCCGTGGACGAATCAAGAAACGCCACGTGTCACAAGGAAAACGTCCAAAATTTCAAAGGGCGAGGTTTGAAGGGTCAGCCTGAGCCAATCAGAACAGGACACGTGTCTAATGGAGTAGGGAAGTATAGAGCTTGGGGAGGAATTAGAGAATTTGGCAAAAGTTTTGGCCAAAAACTAAAAGGTGAAGGATGACCCTGCGCCCCTGTCCTCCAACCAGATCATGCCACGTGTCCCAAGTGGCGGGGACGTAGGGAAAAAATGGGAAATTTTCCAAAATTACAAAAAGGTCAAAACTTTCAAGGAAAACCCGGGTAAGGGGAGGAGAGAGAATTACTCATCCAATCAGCGCCGACACGTGTCATCCAGGTGGCGGAGTGCGGGAAAAAAATTTCAAAACCCATTTTTGCCTGTTTTGTGCCCTAAATCTTCAGATCACCATATCTTTCGATCTAGAGCTCAGATTTGCACATTCTTTATATCATTGGAAAGATTATAAAATTCTCTACATGATTAGGGTCAATCTTGAATTTTGGTTTATTCTAGAGAGAGAAAGTTAAGAAATGGCTCTGACGCGTGTTCATGGCCAGAAGTGACATTTCAGTGACCAAATTTAATACAGAATGGGTCGCATTCTCCTCCAATTTGGTCAAAAATGGTAGGGTATGGGTTTGTAAGGTCCTCCATGCTGATTTAATGCATTTTTAGTCAATGAGGAATGGGTTCCCATGTTTTGTACGTTTTCTCTCTCCTGGGCTCGACCCATGCAATGTAAAAGCTAGATTTGGCTCATTTCTAAAGGTGGAACATTTTTGGCATAGCAGACTTCTTCTTTCACCTCCAGTAAGTGATTTGTGGTAAGAATCAGACCTCTTCAAAGATTGTAACACTTTTCTACCTCTCTGAGGTTGTAATGCAGTGGTTTTGACATTGGAAATGATAATGCAAGCTTTGTGAATGGGTTTCAGTCCTTTGTTTGTATTATTTGCTTCATTTCAGATCCTAAATTATATCTTATCAGCCTGTGTATGTTTTATGTTGCAATCTTTGGTTTGTGTCTATTTGCATGACAAAAATATTCACCACTCCTTTTGGTGCATCACCATCTTTAGTTAGTTTCAATTTTTGCATTTCTATCCCTGTCTCCTTGCAATTTAGAGTAGGATTAGGATCTGAACCTCTGTAGTTGTGCAAATATAGATCTAAATCAGAGGAGTTTGAGGAACTCAGCCTCTAATCTAGAGATTCCTCTCTCAGTTTCACAAGTCCCACACTTGGAGAGAGGTTTCCATGTTGTGCAATCACACTGGATGCTAGAGTGATCAACCTAGAAATCTGATCAACATCTAGGGGTGCTGTGATTTTGCACTAACAGTTTTGGCATGCCGGTGGGACACTAGAGGTCTCATTTTTATTGCAAGCAAAGTTGATGTGCATCTACTACAATTTTCTTGCTTGAAAAGAGCTATTATTTGCATATCTGGTGACTCCAAGGGGAAGAATCAACTGGTTTCAGCAGTGCAGGCCTGAAAACTCATGAGAAGAGTCACCACAAGGTCAAGAGTTGGAGAAGAAGAAGTGTTGTTTGAATACCTGCAATTATCTCCAAGAAGAAGGCAAAGAGGAAGAAGGATTCAAAGGTCTCCATCTCCACCAAACAGAACTCTCTCAACTCCTCCACCTAGTAGGCCTTTCATTCAGTCAACAAGGGTTTTAAGACCAATTAGAATGGCACAAAACAACCCCTATGTCAACTTCACGGCAGCGAGCCCACTTGCCCTCAATGCACAACATCAATTCCTATTGCAGCCTTGAAGAACATTCCCTACTTCTTTGGAGAAAATCGGACTACTCAGGTGATCATGTTAAAGATATTGCTAACCTTTGTGCGATTCATGAAATCAATGAGATGCAAGTGGTGTCAAGTTCTTGGCATCTTCATTCAAGGGTAAGGGTAAAGCATTGTAATGGTTTAGGAGCCTTGGAGCTGGTTCTATCACAAATTGGAAATCATTTGTGTATAGCACTTCATGAGCAATTTGGAGAAAAGGAGACAACTTGTCTCTTTTGGAGCGGTGACAACCATCGAGAGCTCCCGATGAGGTGACCGATTTCAACTTCAGATTTCAAAAGACTTGGGAGAGAATTCCAGTGGCAGTCAGGCCAACAGCAGAAGGTGCTTTTCTCTACTATCTCAAAGCTCTAAATTCTGATATTTCTATGTTGATTCAGTCCATGGGAGGCATAACTATCCCTATGGCTTATAGCATTGCCATTAGGGCTGAAAATTGTTTGATCCAAGCTGGCAAACTTGCCCCTAGACCTCCCATGCCATTGTTTCCAAGTTTAGAGAGTCTAAACACCAATCAAGCACCTAATTTGGCTCCTTCTCCCACTCCTAGAAATCAGAGTTCAAATGAAGCTTCCACTTCATCTCCAAGTGCCCCAAATGAGCTTCAAGAAGTCATGAAGCAATTGCAAAACCTAGGCAATGAGCTGGTTACTCTCAAGAGGCAACAAGCCCAAGGTTTTAGACCTTCTTATCAACCCCAAGCTTAGCCTAACAGGCAGCCATACCAACCACAAAGGCCACCTAATCAGTTGCAAATATGAATCAAACAAGGCCTCCTGCCAAATAGACCATTTCAGCCCTATAATCCAAATGCCATATTGCCTCTAAGGCATTGGTGCCAACACAAAACAACATTGCTCAGGAGTATGATTGGTGTTTTCCATGCAATGAGCCTCATAACCAATCCATGTGCTTGATGGTGCTTTGAATCAAGCATTAATGGTGACAACTACTAGTGTGGAGGGTGAGGGCGATCGAGGAAATAGCCAACAACAAGAAACATTCAACAACAATCAGCCCCAAATGACACCACATTGGTAAATTGGCAAGCGAGAGATTTTGTGGCATGAACCAGGTAGTTTCTCAAGGTGTTGCAGCCAACACAAGGTCAAAAAGGAGGAATTTGGGTGAAGAACAGCCATTAGCCCCAACCAATCCACAACCTTCCATGGCTCCACAAATGGTTGGCAAGCAAAATCCGGTTTCAAATGCACAAGGGCAGCCAAGAACAGCCCCTAGGCCAACTCAAATACCAGTTGTTGCTGCCCACATGCAAGGAGTGAATGTGCAAACCAAGGGACAACAAAGAGATCCTTCATCACCATTTAGTATCATTGATCAGATGAAGAAGACAAATGTTAATATATCAATGTGGGAATCCCTATCTATCCCAGGCCAAAGAGATCTGCTGCAAGCTGCCATGAAGGGCGCCAACTTGAATCAGCAAGTTCGGATGCAAGACAAAGTGCTTACAAATGCTACCGGCTGAGGGAAATCATGGAGGACAGCAAGGTAAAATGTTGAAGCCCCCTCCTTTCTATGTTTCATTGATCATTGGAAATCAGCTAGTACATAATTGCATGATAGACTCCGGGGCAAGTAGCTCGGTAATGCCTAAACAAATAGCTGATCAGCTAGGGCTCCAGTATGAAACAACATCCAAAGGGGTAGTGCAGCTAGATGGGACAGCAGTAACAATAGTTGGAGTGATTAGAAACTTGAGTCTTACCTTGCATGCATGTCCAAATGTTGTTGTTTTACAAGATGTATCAGTCATAGACCTTCCACCACTCTTTGCCCTATGCTTGTCAAGGGACTTCACAGCCAAGATTGGGGGATATTTGTCTGCTGATTGGTCACACATGCTGTATTGAACGAGGTATGGAACTAAAGCCACAATCAGGTTTGAACCTATTGCAAACTTTCACATTGAGCCTTACACTCCAAGTCAGATTAATGCCAATTGCTTAGCATTTGATCAAGAAGATCACCCAAGCACTGATGAAGCTGACACCAAGGTTGGAAGCATCCCGGATCTAACTCTTGATGAATGGGCAAACAAGATACATGCATTTGATCCTTATCAAGAAGTGGAAGAATCTGAGCTGGGAGTCTATTGCATACACGAAGAAAATCAGCCTATTCCTAGCATCACCAAGCCAAACCACAAAGATGACAATGAGGTATGGCAGCTGTTTTTGATGGATCAAGGAGTAGACAAGGTGTAGGAGGTGGAGCCATGCTTGTTTCACCTCAAGGAGTAAAGTACTATTCAGCTTTTAGATTTCAGTTTGCATGCTCCAATAACACTGCTGAATATGAAGCCTTGGTGCAAGGGATGCATTGGGCAATCAAGAGAGGAATAAAGAACTTGCAAGTCTTTGGTGACAGTGAATTGATTGTAAATCAGGTCAAGGGACAGCATGCTGCCAAGAATGATCTTCTCAAGTGCTACAAGAATAGGGTGTGGGACCTCATGGAAGATTTTGAGGGTTTTGGCATCAAATCCATTCCTAGGAAGAGAATCAAGCTCTTTGCGAGGCTTGCAGCAGTAGGGGCAGCCTTTGACATTGTGGAAAGCATTCAACAAGACAAGGTACAGCCAAACATCCACGTGATTGTGAGGCCTTCAGTGCTCAGATAACAATGTTAGTTGGCAAGTGTTTGAGAATGACCAACAAATCATCCATTTCTTGCAAGAAGAAGCTGAGTTCTCAGCCAAGAATCAAGAAAAATTGGAATGGCAAGTATGGTGACCAAGTGGTACAGTTGAGAACTAACAAGCTACCCAAGGGACTTATCACTTTGGAGTCCATTTTTAACCCCAATGATCAGTTTAGAAAGGAGAAAGAAAACATTCAGGTCAAGAGAGAGGATTCAGTATCCATCTTGGTAGAAGAGAACAAACCATTGCAAATTGGAAGGATGACAACTGAACAAGAAAGGTATGAGTTCATACAAGCTGTGTCAAGAGTTCCACGACGTGTTTGCTTGGATTAATGAAGACTTGAAAGGTTTCAATCCCAACTTAGCTCAGCATACCATCGAATTGGATCCAAATACTAAGCACTTCTAGGCAGAAACAAAGACCGGTCAATCCACACATGGAGCCTCTCATGAGGAAAGAATTGGACAAGCTGATTGAGTCAAGGATCATATTCCCAATCAAGCATTCTAGTTGGGTTGCCAACTTAGTTCCAGTCAGAAAGAAGAGTGGAGAGATCAGATTGTGTGTTGACTTGAGAGACTTGAATAGAGCCTCTCTCGAGGACCATTACCCACTCCCTTCCATGGAGCAAATCTTGCGAGTTGTGGCTGGTTTAGAGAGGTTTTCACTACTTGATGGCTACTACTCGGGCTACAATCAGATTATGGTGAAGGAAGAGGACCGAGTTCAAGACAACCTTCACAACCAAATGGGAACTTTTGCATACGGGAAAATGCCATTTGGGCTGTCAACGCTTGGTGCTACCTTCAAAGGGCAATGGACATGGCATTCAAAGGTTTGATTAACAATGTGGTGTTGATTTACCTTGATGATATCACTGTTTTTTCCAAAAATGCAGCAGACCACCTCTCTCATTTGAGGCAAGTCTTCACGAGGTGTAGGAGATTTGGAGTGTCTTTGAATCCTAAGAAGTGTATCTTTCTTGCACATGAAGGAAAGCTCCTTGGCCATATTGTCTCCAAAGAAGGATTAGTAATTGATCCAGAGAGGGTTGAAGCCATAAGAGCACTACCATTGCCAAGCCACAAGAAAGCCCTTCAGAGTTTCTTGGGAAGGATAAACTTTGTTCGGAGGTTTGTCCCAGATTTTGCAGCCCTTGTCAAGCCCATCACCAAAATGTTAAAGAAGAGCATGGCTTTCAAGTGGATAGCAGAAGGCAAGGAGAGTTTTGAAGCAATCAAAGAAGCCATCTCTCAAGCACCAACTCTCATCAACTCGGACTTCTCCAAGGATTTCATCCTCTATGCATTTGGAGGTAATGACACTATTTCTGCCATTTTGGTACAACAGAACAAGGATAATGATGAGCAGCTAATTGCCTTCTTCTTAGGAGCCTAGATGACTATGAGGTAAGGTACTCTTTTATTGAGAAGCATGTACTTGCGATGTAATCGAAGCTTGAAGAAATTCAAGCATTTAGTCTCAAACAACAAGGTCCGATTGCTGGTCTCACATCTTTGGGGTCAAGGACTTCCTCCTCAACAAGGATTTGAATGAGAAAAGGGCAGGTTGGATCACCCGTGTCATGGAGTATGACATTGAGATCAAGATCACCAAGCTGGTAAGAGGAAAGGATTGTGTGAGTAGCTGGTTTTGGGGAAGCAAAAGAAGTATGCAATGAAGAAGAGGCTGTTTTTGAGTCCGGGACAGCCATGAGCCAAGTGGCAATCAAGAAGAAGATGATGCTGCCCCCACTCCTTGCTGGACCCAAGGTATTATACACTTCTAGGCACGAGCCTATGCCCTCCGGAGATGAACAAGACCCAAAGGAGACACTTCAGATTGCAGGCTGTTCCGTATGCCATTGTTGATGGAGTTTTGTTCAAGAAAGATGTGAATGGAGTGCTGCTGAGATGTATTAGCACAAATCAGATTCAAAGGGTGTTGGAAGAGTTCCATGGTGGACCAGTGGTGGCCATTTTGCACCAAGAATGACAGCTCTAAAAATCATGAAGGCTGGTTATTATTGGCCTAAAATCTTGATGATTGCTATGCATGGATCAAGAGGTGTAAGAATTGTGCATTCTTCACGGGAAAAAGAGACTTGCTGCCCTTCCATTACATTTAATCGTAGTTGACCAGCCATTCATGCAATGGGGTTTGGACTTCATTGGAGTCATTAATCCCAATTCAAGCCAAGGGCACAAATGCATTTTGTGACCACTGAGACTACTTCACCAAATGGGGAAGTAGTAGCACTCAAAGAGGCAAATGAGTCTAACATCTTAGACTTTTATGAGGGGATAACAACCAGATTTGGTGTACCTACTACAATAATATCTCGATAATGCATTGGCATTCATTGGATCTAAGGTGGTGAGTGGGCTATCAAGAATGGTATCTACCTAAGCACTTCATCAAACTATTACCCTCGAGGTAATGGCGGGCCGAGTCTACAAGCAAGAACTTGTTTAGGATCATTAGGAGGACTCTTGACGAGAATCGAGAGGTCTTGGCATACCAAAGCTGAAATCAGCCTTATGGGTTGATAGGATAACTCCCAAAGAGCCACGGGTAACTCTCCATTCAAACTTGTCTATGGAAGAGAGGCAATCTTGCCCATGTCACTTGAGTTGCCAACATTGGAACTCATAAAGTAGTTGAAGTTGCTTAGAGTTTGAGCCCATGGAGGTGAGGTATGCAGAGTTGATGGAGCTGCAAGAGATCAGAAATCAGGCATCCCAAGTAATGGAAAAGGATCAAGCATTGATCAAGAAGACCTTTGATAGGAAGGCCAATGATAGATCTTTTTAGGTTGGAGATCTAGTGTTGAAATGAGATGTGGATAGAGAAAACTAGGAAGGCATTCAAAATTTGATGCCCTTTGGAGTGACCCATACATGGTCACGAAGTGCAAGGACAACAATGCTTTCCAATTGGCCCCATTGGATGGTGAAGAACTACAGATTCTAGTCAATGGAATCTATCTCAAGCGTTGCTTCTAGAGGGAAATTCACCACCTTATAAATATTAGATTAGATTTTCATTCCTCCAAGTGCTTGTGCACATTGTTTTGCTTTGTAGGTTAGTTTGTGTTCCCTAAGTGCTTTGGCGCAGCTTGCTGTCCATGGAGATGTTTTGCAGTCCTTGCTTCCATCAGGTGATATTCCATCTTCCTCCTTGCACATTCTGAGTCAGTTGGGGTTCTAAATAGAATATTTGATGACTCCATGCCCAATGGACTGCTTCAGGAAACTGGTATCTTCTACCTAGCAGGCAGGTGACCCCACTGAGTCACCAAATTGTTATCCAAAATTCACCCCAGGGTAAATTTTGATAACATGCATCAGAATACTCAAGTCCCAGGCAAATAGATTGATTCAAGGCAAAAATCATGTTTCTAGGGTCCCCTCAGATTTTTTCTAACTCTCCTGTCCAAGAAGAAAGGAGCAAGTTCTAAAAAGGGTGAAAAAGTTGTAAAAAACAAGCTTGGGCCAGAAAAAATCATGAAAATTGGCTAAGTCCTGGTCCAGGCGGCCCTTGGGACAGTTGGGACGTCGGGCGTGAAACCGGTGAAAAGCCTCCAGGCGATCATGCATGCAAAGACCGGGATAGTTGGGACATTGGGACGCGCGGACGCAGAAAGCCGATTCGGCTGAAGGTAAAAGCAAAATCGACTAACTGTTGTGTAGAACAGGTTGGGACATCTAGGATGTGAGGACGCAAAGGGCGTGAACCACGGATCGGCCGAAGCAGAAAACTTTCGCATTGGGATAGTTGGGACATCGGGACGCGTGGGAGCCGAAGGAGCGAGAGCCAATCAAATCATGTTACGTGTCTTCACCTCGAGAGGAAGAGAGACGAAAAGGGGGAAGCTGAATCGGGCACGTGTTTGGGATCGGGGAGGAATTTGTCCCGAGATTTGGGCAAGGGAAAAGGTCGACCTTCTAGCCACTTGACCAAGCCCATGGCTGATCTCTCGGGAGAAAAGCGGGGAAGGTGGGTTATTTTACTAAAAATAGCCTACTTTTTCCTTACCGATGCGGTTCTACTCGGCCGCCATCGGTTACGTACCACCGCCATCGGTTCCTGTAAATGGGCTCCCAAACCAAAAACAAAGGATCGGAATTTCATTTTTGGGATCGGA
Organism: Taxus wallichiana var. yunnanensis; assembly: GCA_018340775.1. Lineage (NCBI taxonomy): Eukaryota > Viridiplantae > Streptophyta > Pinopsida > Cupressales > Taxaceae > Taxus > Taxus wallichiana. The sequence goes on along the minus strand of CM031244.1, from coordinate 98,967,478 downwards.
GTCGAATGATTTTGAATCAACGAGAGATCATTGGGAGCGAAAAAGAGTCGAGATCTTCACTTGCCGAGCGAGAGGCAGTGGAAATACCGAAGTGTTTCTGACAAAGGAGATCGGCTTGCATCTTCGTCAAAACCAGTAAGTCACATCTTGCATGTCCTCTGTTATAACATTTCTTATGCCTTTTGAATTACAGTCCTCATAAATCCATCCCTGAATCCACTACCCAGCATGCATATTACCTCTAACTATCATTCATCTACCTCTCATCACCTTATTTCCTAATACCACCTATATACAGCCTTACAAACAACACAACTACCCCACAAAGCAACTAACCTACAGATCCTAGAACCCACCGGTATCGGTTATCAGTAACCGGCATCGGTTATCAGTAACCGGCATCGGTTCCTCCGATCAAAACTAGAAAACCAGCCTTTCCCCTACCCAGTTCAACGAAGCAACTTAATTGATATTTTACAGTCTTTTGTGTTAATTCATATTAGCAGGGAAACTGACCACCTTGAAAGGAAGTTTTATATTTCACAGGCCCAAGCGAGTTTCCTCATTTATTGTCTAATCAAAATCTTGTGGTCTTGTGTTCTTATTTGCGGGTAGTCCTTCCAAGACAAAAAGGAGTTCTTTCGCAATCGGCTGATCTTTCTCTACGATGCGCGCACACCATCTCGACATTCTACGGGTATTCCTCCTAGCCCCTAACCTTATCTGTTTTTAAAAGGAGCGAATCATTCGAGTGAAACATTTTGGCACGCCGGTGGGACCCATCTTGGGTTTTGTTTCTCTTGCTTATTTTCATTTTAGGAAGCATACTTACTTTATTCTTTGCTTTTGTTATATATTTCGTAAAGAATTTGTCTTGCTTTCCTAGTTTCGCATTAGTGAAAGTCATCTCTCTTGCTTCATCGAACATAATTTTCGATTTGGGTTTAAAACACGTGCATTGCATTCTGCTTGTTGTTTTCAATTCTAGTGAACGTAGATTAAGTAGCAAGTCGTACACGTGGGGGTGATATCCACGGTATTGTGAGGAAATTAATCTTACATTCACTTTGCACAACACATACCGAATCACTTCACAATTAACACATGACTCAAACATCCCCCTTTTTTTTTCCGCGGTATTCCTCACTTTGATTGAGGTAACCTTATAAGCCAAAACAACTTGACATTTCCCTAAGTCTCTTGTTTAGGATTCGACATCATTCTACGTCTAAAGGCATAAGCCCACGATAATTAAAATTAACCCTAGGGTTAATCTACGGATTTGTGTGTGCATCTTGCTTGTTTTTAGTTCTGTTTTCTTTCTCATACTAAATATTACGTGATCAATAATTGGACACGTATACTAAAGCGTTGTTAAAAATCAAATTAGCGAGCCTTTTATATCTTGTTAACCCGGACTTCTTACACGACATCGGTTACGACCGGCGTCGGCTATAGTATAACCGACATCGGATACTGGGCCGATATCGGTTCTTGTCTTTCTGACCCACGACAAACCATGACTTTGCCAATTTCACCATTCTAAGTTTGTTTTCATTCGGATAGATTGAAACCCTACTTTGTGAACACTGTCCATGGTTGTTATCACTCGAAAGCAAGCCGCCGCCATGGTTTCACATGCTTGCTCTGTTTCTTTTACTGAATCACCCCCTTCACGTGCGTGGGAATCCTACGAGACACCGGTGAGATCCCCAAATTCTGTAGGAGACAAGGACTTTGCCAAGTTTACGGATGCTAATTCTAGCCTTTGTCTGATACTATTTGTCCCATACCCACGACCGTCGCTTTGATGGTCAGCTCCTTGTTGGTATGCCTATTAGTATAGCTGCTCATTTAGCTCCCACTCCTTTGATAATACCGCCTTGCTTCTGCATCTCTAGCCCCGTCTCCCGATCGGCGGCTTGAGAGGTTCATACGACTCAGTTGGCTTTTCTTTGGCTAATCTTGGACCCCACATATCATTACCACCATTGCCCCTACCTCATCTCTCTTGAGACTACTCCATTCATGACTTGCTCTCTGCCACCTATCCACACGAGCTTTCCTTCTCAAGCTCCGCCTACCTTCTCATTCCCATACACGTATCCATTAACCTCGACACCTTATATGGGACATCCCTATTACTATCGCCTCAACATATTCATCCTCCATACCTTATCAACACTTAACTCCACCATTGTCGGTGGAGGCCCTTGGCCTGATTTGCCTCCGTTTGCCACAACCGCATCATCATCTCATCGACCACAGATTTCATCAAACAAATGATGGACAAAATGCAAAATCACGGAGGCTTACGTGTCGGGAAGTCGTAGCGCCTTGACATACGAGCAAGTTTGTCGGGAGCCCATTCACCCATCTGTCCCCCTTCATTCATATCCTCCTCGATGGGAGTTCTGCGAAATTTACTCGTTTTAATAGTAAAGAGGATCCTCAACAACACTTGCGATCATTTAGACATGCTTGTTATTTGATTGCCCATGATGATGCCTTGTTACTCCGCACATTTCCCATGTCCTTATCAGGACCCGCCTTGGAGTGGTACAGTGCTTTAACCCAGCACTCAATCTTCTCTTTTAACCAACTAGCCCAATCTTTCTTGGATCACTTCTCCATTAACATTTGCTAAGAAAGTATCCATCACCGACCTTTATGCCATCGACGATTCGAAGGCAGAATCTATCGCAGATTTCGTTGGACGATGGCGTGGCCTTATCGACCAACTTACATATGCCTTGCCTCGGGTGAACTTATCGAACTTTTCACACGGGCATGTGCTAAGCACATTTCTCCTACTCTTCAAATTCAAACTTTCCGCACATTTGATGAGGCCTTTACCATGGCTCGGAAACTAGAAATTCGAGCCTTAGAAGAGAAGAAATTGCGGTTGCGTAACAAAAACCCCAATTTCGAACTCTGATTCTACCGATAAACCAAATACCACCACTCCTCACGCGTCCACTTCTTCTAAATCAAAAGGAGCTGTCCACGCGGTGATGGTTAAATCAAACACCGTCTAATACCCCACAAAAACCACTATAAGTCAAAGCAGAGCCCATCAACTACACTCCTTGGGAGAAACATATGGTGTGATATTGGAAAAAATTGCTCAAAGCGGGAGCCATTACATTACCTCTGTTAAACCTCATTCGGGTTTGATTCCACTCGCGCCATACCTTCACAGTACAAAGAAAATGACACGTAACTTCCACCGCGTGAAGGGACACGGTCATGAAGCTGCAAGATGTTGAAAAACATAGTGCGAGGAAATGGTTGACTTGAGGGGATATAACCCTCGATAATCCTAATGCCCACTGACCGAAATTTGAAAATCTTCAACAAACCATTCCCGAATCACTCTTCCCCATGATAACACAAACCAGGATATCTTAGCGAAGAGAGTGTTCATGAGATCCATGCGAGTCTTTGATACCCGGCCCAAAGCCTCTATCGAGAAAATTTTGAATCAAGCCTCTTCACTAACACGGGGCCGAACCTCCTTTACCACCATCGAACCAAAGCGAAATCATTCCTTTACCCATAAGGAGTTAAGCGCCGAGACTCCTCTTCCCATCGATGAGTCAGCTTATACCACATCCCTACAAGGCTGCTGACGGATGTTATCTAATCTATCTATTTCCCAGACTTCCCCTTCTACCACTCTTGTTGCCAAGAGGAAGGTCGCCACTCCTTTTGACATCCTTAGGCAGAAATCTCTTGCCGACATCACCAAATTCTTTAACCATGACGGATCCTCTCGAACACGCCCTCTTACCTATTAGTTCTTCATCGCCTAAATCTTTTCAACGATAGGTTGACCTCTTAACATCTATTGATACGGTACCTCATCTACTCTTTGTATCACACCCCGATGATTTGGAATCACAACCCACCTTTCTTAGTACCAAATTTACAATTCAAGCTGAAAGTGTCATTCTCCGGAGGATAGACAAATCCTATGGGAGCGTTTGAGTACGCCATATTCTACTCAAATGCAAATGACCGATCTGAGAACTCCACCATATATACCGAAGTGTTTACAGAAGCTTAAAATGCCCATGTTCTCACCTTCACCCCCCTCACCTCTACCAAATGCCTCGTCCACTTCTATTAACTTAGCCAAATCTTCCCCTACGCTTGGGACCTTACCCATACCCAGTCTAACACACCCGCTAAGCGACTAGATTTGTCAAGAATAAAGCCGCCCGCCACCTAGGAGACACACTCAACCCGTGCCTCTATCACAATCAAAACCATCATCGTCATACCTACCTTCCATATTAGGACCTCATCCTTCCACCTTGCACCAATATATCATACCTCCTGCGTTTTCTTCAAAAGCGATCTCGCCTATCTGCACCCATACGACGGGGATCAAAGGGTATATCAACATTATCACCCACGTATCTGTCCACCCATCGACCCTAAACAAACTCCATCATCAAAGGATTTATTTTCTGTCACTCCCCTTTCTCCGTGGTTGTTTCCCATTACCATGTCATCGTAGCCTCATCATCTAACCTTGCCGAGCGTAGCTCTGCGCGAAGAAACCACGTTTAGTGAAAAACACATATCAACACCCCTCGGTTAAACCACCACCCATACGAACTAACTAACCACGCCCAAACATTACCAAAACCCGCGCTGATCAATACCCTCATCCTCTTCTGATTTTGACCCACTCAAAGGATCTTACGCCAAAATCCTTGCTATGTTAGTAGATAATGCGACCATTTCCCTACCCCCACTTAGACCTTATGACCCGTCTAAACCTCGACCTATAGGTTATGATGAGTCTAAGATCTGCGCTTATCACCGCACACCAGGACATGATGTGGAGGGATGCAAAGCTTTAAAAACCATCCTTCGTCAGTCACCTCTCCCAGATAGAAAGGTTAAGAAAGACAACTTACGAAGGGAGAGACCTTTAGCTTCAATTCCCTCTCCTATACCATCTATCCCCGCCTCACCACGATCTATCATTATTCTGACCCCACCTCTTGAAGACCATAATTTATCCCAACCATCTTCCTCATCTCGGGTTTACGAGATTAATATGATTAGTGTTCTTTACTCGAGCGCGAGAAAAACAACGAGAAAGCGAAAGAAAGCACACTGCGTCCTCTCTTTCTCGTCAGCATCCGATTGCACCACCACCCAAAGTGGTTATTCGTGGACCCGCTTACCCCGTCTCTAATGGAGTTGCCCATCGAGCCATGATCAAGCGACTTCACCGATCACCCGTCAAAATGACACTATATGATCTCATTCGGACTTGAATCTCATCGACAAGCTCTCGTTGAAATTCTTGAGGATCGAGGTCTTACCTAATGAAGCCCCTGCTGTTGCCTCCATTCTAACACCCGATCACGTTGCCTCTCTCACCCAAACAACCCCCACCACCCTGACCACTTACGTCTCTGTACCACAGGCTGCTGCTGCGATCGGTTTCTCGAAGATGAAATTGTCGATTTTGAGTACGAGAAGATCTGACTTACCCTACTGTTCATCTCGAAACTTACGTCGGGACATTCGTGTACGTCGTGTTATGATTGGGGGGTGCTAGCCTAAACATCATCTCTTGAAAAGCTTTTCAACAAATGAATATCCCTTCGCTACATGTGTGCCAACCCCATCATGTTGCGGTCATTCAATATATTTATTACCTCTACCTTAGGCACCGTGATCCTCAACATTCGGGTAGGACCACGTACTTTACCGAACTCTTCTATGTCCTTGAGGAGAGTTCGATATAATATATTCTTTGGGTCGTCCTTGGATCCGGGCCATGGGATGCGTTCCCTCGACCTTACATAGATGCATAAAATTTGAGTACGAGGGAAGTCCTACACCGTAAAAGCTGATCCTCCCCCTTTAAAACCTGCGATATGTTATACCGCCCAAATGATGTCTTTGGTACCAATCAAGACACCCGTTCATTCAACCCTGACCATCTTCTTGACTATGCCTCAACCATGTACCTCAATCGCACCTCGCCTTGACTAATGAAACCACCATCGCAAAAACCACTTCCCTTCCCATGATTAACATCCCGACCGCATGGACCCCTTAGTAGATGTTTTGGCGCCTTCTTTGGGGAGTATCGCCTATATATACGTTAGTTCTTTCCATACCCCACGGGAGTACGGACGGTACATGCCCATCCTAACTATGACCGTCGTGTGGGGAAGTAATCTCTACGGACCACCTCCCTGCCGCACTAACCTAACGTATGGGGGTGTCGACGCATCTTCCGTTGCCCCTGAGCCTCCTCTTGGTGTGGTTCCTTTCCAGTCCGATTTTCAATACCTTACCAATCGTCGCTTTGCCCTCACCTTCTTGACTCAGTTGTGCTTGGAAAGGCTTTGGTTTTGGTCTTTATGAACAAGGCCGACATACGCTCATCCCCATCACCACACGCAAACATAATGATCGCAGTGGTCTCGGTTTTCCTGAAACACCTACACAGGAGACACCTCGTGTCGGTTTGTATACGGAAGAACGAGCGTCACCCCTACCAAACCATCATCACCCACTTTGCCATCATCACCCACAGAATCTATAGACCACTGAATCTATCCCTCCTAACTTTTTTTTTTTCATAAATGCTATCTTCAAGGTCCTCTCACTTATCAGCGCGATAATGAGGACCCATCTTCTCTTCCCCATACGTATCCGGACATGATCGAAGAGGATTCACCTTTGATTAATGTTGTTGAGTGTCGGGATGGCGACTCCATCCTCACTTACCTTGGCGCGGATGATTCTTATATTGGCGAGCCTTACCATCTGAAACCCAAACCATCTTTGAGCAGAATCTACAATAGAAATCAACATCCACACGGAGGAGGATCCTCACATTGTGAAGATCGGACAATCCCTTAACGCATCAGAACAAGTCGCCTTTACTACTTTCCTCCGTGCTCGCACCCAAGCTTTCGCTTGGTCCCTACTGTTGACATGCGGGAATTGATCCTGACATTGCTGTCCATAACATTACACTGAAACCCGATTCCAAGCCAATTAAACAGAAATTGAGAAAAATGCATCCACGCATTGCCCTCTTGGTCAAAGAGGAGCTCCAACGACTCCTTTCTGTTTCCTTCATCTTGCCTATTGACTATCCTCAATGGATTTCTAACATCGTACCTGTCACTAAAGCGACGGGGGGACTTCGGATATGCACGGATTTCTGGGATCTTAACCTCGCTTGCCCTAAGGATGACTTCCCCCTACCTAGTATTGATCAACTTGTTGATCTCTGCTGTGAGTCATGAAATGCTTTCTCTCATGGATGGCTTTTGAGGATCTGACCAAATTTTGGTTGCCCCTGCCCGATCAACACAAAGCGCCTTCATAACTCCTTGGGAACCTTACATTACCGTGTAATGCCATTTGGCCTTAAGAATGCTGGTGCGACCTATCAGCGGGCTATGACCTACATTTTTCATGACATTATGCACACTATCCTTGAAGATTACGTCGACGATCTTCTTGGCAAGTCTAAACATCGCGGTGAACATCTCGATGTTTTAACCATTATTTTTGATGCTTTGTTACAATATTACTGTCCGTCTTGACCAAAGAAATGTGTCTTTGGTGTCCTTTCGGGAAAGCTTCTTGGTTTTATTCGTCTCTTTGCGTGGCATCGAGGTCGATCCATCTAAAGTCAAAGCTATCATAGAAATGCCCCCACCTACCAATCTCAAACAATTGCGTAGTTTACAAGGTAAGCTCGATCTATCGGCGTTTCATCTCCCGACTCTCGGATCGATGTCGACCTTTCCATCACCTCCTTAAGAAGGACATTGATTTTCAATGGAGTGAAGAGTGCCACCAAGCCTTTGAAGCTCTCAAAACTTATCTCTTCTTGAGCCACCCGTGCTTATCCCACCTCAAGGCGACCGCCCTTTCTACCTTTACCTTTCCTTGCCCTTGACCACCATTTGTAGGGGCCATGCTTGCACATCGTGACTACGAAAATCGAGAACAAGCCGTTTATTATATAAGTCGTACTTTGGTGGATTATGAGACTAGGTATACACATGTAGAAAAGTTGTGCCTAGCCCTATCATTCGTGGCTACCAACTCGACACTACCTTACGAATCACAAAACTTTCGTCATCACCAACACGGACCCCATCCATTACATGTATGCCAAACCTCATCTAAACCAACGCATCGCCCGATGGCTCATGCTCCTCTCCCGACCTCGACCTTGAGTTCGTCCACGAGAAATCAATCAAAGGACAAACCATCGCGAGAGACCGACTTGCGGAAGCCCCTTTACAGGGAACAATTTACCAATTTTATATTCCCAGAAGACGAACTCATCGCCACTCTTTCACTCGGGGAAGAGTCGTATCAAATGACCCTCTTCTTGATGGATCTAAATGCCAACGCGGTGGAGGAGCTGGCGTTGTTCTCGTTCCTCTTGGCCTTGAGCCTATGCCTCTTTCATTCGACTCGATTTCCCTTGCACTAATAATACGGCGGAATACGAGGCCCTTGTTGCAGGTCTCGGGTTTTGTTGCACTTAGGTATCAAATCTATCAATATTTTTGGTGACTCTCGATTGGTAGTCAATCAAGTTATGGGCATCTACCGATGCAAAAATGAGGAACTTCAAAAATACAAACACTACGTGGATTAAGCTTCTAGCCTTATTTACTCACTATTCTATCCAAACCATTCCACGCTCTCTAACAAATTTGCGGATACTATGGCTTGCTTAGCCTCGCAAATTCAGCCTCATCAGCCCGACTCGACATTTTTGTCTTGGTCAACAACTCTTTGCCCCATCTTATTCAGCCCCGGTTGTTTGTACGATAAATATTGTATGTCTGCTTAACTTTCGCGAGGATACTTGGTATCACCAATTCCATGACTACCTTACTGACCTCTGTTCTCCCTTCGACCTTACTAGTCTTGGTAAGCGTGCTTTTCTTAAACGCGTTTCTCGTTATGTAGTTATGGGGGGACTCCTTTATAAACGTGGCTTTGATGGCATCCTCCTTCGATGTCTCACCGGTGCGGAGATCACCCATACCATCCAACAAGTCCATGACGGTATTTGTGGTGGACATTTTAGTGGCCTTGCAGTGGCCAAGCAGAATCCTTCGCCTCGGTTATTATTGGCCTACTCTCAATATGCACTGCTACGAATATGTTAAGCGTTGTGTTATGTGTCAACAACATGCCTGACCTTGACATACTCCTAGCCACCCGCTCCGGGTCGCTCGAGATCTTTGGCCCTTCTCTGATGGGGTTTAGACCTTATTGGTGAGATTCACCCATCCTCTTCACAACGTCACCGATGGATTATCACAGCAACCGAATATTACACAAAATGGGTGGAGGCTATTCCACTCATTTCAACTAAAAAGGAAAAAATTGTCGAATTCATTAACCATCACATTATCTGTCGTTTTGGTATTCCTCATCGCCTAATAACAGATAATGGTAAATCTTTTAAAAACAAGTTGTTACAAGACCTTTGTGACAACTTTGGTATCAAACTTAGTTTCTCATCGCCTACTTATCCATGAGGCCAATGGTGGTGAATCTTCTAATAAAACCCTAACCAAAATCCTCATGAAAGTTGTCAATGAATCCGGAAGAAATTGGCACGATCACATTCCCTTTGCCCTTTGGGCTTATCGTACTAGCATTCGTACCTCTACTAATGCCACACCTTTTCTTTGGTATATAGTGCAGAGGCTGTTTTGCCTCTCGAAATACAAATACCCTCCCTTAGAATATCTCTTGGGATATTCTCACCAGCGATGATTTCCGCCAAGGCGGTTAGCCCAGATTGGAGCTTCTTGGCGAGACGTCGTCTTACGACTCTTGATCACCTTCAAATCTATCAAAAACGCATCAAACGTGCTTATGATAAGCGACTTCATGAGCGTACCTTTAAGGTTGGTGATCTTGTCCTCAAAGAGAATCAACATGTCACCAAACTAGAAAAGAGCAAAGCGTGGAAAATTTGCTCCCGATTGGATTGGGCCTTACATAATCACTCACACCTATGGATCGGGCGCTTATCGTTTAGCTTAAGCAATGGTAAGCTGAGCACTGAACCCATAATGCCTTGCATCTTGACCATTCTCTTTGTTGAATTTAGTGTTATATCACTTCTTATCTACTGCCGCTCGTCCCTTGAGCTCACATACCACCACATGCACTTCGTTTCCTACACCTCATAATAAAAATCAAGCTCACATAGTTTGATTCTCACCTCACCTAAACGATGCCTTCCCCTTTTTAGTCTAGTCCATGACTTCAAAGTTTTAAAATAAGCCGTATTCTTATGGGATTTTCTTGAGTCAAACTTCCTACCAAACTAGATGCTTCACGCCAAAAGAACATCTAGCTATCTAAATTATATATATTGTTCCCTCGAAGGATGACTATATGCCAAATTATTCTTTGCTTTATTATATATATATTGCTCCCCAGAAGGACTGACTATGCACTAAAATCATATCTGCTACTATAAATAGACTGCTCCCTCGAAGGACAGCTATACACAGTCAGCCTTTATCAGAAGCTTCTCGCATTGATCAGCTTCGTGAAGACCTCAAGAATAGCACAATCAATATCCCTTGTAGACTTCCCGCATCGATCAGTCTATATTCAGTAAAATAAAAGCCTCATTCAAAAAGAACTTTTTGGGTCATGGACTTGTCTATTTAGGGTAGGTTCTCTTTCGTCAGAACACTCACTTTGTAATAAATTCTCTGTACCTCAGCTATATCATCCACCTCACCTCACCATTTGTTTCAACTCAAGGGACGTAACGTACACCCGATATATTGTGATCATCTGACTCTTTTCACCTATGGACTTCTCGTCTATGCACGGTACCTAGGGCTTCAAGCTCGTTCTACGTTTGGTGGTTTGTTTAGCTCTTTTCACCTACGGAGCACTCTTTCCGCTTTGCCTCGCATCTAGGATTGTGTGTTGATCTTAATCAGGACATGGTTCCCTACCACTTGGGTAGGCTAACTTTCGCTTCCCTTATACCTTTTACAACATCACCAATTCATTTCCGACACCAACAACCTTACCTTACCAATATTAATATCAATATTCTTACCAATCAACCAATTGCCTAAACCGTACCAAATTGCACTGATTCGCCTCTCCACGATCCTAAGGAGAACTACATCGATCTGAGGCCCCTCCTTGCTTTGTGCGATGGGCTATGTAGGCAGCACTTCGGAGACATGGGGTCTCCCGAGGTTAGCTCGACCATCCCCCTACCATAACCTATCATGTGTGGTAAATATAAATATTTTTGTGTATTTCTATTTAATCACATTCCTCTTTATCTTTTTCAAAACACAAAAGTCAAAGCGAAAACATTCTTATTATTATAACTCAAATCAACATACATATTCGTTTTATTTAGATGTTAAACAAATACATCTTCTCTATCATCGACACGCGAGTCGGTACTCTTATTTATTCTTATACCTTGCTAACATTTATTTAGACCCTCACGCCTCATCCGAACTAGGGTGATGATCGTGATCGTCGACCCCTCTCGCCGAGGCCTCTCTGTCCTCAATGGTACCATGGCTGTGGTACCGCCCAGCGATCTGCCGATCTCTCTCCTGTAACATATGAATACGCCCTCTCGCTGGAGGACTCCAGCCTCTAGTCTCTCGCCTTAGTGACTCATGACCACTAACGATCCTCTTGTCTCATTCACTGCGTTTGGAGCTCTTTGAACCAAGCAGCTGCTGAGCGATCCCTCTCTGCTTTGTAATCACCGCTATGTCGGGACGATCACGTACACCTCGCGGATTCTGCTACCCACCATAATCTATAGGCCTCTGTCGTTCTGCATCCATTATTACCTGCGATCGGTGCTACCTCTTGAGGCCCTTACGGAGGTGTTGGGTGGGGAGGTGAGAATCTTGCCTGCTGCATCGATCCTCATATAGGGTCTATAAGCACAGGGTATATCTGCACAAATCAAATTGTCGCGCACGCGATCTAGAGGAATCCTCTCATACTCACACTGGCTTTGTGCCTGCGATCCACCTCAATCGCTCTACACCCCTCAACTCCTCGGCTATATTCTCTGTTACCATATAGTTTCCGTAAGGCCGCTTGACATGAGATATCATGATCGTCACTCTCTCCCATACCTGCCTATAATACTCAAAGTCATCCGTCACGGCCTGGGATCTTGCCTCCTGTTCTATCTGGACCCATCGTCGAATCCCGACCTCGTACTCCGGTTTCTCTCATTTGGATGGATCGGCCCCTCTTGGTCGCACACAAACAATGTGCTCATAGGCCCAACGAGTGTAATAAGTATGAACAATCCGGTGTAATGTTTACGTGATTTCACCTCAAGCCCATAAACCCCTGTATAGCTCGCCAAATATGCGGTGCCCATGCAAACGTCACGTTCCTTTCTATCATCTCCCAAATAACACACATCAATGCCTTTGGAAATCTTCCCCCATACGCCCTCGGTAATGCATAATACCCTACCGCTATCATTAAAATTACTTGCTAACCTTGTCTCCTCGGGATGTCTTTGCATACATTATCCCATACGTAAATGACAAACCTCGTTGTGTTAAATCTCGTGCGTATGGACCAAATCTCTTTGTTATCGCTCCCAGTGCGTGTTTAGGTAATGCACGATATCTTGGTTTTCTGTAATTGGGAGTCTCAAAATACGGAACACATCTTCGATATTCTTGTCATTTCCCTGTTGGCGAGATAGAAGGTATTTGTCTCGGGATTCCATCTCTCGATCAAGCGCTTTGTAACATAGCATGGTTACGTGCGATTCGTGAATAATAGCGGATTCCACTTAACCCCAAGACGATTTATCAATGTCCATTGGTGGCGTTACATCCGCTCGGATTCGTGTGACAATGACAGTATTTGGTACACTATCATTCATCCTCGACCACGCCTCTGCTGCGTACATCAAATAACAAAAAACCATTCAATTCCTCCAATCCCCCGGGTTTTCTCAAATTCGGAAATTCCTACGACAAGCCGGTATCGTTTACTGACTAGCGGTGCCGGTTGAGTAACCGATACCGGTTATCCCTAACCGATATCGGTCCCTGTTATGCCTAAAACAACCACCTACGACAATAAATTGCTCGTTTATTCCTCTCTGTATACACAGACATACTTGAAACCCTTGATTACCTACCGTGTAACACTCACCCCATTTATAACCCTTGTTATCATCTTTTCTTTCTCATATCTACCCACATACTCTCCCCCATCTTATTCACAAAACATGCAGTAGTCAAATCACAAACAAAACGTTACCTCTTGGGTTGCAGTAGCTTGAGGTGGCCCTTGTCTTCCCTCTTGTCCCTGCCTGCTGGATGTTTCTCCTCGTCCTGCCATTATCACCACCTTTTTCAAACCTGCCTTTCTGTCTTCTGAATCTCAGATCACAATCACTTTCCCTGTCTCTTTACTCCTAATCACTCAAATCTCTCATGCAAATACCTGTCTCAGTCGTCAAAAAGCGTCGCGTTCGCGTATTTAACTCTTGCATGGCTCTAAAAATAAGAACTTAAGTTGCCACCCTAGCTTTTCTATTTTTAGAAAAGCTCATAACTAAATAACCGGTATCGGTCATGTGACCGATATCGGTCTAGCAGCTACCGACATCGGTTCGCTAACCGATATCGGTTATATACCTATCTTTTTACAACATGGTTCTTTTTCTTCATTTTCTACCTAATTTTTTGTCGCGCCCGCCCTTTTTCCTGCATAACAACACCATTATCCATATTTCTCCATCCACCACACATATCATTACAATGTCCATAACATCATCTATTTTACAAAAACAAACAAACCATCAACTAAGTCACATCTACACAAAACCAAAAACTCATCATTTGGATCCAACTCATCAGATACATATATAACAATGTCACAAAACCAGCCCAAAACATGCAACATTTCATCTTATAACACATCATCCATATATCAACACGTCAAATAAACTCATCATATATTCTATACCACAAACCATTGTGAAATACTTAAACACATTTTGAACACTTTGCATGTGGATCAAAACATCATCTCTATATATATATACAAATTTTCAAATATCTGATGTGCCTGCGCCGGGGCCTCTGTGATCTCATCATACAACTAAGCCGACACGCATGAGGCCATGATAACTATCAAAATCTCGGCTCGGCTCGCGGGCCGGTCCCTCATATCAAAAATATACTCGGCTCGCGAGGCGGTATCAAATATCTGACCCGTACTCGACTCGCGAGGCGGTATATAATGAATAAATGAATCCATACATGAATAAATGACGGCACGCAGGCCTCTATCAACATAACCGGTTCGCAGACCGGTGCCCATATCCAATATACAAAATACAAAAACAATGCAGGGATCCCTCAGCTCTCCCCACCGCCCTCGGCACCTCTCCTGCTGGTCCCTGTGGCGCCTCTCGCCTCCTGCACCATGTGAGACACGCCGGTGTGCATTTGCGCCTCCTGCGATCTCGACTACGCGAGGTCTCGCTCGGTGTGCCGCGTATGGGTGATACTCGGCTCGGTACTATCGAGAACATCACGATAGTCCGGGCCTCGCTCTCGCCTCCATGTATCTATCCGTGCCCAGTCAGTCTTGGGGCTGGTCCCAGGACTCCCTCTTCTTGCGGTACCCCCATTACTGTCTTTGGTGGTGCTGTGTGTTTGCTTTCTTGTGATGGTATATGTACACTATGCTGCTGGGCTTTGTGTTGTCATCTTCTTCTTGAAATGCTCTTTGCACTGTACTGTGCACTACTGCTTTTTGTGTTTGTCTTCTTTGGTGGTGGTCTTTTTGCTATGCAATACTGAGCTGCAGGCTATTTTGCCCTGTAAGACCCCTATACGTGCTGCTTGTGGTAACAAGCTGCCCCTGTAATAGCTGCACCTGGCCCCTGAGCTGATCTCTCTCTGCCGTCTTTGCCAAGTGCAGGTTGTGCGGGTGCATCTTACCCTCGCAGCTCTCGACCAGCCCACCAAACCCTGTATGCTCCGTGCACCCGGCATCATCTACGCCATCATCTCTTGGCCTCTGACCCAATCGGATCGAGGGTGTGGTGCGGGCGGTGGGGCCTCTACATCATCCCTCTGTCTTGAGGGAAGGGAGGTGGCTCATCTGTCGCGGCCCCATCTGCTGCGTACCCTCTCTCAGGGGTATCCTCTCGTACTCTCTCGGCCTCGTCTGCTTTATCCGAGAAAGTGTCTTTGGATCCGGCGTAAGCTGTGTACTCGGCCTCCTCTGTGCGGGTGATGACCTCTGTAAGGTCTCCATATGATGTCTACCGCATTTGTCAGGCCCTCTAATAAATGTCTATAATACGCCACATCTCGCCTGCTGAAGCTGCTCGTGGCTGCCCCACGACCCCTGACCACCTCGAAAGCCATATCGTATATGACTGTGGCCACAGGCTGCTTTGGGGTAACCCTCTCTTGGCTTTGATGCATATGATGTGCTCATATGCCCAACAATCTGACAAAAATGTCGACGAGATGCAGAATCGCCTCATCCGGTGATAACCCCCGGAGCTCTCTGTATATTGCGCTTGGATACTGCTTTGGTGCCCACGCATATGCAAGTATGCTCCTCGATCATCTCAAGCAACACCCCCATCAGCGCCCGTGTGAAGCGGCCTCCCTCACGAGTCGGGGAGGTGAAGCGGGTGATCCCGATCATCATCGGCCATGCCGGGCCGTGTCTCGTGTCGATGCGCACGGTACATGTCACCATACCCGATGCTCATGTTGTGATAGGTAAGTAAGCGGCTGCATCTCCAAAAACTTGTAATATCTTTGTCCATGGTAGTCTGAATCTACGGAAGGCGCCTCTCCCTCGATAGGTAGTCGAAGGATGCGATACACATCCTCAGCGTGATAGTCATCTCCCGGTCGGGAGATGGAACACATTGGTCGCGGATCCCATCTCTCGATGAGGGCGACCATCAGTGTGATCTCTCTCTATCGCTCTGTACCTCTGGACTCCACCAGAGTCCCACCTCGCGCATGATCACCCGGTGGCTGCGGACACATGTGGTCTCATCCGCACCAGCGGCGGGGCATCTATCCCGCATCGTCAGCTGGCGCGTGCTGCAAAACCAACCCACATCCTTAGACCTACTCTTTATCACAACATCTACTTTACCCTCTAAACCCCCTTTTATCCCCAGACCACACCCCTGACTCTCTGCCCCCCCCTCAGCAACCTACCTTCACCCCCCAACTGACCCAAAACCCACCTAACCCCAACCCATACAAATCCCATACCTACCCCTGACTCAACCCACCCAAACCCTACCCGACCCAAAGCCCAAAAACCCCCCCAAACCCTACCCGACCCAAAGCCCAAAATCTACCCAAACCCAAACCCACCCAAAGCCCAAAATCTACCCAACCCCATCCAAACCCCCCCCAAGCCCCCCCCACCCAAACCCAAACCCACCCAAAGCCCCCCTGACCCCACCCAACCCACCCAAACCCACCCAAAGCCCAAAATCACCCCAAGCCCAACCCCAACCCAAACCCAAAAACCCAAAACCCAAACCCACCCAAACCCAACCCACCCTGACCCCACCACCCACCACCCCACCCCACCCACCAAGCCAAAGCCCACCACCACCCAACATCCCACCCCCAAAGCCCAAAACCCAAATCGGACCCCAAACCCACCCAAAGCCCCATTTTCTACCCCACCCAACATCACCCACCCAAACACCATAAAAACCTACCCCCCACCCACCCCCCCATCCATCCTCTTCCCGTCCATTTACTCATTACCCTAAAAATGTAACCCTACCCAAACCCCATTCCAGCTTAATACCATTCAAATGCACAAAATAAAAAGTTAGACCCCTACCCACCCACCCGACACGTCATACAACCCGTGGTGGGATGGGTGGTGGTGGTCATTGGTCCGAGCCCGACACACACCTGTCCACACAATTTCCGGCTCGATTCGGTCTCTGCTTTGGGTCCCAGCTTAGACATCGGTCTTTGTAATTCTCGGGCCGAACCCCTTGACGGCCCCCGCCCATATTTTCCATTTTTATACTTATCTACCCACCCAAACACCATAAAAACCTACCCACCCGGCCGACTTGCCCTATTTTACCCCTCTATCCTCTTCGTTTTTTTCAAATTACGTCAATTTACTCATTATTTCCTAAAAATGTAAATTCTACCCAAACCCCAATTTCGCTTAATACCATTCAAATGCACAAAATAAAAGTTGAGAGCCTACCCGTCGACGACACATCGTCGTGGTGGGATGGGTGGTGGTGGTGGTGGTCAATTTGGTCCCCCTGCTCCTCCTACCATTTGCCATGGCTCCCATTCTACTCTGCTTTGGGTCCCGGCCAATCAGCTGCTGCCTCCTCCTCACTCGGGCCCATGACCCAAACAACTCACTCCTCCGGCCAAAATAGCTCCACCTCACTCAATAAACCTCGATCTCAACTCTCCCGTCGGACAAGTCAATTTGGTTTTCAAAATAACAAAGTGACAATGACAATGAGGCCCGTATTTTTCTTTTTATAGGTTTTCGCCCTTAGCCGATATCGGTTTCATTTTGCCCTAATGAACCGGTATCGGTCCCTTGCCGATATCGGTCATGTAGAATCGACATCGGTTTTTACGCGACTTTCCCCATTTTTTTTTTTTTGCCCTTATTTACCATTTGCCCCTTTTTTAACCACATATCACCTATATCCACCTTTCTTTGAACACCATTTGTTTACCTATTCGGCCCGACCCGAGGCCTCGAGGCCGACCCAGGCCTCGCCTACCCATTCGGCCCGACCCGAGGCCTCGCCTACCTATTTGGCCCGACCCGAGGCCTCGCCTACCATTTGGCCCGACCCGAGGCCTCGCCTACCTGTTGGCCCGGCCCGACCCGAGGCCTCGGCCTACCCATTCGGCCCGACCCGAGGCCTCGCCTACCCATTCGGCCCGACCCGAGGCCTCGCCTACCCATTCGGCCCGACCCAAGGCCTACCTACCCATTTGGCCCGACCCGAGGCCTCGCCACCTACCCATTTGGCCCGACCCAGGCCTCCCCACCCCAGGCCGACCCAGGCCTCGCCCCCAAGGCCCGACCCGAGGCCTCCCATTAACCCCGGCCCGACCCAGGTGTAACCTATGACTTGGCCCGACCCCGGCCGTATCACGCCCGATACCATACCCACGATCAACGTTTTATTTTATCCATCCATCTGTACCTTTTGTTCCATCGAGCTCACTGTTCGTGTTTTAGCATGATTAGGGTCCTTGACTTGATCTGTCGACCAACTTTGCCTGACCTGACCGTGACGTTTATCTCAACCAAACCAACCATTTGAGTCTTGCCGAACACGCCTAAGCGTTCTGTACCTTACATTATATACCACTGGAGCTACTTCTATGCCTTGGATACCGGGATTATATCACCCTTGTTTGGATAAACTATCGACCTTTGCCTATGCCTGCTTTGGTTTGCTCGTCAAATCATGTACCCTAGTCGTCTTATTGCATTTTACCATGCGTCTGCTTCCTTGGACCTACCCCACCATCTTACCATCCCCTCTACCCCATTTACCCTTTATCGACCCTATCACTGATTTCCCGTTCACTCAATCTGTGATAGATTTGGGGGATTACCTATACCCTTAACGGGAAACCACTTCATATTATTGTCAGTGTGACTTTACAAAACAAGCTACACAATGATAAGGGGCTAATGTAGACACCAAATTTGTGTCTTACGACCCCTTGTGACCCGCATCTCATCTCATGACTTAACCTCATCACCTAAACCTTACAATTATTTATTAATTACCTTGTAATTGATAAATCCACATCCTACACCCACCTCATTTTGCCACCTCATCATGACCTAGCCCTAACCTAAACTAACCTAATTAAGACCTATGGCTTGGTCTAGACTCACATCCATAACTAATGCCTCCTTTACTCGCACCCAAAACCGACCTTGCCTAGCCACTTGACCAAGCCCATGGCTGATCTCTCGGGAGAAAAGCGGGGAAGGTGGGTTATTTTACTAAAAATAGCCTACTTTTTCCCTTACCGATGCGGTTCTACTCGGCCGCCATCGGTTACGTAACCGCCATCGGTTCCTGTAAATGGGCTCCCAAACCAAAAACAAAGGATCGGAATTTCATTCATTTTTGGGATCGGGTCGAATGATTTTGAATCGAGAGATCATTGGGAGCGAAAAGAGAGTCGAGATCTTCACTTGGCCAGCGAGAGGCAGTGGAAATACCGAAGTGTTTGACAAAGGAGATCGGCTTGCATCTTCGTCAAAACCGAGTAAGTCACATCTTGCATGTCCTCTGTTATAACATTTCTTATGCCTTTTGAATTACGAGTCCTCATAAATCCATCCCTGAATCCACTACCCGGCATGCATATTACCTCTAACTATCATTCATCTACCTCTCATCACCTTATTTCCTAATACCACCTATATACTGACCTACTGAACAACACAACTACCCCACAAAGCAACTAACCTACAGATCCTAGAACCCCCGGTATCGGTTATCGATACCGGCATCGGTTATCGATACGCCGGCATCGGTTCCTCCGATCAAAACCGAGAAAACCAGCCTTTCCCTACCCGGTTCAACGAAGCAACTTAATTGATATTTTACGGTCTTTTGTGTTAATTCATATTAGCGAAGCTGACCACCTTCGAAAGGAAGTTTTATATTTCACAGGCCCTAATGCATTTACGAGTCAATGAGGAATGGGTTCCCACGTTTTGTATGTTTTCTCTCTCCTGGGCTCGACCCATGCAATGTAAAAGCCAGATTTGGCTCATTTTCTAGGTGGAACATTTTTTGGCATAGCAGACTTCTTCTTTCACCTCCAGCAAGTGATTGTGGTAAGAATTAGACCTCTTCAAAGATTGTAACAGCTTTTCTACCTCTCTGAGGTTGTAATGCAGTGGTTTTGACATTAGAAATGATAATGCAAGCTTTGTGAATGGGTTTCAATCCTTTGTTTGTATTATTTGCTTCATCTCGATCCTAAATTATATCTTATCGGCTGTGTATTTTTATGCTGAAATCTTTGGTTTGTGTCTATTTGCATGACAAAAATATTCACCGCTCCTTTTGGTGCATCACCATCTTTAGTTAGTTTCATTTTTGCACTTCTATCCCCTGTCTCCTTGCAATTTAGAGTAGGATTAGGATCGAACCTCTGTTGTTGTGCAATATAGATCTAAATGAGAGGAGTTTGAGGAACCAACCTCTAATATGGAGATTCCTCTCTCGGTTTCACAAGTCCCACACTTGGAGAGAGGTTTCCATGTTGTGCAATCACACCTGGATGTCGAAGATTAACTTAGAAACACGATCAACATCCGGTGGTCTTTGTGATTCTCGCACTAACAGTTACCCTAAGTCGAGTGTGTTACTTCCTATGCTAAATCATATTACTAATCCTGACCTAGAGGGAAACTAAGTTCAAGTCTAGATTTGAGTAGATCTAGATGAACCAACGTTGAAGGGTGTTGCAACATGTCAATTGTAAAAATGTATCCTTGAAGACCCAAGTGTTCACAAAGGTACAATACTATAGTTGGTGTGTGTAAATATCGTGAGAACCACTTCATCATGATGTACACACCTCAAGAGGTCATTTCCCTTAATTAACTTAGAATTAAGATTCAAATCACAACCTTACAAAACCCTAACTCCAACATTCCTTAAGTTATTTATCCATATTTGGGTTGTTTATATATTAAAGAACTTCAATATCTCATGATTTCCTTAATGTTCATTAACTTTAGCTTATCAAGTAGTTATTCAAAACCGAACAACATACATCATAACGTTTATTTAATGTAATTCAATCATTCAAAGGAGTGGTGTATGAACCATTATGGTTCTATTAAAATATACCTCATAGGAATGAAGTCTAAATGGTTTATGGAGACACACACACCATTCATTTGTCTTACAATATTTTGAGAGGAGAATAATCTTCCTCTTTACGTTTAAGTGATAGGGTTCATATACCCTCTTTCCTTTCACACTCCTTATAACTTTTAAATGCATGCTCATTTAACATACCTTAATAAACCATACTAGTTTAGAAAAATAAACATCAATACCTACAACTTATCAAGTTGCATTCCAGTAAGGGAAATTGCACTATTTCCCATTCATTCATTTCATTAAATGACAAAAGAATAAGGATCCAATCAGTTAATAACAATAACAACA
Organism: Taxus wallichiana var. yunnanensis; assembly: GCA_018340775.1. NCBI lineage: Eukaryota > Viridiplantae > Streptophyta > Pinopsida > Cupressales > Taxaceae > Taxus > Taxus wallichiana. The sequence goes on along the minus strand of CM031244.1, from coordinate 98,946,177 downwards.
AGATAGGATTACAAATTTCCTTCTAGTAATGAACAAGAGAATTTACACAACAAGTCGAAGTAACTTCCAGACTTTCAATTCATCATGATTAAATACACCTTTTACAAGACTATGCATTTCAGACATATTACATGTCAAACAACATCAAGATCAATAAGGAATACAACTTTTCCTCTTTCAATACATCTAAACAATGAATCAGAATTCCCTATCAAAGATCCATACTTTTAAGCAACCAATACATCATATTAGTCATTGCCTTCCTTTATCACTTACGAAGTCCATCTGTGCAAAATTGATAGCACGAGTCGGTTCAATGAACATGATAAGCACTAAGCATTAAAATGAAGTGCCTTCAAATAACTATTTCATTAAAACAACTCTGCTTTTATGAAACAACAAGAGTAAGAAGGCAAATCCTTCATAAGTAATAAAAATTATAAAAGAAGCACAATTACTCAATCTGAATTAAATTATAAGAAAATATCTTAGCATAATCAACAAACTACAACATCATATCAGATAAGTAATATCCCATACAATTACTTATCTATGCCAAATAAAAGTTCCTACCAATTAATTCTTTCATAATTCTATCTGAATTTGAAATTCAGAGTTAACTTCATTATATAAACAAAGAGAGTTAATTTCAGAAGTAAGGACCTTCTATCTCTGCTTACCAAGTTTCATGAAAAGACATGTATAGTCAAGTTTGTTACAACATCGTAAAGGCTTTAGGATGATTCATCTAATATCTTAAACAAATAAGAGAATCACATTTCAAATGTGGCATCCTAATTCTAGGTCCGATACATTGCCTAGGTTTAGAGATAGGCCTCATATTAACATTAAACAAGTATTCACTCAGTAACAGTGTATCACTTCAATCAACTATAACAATATTAAATTCCTTAAATACAAGATAAGTGAGAAGTAAGTAGTAACAACTACAACCCATTTATTGTAATAAAAGTAATAAATTTGAGCAATGGAACTACAACAAGGTTTATATAAAGGAAGGAAGAATTGAAATAAACCGTCTAAAACTTCCTTTACCTTTCGGTTAACCCGCATTCCCTTATTCATCTTAGAAAAGAAGAATCAACACCTAACTCCTACAGTTTCCAAAAAGGACAATGGAGAAACTTACCTCCGAGAGTGACAGAGGAAGGAGTTATGCATTAGAAGGGATTTCCAATATTCATTCCAAAGTATAAAGGTAGTAAAAGGACCAGTATAGACCATTCACAATACCCACAATTCTTTCAAGAGATATAAATCATGTATAAAGATACAAAACTAAATACATATATAATTGTATCATTCAAGTCAGCCTATAAAGTGATTCACCTTTCGAGAAACAACAATGGTTATCGAGATGCTTAATTCATTCCAAGAAGGATGCGTGAAACAAGCATAGAATGAACCTTTATCAAAACTAACAATCCAAGAGTCGATTATCCATTCAATGAATCTCCATGAAGTTACAATAGTCAGATCATAACATGTTATACTAACAATTTACCAAGTAGTTTCCCAGCTCGAGAGTGAGTAGGTTTACATCAACCAACCCAAGTCCTAAAAGTGACAAGGACAGAAAGATTGACCTTAAGAAAGTTGAATAGAGCTAAGAAAGATGGTCACAATATCGACTTGGAGAAAGCCGACTTCCAATGTATTTTCAAACAACATAACTTCAAATATATACCAACAACTCAACTTCCAAAATCTCATAGGAAGGTTCAAAAAAAAAGTGATAAAAGAGAAGACTTCATCTAATATTGTTTCCATAATAACATTCCAAAACCCAACAACCCATAAGTCATTTCACGAGTTTCGCAAGAGAGAGAGAGAGAGAGAAAGACCATTACCAGAGAGAGAGAGAGTTTACCCATTACCAAATGACAGGGTTTACGTCAAACTTTCCTTCTTGTTTCCTCACGATCTCAAACCATAAACAATAATCCCGAACACCATTACCTACTCAACTTCATTAAATACAAGGTTCAAAGCAGTGGAGGTTTATACAGTTTAGAACAAGAACAAGTTATTCCTTCACGATTTTTATACAAGTTGAGTACAAGAATACAAAAAAATCCATAATTCCTCATTCACCCATTAACCATTTTAAAAACTAGTTCAAGTTCACACTTGAAATCATAGTATACTAATACAATCCCAAAAGGGGAGTATTTAAAATTTCAACAAAATGAGATACGACATGGAAGGGTATTCTTTTACCTTCAAAGAAAACAATCAAAGGCATCCAAGTTTGAACAAGTAGATATTTACACAGTACAGGTCAAAACACATTACCCATTCCTTACTTCCATACAAGTTTGAACTTATCCATCACATAGAAAAGCATTTATCACATGAATATGCATAGAAGCTACTATAGTACTTTGTCATAATAGAGAATCAACAAAAAAGGATGAAGTTCTTGTTATCTACCAACAAAAACAAAAAATCCATTGCTACCTTATCAACTTCATAACTATAAACCATTCTGGGTAGACAAGCCGAATCACACAAGTTCAACTTGACTCATTCACAAAGAGTTTCATGGCATGATTTACCATTAACCCACTCAGGGAGACAACCCATTAACAATATTTTAAGCAAGATTCACCAATCAAAAAAATATAGAAAAGTATTCAAGCAAGAATCCCTATATCCATCACAAACAACTACCCATTTGTTTTACAAAAGCAAAGTTATTTTAATGAGACATTTAGAGAAAATCAAGCAATCTTAATGGATAGAACCTATCATGTCCGATAGTGCTTCATCATGTTGAAGAAGATTTCTAGTGAGCCTCCAAAACTTCTTCTTCTCAAAATGAGATCAATAACCAAATACCTCTTTCTCAATTTTCTCAAAAACTTCTCTTGAATTGAAAATAGACCAAGAGAATAAAAATAGCCACAAATTTAAAGTAAAACTACTAGTTTGAAAAACCGAGATAGCTCCATGTACAAAGTGTAAAAATCGAGAGCGTGAATGACCAAACAACCTCCAACAAATCCACCCTCATGGTTTCCAAGGTGGTTTCACTAAAAAAATGAGGTTCATAAATGCCATTAATTCTCAAACTCCCGACCTATCTCTCCATGCCACCACCATCAAAAATTGGGAATCCTAATTCAAATTCTACATGCATACTAAATTTTAGAGATGACTCCACGTAGACTTCCGCTAATTTACATGCCTCTACCTCGGCAATACTTGCTGAAAATAAGAATAAGATTACATAACACTTTATTCATCAAAAATCAAATCTTAATGTTATAAGAGAATAAATAGCTTCCATGACTTATGAGCATTAGGTACCCTTTTTCCTTACCTTTAAATGTAACTTATGTCAAAATCGCATGAGAAAAAACTCCAACCATCTTCGTTGTTTTACATTATTTAGATGAGTGAAAATATACCATCCCAAGATGATCGATTCGTAATTCACAAAGGTTTAGTAGGTAGATACTACCTAAGGTTAGAAGTGCATGAACAATGACCAAGCTCTAGATCATGTGGAGCATAATTCAACTCATGTAACTTAAGATTTTCTGTTATCATAAGATATGTATGATCATTTATAACAAAATACCTAGACCTTTACCTTAGTTTAGAATCCGTTATAGGATAAAGTCTCATTAGGTCAAACACAACTAAAATAGGTCCTAAATGAAGTTCTCATTTCCTTAAAGTTTTAAATGAAGAGATTCACATTTCTCATTCCATAACAAATTTCTTATCCATTTTTCGCAATGAAGATAAAACAAATTTGGAAAAATCAAGAGTTCAATCCAAATTTCCTCAAACCTAAGATGTGGTTTACCAAGATCGGGTAAGAAGATTTAACTTCATACCTTAGATTAATGGAATTGAGCCACTCAGTTATTGTTAATAAATAGAGATATTTTAGAAATCTACAATAATTCCATTCTTACTTATAACATGACCCAAAAGTGCACTTCTATATCATAGAAAGAACATTTAGATAGCTTACCATATAACCGTCTCTTTCTCAAAATTTCCAAAACTATCTTTAAATGCTCATGATTTCCTCAATAATTTTAGAATATATCAAGAAAATCACACGCCCAAGATACAAGTACAAATTTGAAAGATATTCTTAAAGAATAATTGTTCATTAAATTCATAAAATTGTAGATTATCTTTTTAAAAATTTGGGGACATGAACTTATAATGTTCTTTTATATGTTTAAAACATAAAAGATGTTTTATGAATGTCCTCAAAAACAATCTATACATTTACTGATGATAATTTAAATAAGATATATCTTAGAAACTAGTATGGTTTATTGTCATAAAAGAATAAATCATCAAATTTTAGTAGATTCAACATAATCAATTCTATTCAAATAACATTATTTAAAATAGTTTAATCTATGTTCCATATTTCTTTTTCACAAAGATTACACGGTGCTTCATTAAGGTGAAACCTTACATTGTCTAATCAAACCCTTAGAAAAAGTTCTTAAGTGCAAGTGTGCAAGTTTTAAGCTCTACCAATTTAACCACATTTATATGGTGCCTTAGAAATAGGAATTCGGTTCACATGTGATTTCAATTTGAAAAATTTTCTTGTGGAAGAGAACTCTTGGAAAACATCATGCATTTGTAGTTTTGTAATAGAAGGATACCATTCCATGAAAGCTACTGTTTTCCTCTTCAACTATTTCTTAAAGGTTTTAATACATATATGTGATAACCTTTATTTTTGCCTTTCCAAATGTTACATAGAACTTCTAAGTGAAATTTCACGTTTACACCCAAAGAAAGACCTCTGCAAGTTCAAATTTTCTATCAAATCATCTAAACAAATAATATGTTTTTCAAAATAGTGCACTTTTGCTTTATGCTCACAAATCATTAACAACTTGATTCATCATTTAAGACCCCAAAGGAGAAACATAAAGTCAACTTCGGTGGAAAAACTAGGTAAGTCAATGAATGCTCTAACATACTAATCAGTATGAACAACATTATTTCCATAATGATTCCATGTTTTATCCATTTTTCCAAATTTTATGTATTTTTGTTTCGATGCTAATTTACTAAGAAATAAAACATTTTATAGATCCATGTAAAAGAATAGTTCGGGTATCTTCAAATAACTTGATTAACTTTTATGGGTGTGACTTACTTTTCACTTGATTTTCACTACTAACTAAAGATATATCTTAGTGTTGTTGATTATGATCATCAAAATTTTGAAGGACATTAGGATTTCTACGATAATGATCTTTACTCCATGCTTATCTGAAAATCTCATCCTACAGTCCTTTTTCTAGGCTGAATTATTTCTAGCCTTAAAGATATAACAACAAAATAACATCGTGACTTATTTTTGTTATTATTATTCTTGACAAAAGTTGTTTCATGCTTTTCTTAAAGACTTTTTGTTTATGTTTTCTTATTATTATTTGAAAACTTACTTTTCATACCAAATTTCTTCCATAGTCCTTTCTTAGGTGCAAGAGATGATGAAGAGGAGTTTGGAACTTTCTTTCTTACTTCCTTCCTTGTGAGAGAAATTGCATTTAATTTATGTTCTGCCTTATGGATTTTTCAACAACCCCTTCCATAGTGGTTAAGATGTGAACATCCACCTCTCCTCCTATAATGGGATTCAATCCCATGATGAATTTCCATATTCTGAACTTCTCGTCAGTTTGATACTAAGGTACATACTTAAGAAGTTTAGTAAACCGATCCCCAGTACTCGATTATAGTTAAATTTCCTTGGGCTAAGTTCTAAAATTTAGTCATTTTATGATCATAATAAAGTTTTGGCAGCCATCGTTTCCTAAAATAAATTTTAAATTGATCCCAAGTAATATTATTTTCATCAATATTCAGCTCATCCTTACGGTTGTCCCACCATGAAGATGCTTCATGGGAAATCTGATATGCTCCCCATATTACCTTTGTTTCTTCGAGAAGTTCCTTATTGAAAAGTACTTCTCCATTTCGTTGAGCCAATTCTCAGCTCCATCTCTTAATGTGGTGCCATTAAACTTAGGTGGACTTATCCTTTTTATATCATTAGTGAGTTCTGCTACCAGCCTAGCCTTTTTATTTTCCCATTGATCAGGTATTTTCATATTGTTATTATCAACACAAAAATTGGCATTGTCCTAGGAGGTGGTTGATTATTATTACCAGCATCTTCTTCCTCCTCATTTCCCATTACTTGTTGTTCAAGTATAGCCAAACGATCTCTTGTGTTCAACAGGGAAGCAAGGATCTCATTGAGTTTTTGGGCACTTTCTCCTTCTCCACCTAGTGGTGGGTTGTTTACAACATTTCCTCTCATTCTAACCATTTTCTGTTAATAATAAATTTTAGTTTTATCAGATTATGGACATAATAGGTCCAAGAGCTGCAACCTTTAGCTTTGATACCAAGATGTAACATTCCCATTTTAAGACTTTAGAAACAAAGGAATTTTTTTCACAATGTTCTCTATTCTAAATAAAACATAATTTAGAACACACATTCCATGCCAATCAATCTCATAATAGATAACCATATGTAGTTATAAATGACTCGATAAACTATCGATCTCTCATTTCATGACTCAATTTCTAACCAATCTCTCATGTTTGTCTTTAAGTATTGAATACTTTAAGTATACTATGTATACTTGGTTTTCTTACCCTATTCTAGGGTACTGAGTGATATATTCAAAGAACCTATCTAAATATTTGTTACCAATATTCACTTGAAATCATGTTCCTTAAACTAGGTGATATAAGACAACACAACCAGCAGACTTGCGATACTTTGGCCAAAGATTTCCAACATATTCATGTTACTATTCCTAGATGACATACTCATCTAATCAAAATATGTCCTTCACCTCACTCATCTGTTATCTAGAATGGTCTTTACTAACTTCTATTAGTCCACTTGCCCAAGGTTTGACCCTAGCCATATTAGTGACATAATTTGGTATAGGGAGCCACTCACGATGACTTAGGGTATATGGGCATACTCATTCGACCTAAGTCAAATGAATGTGCCTGGTTACCCTAAGTCATAGTGTGTTACTTCCTATGCTAAATCATATTGCTAATCCTGACCTAGAGGGAAACTAAGTTCAAGTCCATATTTGAGTAGATCTAGATGAACCAATGTTGAAGGGTGTTACAACATGTCAACTACAACATTGTATCCTCATGAAGACCCAAGTCTTCACAAAGGTACAATACTATAGTTGGCGTGTGCCAACATCTGTCAAAACCACTTCATCATGATGTACACACCTCAAGGAGGTCATTTCCCTTAATTAACTTAGAATTAAGATTCAAATACACAACCTTGCAAAACCCTAAATCTAACATTCCTTAAGTTCTTTATCCATATTTGGGTTGTTTATATATTAAAGAACTTCAATATCTCATGATTTCCTTAATGTTCATTAACTTTAGGTTATCAATTAGTTATTTGAAAAATAAACAACATACATCATAAGGTTTATTTAATGTAATTCAATCGTTCGAAGGAGGTGTATGAACCATTATAGGTTCTATTATAATAGACCTCATAGGAATGAATTCTAAATGGTTTACAAAACACACACACACACCATTCATTTTTCTTACAATATTTTGAGAGGAGAATAATCCTCCTCTTTATGGTTAAGTGATAGGGTTCATATACCCTCTTTCCTTTCACACTCCTATAACTTTTAAATGCATGCTCATTTAACATACCTTAATAAACCATACTATTTTAGAAAAAGAAACATCAATACCAACCAATTATCAAGTTGCATTCCAATAAGGGAAATTGCACTATTTCCCATTCATTCATTTCATTAAATGACAAAATAATAAGAATCCAATTAGTTAAGAACAATAACAACAAGATAGGATTACAAATTTCCTTTTAGTAATGAACAAGATAATTTTACACAGCAAGTCGAAGTAACTTCCAGATTTTTAATTCATCATGATTAAATACACCTTTTACAAGACTATGCATTTCAGACATATTGCATGTCAAATAGTATCAAGATCAATAAGGAATACAACTTTTCCTCTTTCAATACATCTAAACAATGAATCAGAATTCCCTATCAAAGATCTAGATTTTTAAAAACCAATTCATCATATTAGTCATTGCTTTCCTTTATCACTTATGAAGTCCATCTGAAAAAATAGCAAGACAGGTCGAGTTCATTAAACTAAGCATGATAAGCACTAAGCATTAAAATGAAGTGCCTTCAAATAACTGTTTCATTAAAACAACTCTACTTTTATGAAACAACAAGAGTAAGCAGGAAAATCCTTCATAAGTAATAAAATTATAAAAGAAGCACAATTACTCAATAATTAAATTTAAGAATTAAATTATAAGAAAATATCTTCGGATAAGTAATAATACAATTACTTATATATTCCAAAAAAAGTTCCTACAATTAATTCTTTCATAATCTGTTTAACTTCATTATATAAACAAAGAGAGTTAATTTTAGAAGTAAGGACCTTCTATCTCTACTTACCAAGTTTCATGAAAAGACATGTACAATCAAGTTTGTTACAACATCGTAAAGGCTTTTGGATGATTCATCTAATATCTTAAACAAATAAGAGAATCACATTTCAGATGTGGCATCCTAATTCTAGGTCCGATACATTGCCTAGGTTCATAGATAGGCCTCATGTTAACATTAGACAAGTATTCACTCAAGTAATAGTGTATCACTTCAATCAACTATAACAATATTTAATTCCTTAAATACAAGATAAGCGGAGAAGTAAGTAGTAACAACTACTACCCATTTACTTTAATAAAAGTAATACATTTGAGTCAATGGAACCTACAACAAGGTTTATATAAAGGAAGGAAGAACAACTAAAATAAACCATCTAAAACTTCCTTTACCTTTCGGTTAACCCGCATTCCCTTATTCATCTCAGAAAATAAGAATCAACACCTAACTCCTATAGTTTCAAAAAGGACAATGGAGAAACTTACCTCCGAGAGTGACAGAGGAAGGAGTTATGCATTAGAAGGGATTTCCAATATTCATTCCAAAATATAAAGGTAGTAAAAGGACTAGTACAGACCATTCACAATACCCACAATTCTTTCAAGAGATAGAAATCATGTACAGAAGATACATAACTGAATACATATATAACTGTATCATTCAAGTTAGCCTATAAAGTGATTCACCTTTTGAGAAACAACAACGGTTATCGAGATGCTTAATTCATTCTAAGAAGGATGCGTGAAACAAGCATAGAATGAACCTTTATCAAAACTAACAATCCAAGAGTCGATTATCCATTCAATGAATCTCCATGAAGTTACAACAGTCAGATCATAACATGTTATACTAAAATTTACCAAGTAGTTTCCCTACTCGAGAGTGAAGAGGTTTACATCAACCAACCCAGGTCCTAAAAGTGATAAGGATAGAAATATTGACCTAAAGAAAGTCGAATAGAGTTAAGAAAGATGGTCACAATATTGACTTGGAGAAATCCGACTTCCAATGTATTTTCAAACAACATAACTTCAAATATATACCAACAACTCAACTTCCAAAATCTCATAGGAAGGTTCAAAACAAAGTGATTAGAAGAGAAGACTTCATCTAATACTGTTTCCACAATAACATTCCAAAACCCAACAACCCATAAGTCATTTCACAGAGTTTCGAAGAAGAGAGAGAAAACCATTACCAAACAACAGGGTTTACGTCAAACTTTCCTTCTTGTTTCCTCACGAGCTCAAACCGTAAACAAGTAATCCTGAACACCATTACCTACTCAGCTTCATTAAATACAAGGTTTGAAGTAGTGGAGGTTTATATAGTTCAAAACAAGAACAAGTTATTCCTTCATAGTTTTTATACAAGTTGAGTACAAGAATACAAAAAAATCCATAATTCCTCATTCACCCATTAACTGTTTTAAAAATATTTCGAGTTCACACTTGAGATCACAATATAATAATAAAGTCCCAAAAGGGGAGTATTTAAACTTTCAACAAAATGAGATACAACATAGAAGGGTATTCTTTTACCTTTAAAAGAAAACAATCAAAGGCATCCAGTTTGAACAAGCATATTTACATAGTACAGTCAAAACACGTTACCCATTCCTTACTTCCATACAAGTTTGAACTTATCCATCACATAGCAAAGCATTTATCACATGAATATGCACAGAAGCTACAGTACTTTTTCATAACAGAGAATCAACAGAAAAGGATGAAGTTCTTGTTATCTACCAACCAAAAACAACAACTCCGTTGCTACCTTATCAACTTCATAACTATAAACCATTCTAGGAAGACAAGCCAAATCACACAAGTTCAACTTGACTCATTCACAAAGAGTTTCATGGCATGATTTACCATTAACCCACTCAGGGAGACAACCCATTAACAATATTTTAAGCAAGATTCACTAATCGAAAAAAATATAGAAAAAGTATTCAAGCAAGAATCCCAATATCCATCACAAACAGCTACCCATTTGTTTTACAAGAGCAGAGTTATTTTAATGAGACATTTAGAGAAAAGAAAGCAATCTTAATGGATAGAGCCTATCATGCCTGATAGTGCTTTTGTCGGTTCGAAGAATATTTCCAGCCGAGCCTCCAAAACTTCTTCTTCTCCAAACGAGATCAACAACCAAATACCTCTTTCTCAATTGTCTCAAATACTTCCCTTGAATCAAAAATAGACCAAGGGAATCAAAAATAGCCACAAATTGAAAGTAGAACTGCTGGTTCAAAGAACCAGATAGCTCCATGCAGAGAGCAAAATCGGAGAGCATGAATGACCAAACAACCTCCAACAAAGCCACCCGTATGGTTTTTAAGGTAGTTTTCTCGCCAAAAATGAGGTTTATAAATGCCATTAATTCTCAAACTCTTTCCTATCTCTCCATGCCACCGCCATCCACAATTGGTGAATCCTAATTCAACTCTACATGCATACATACTAAATTTTAGTGATGAATCCATGTATACTTCCACTAATTTACATGCCTCTGCCCAAGCTGGTAGTACACTATCATTTTATTTCAAAAATCAAATCAAATTAATAACTTAGGAACAATTGCCAAGCTTCCACTTTTCCATACAACCCTTAGGTCCCTTTCCAATACTTCATTAGTTTAGGATAGATACCATTAGCTTAGGATATGACCATAGAATAGTTTAGAAGTATTTACCATAGGTTTTCAACATTACAATAGGTAAATTTCCATCCTAGGATAGGTCATACTTCACAACAATTTAGTATTAGGTATAAGGTTAGAAATAGACCTAGCATCACCTTAGGTTATTCCCCACATCCCAACTTAGAACAAGCAACTTAAGATAGGATGTTATCTTGAAAAAAAGTAGACATAGATAGAAAATAGGTACCTTTACCTTAGTTTAGAATCCCATTAGGATAGATCTCATAGGTCTAGGACTTAGATTTTTCCTCAATAGTCCTGAAGCAGGTCTCGTTCCACTTAATGCCATTAAGCGTCCTGAAGAGATCAATCAAAAAGATCCAAGCACATAACATACAACAGAATGCAGGCACGATCTTTCAAGAAGATAAAAGAATTTGTAAACATAAAGGAGTTCATTCCATTATGTCCTCCAACCTTTGAATCAAAATTTACCATTCAGATTAGGTAAGAAGATTTAAAACATACATTGGATCAATGGAATTGATCCAAGGATTTGTTAATAAAATGAGATAATTTTTCAAACTTCATTACCAGATTACAACTTATCTAGAAGAAAAAATGGATTCTTTGCAAGCAACATCATTTCAGCCCAATGAATCCAAGAGCGAAATGACTCATCCATGGAAAAATGATTTCCAACAATCAAAGGAACACACCTTATCAAGAAAAATCACATGTCAATGCTTGCAATGAAAAAGGGGAAAGATAACAGTTTGTCAAAGATGTTACATGCTTCCCTCCTAAAAGAATCATCGTCCGATGATTATCTCTTTAAAATAATTTACATCAAGGACAATCAATTTATTAACTTTCTTTTCATATGTTCAAAACATATCAGAATTTTAAAATTCCCAAAACAATCAACATTTACTTAGCTTTTTAATTTAAACAATGAAATATCTACCCAAAACTGGTAGGTTTATTGTCATAAAAGAATAAAATCACAAATTTTATCAGTCAACAGAATCAATTCTGTTCAAATAAATATGGAAAAGTAGTTTTTATATCTTCCAGATTTTCCCAACTTGCACTTTCTTCATTAAAATGATCCCACTAGACCTTACATTGACTTATTTCATGATTTCTTAAGTGCAACTGGTGAGTTTCCAACACTCGCAAGGGTTTAACCACGATTATTATTGGGTCTTGGACCTGTAAGGAATTCCAATTTAACACATGTGATAAATATAAAACGTATTTCTTAAGCAAAGAAATATGGAAAACATCATGCATTCATGACAAAGCAAGAGGTAATGCTAAACGATAAGCTATAGGGTTGATTACTTCAACTATTTCAAAAGGTCACACATAACAAGGTGATTACTTGGCAACCTTGCCAAATGTTATAGAACTCTTTTTCGATTTAACCCGAAGAAATACCTTCTCACCAAGTTTAAATTTCCTATCAACCCGCTTCAAGTCAACATAACTCTTTTTTCTATCTGCTACTTCTTTCAAGCATTCACAAATAATTTTAACTTGTTGTTCCATTTTCGTAAGGATTTTAGGTCCAATTACCTCTCTATCCTCAATGTTGTCCCAACTAATAGGGGTTCTGCATTTTCTTCCATATAATGCTTTGAAAGGTGTCATCTTAAGAGAGGCATGATATGTGTTATTGTATGCAAACTCAACTAATGGAAGGTACTCTTCCCATTTATACTATTGATCCATGCAATACATTTGTAACATATATTCTAAAACTTGATTAACTCTTTCGAGTCTACCCATTCGCTTTCGAATGATATGTAGAACTAAAACTTAGCTTAGTTCCTAGAGCTATGTTAAGGTTTTAACAAAATCTTGAAGCCATTCTAAGATCTCTATTAGATATGATTAATTCAAGTACTCCATGTAATCTGAAAATCTCATGTACAAACCTTTTTGCTAAAATAGGTGAATCATCTTTAAGATTACCGACAATAAAATATGCCACTTTTGTTAGTTTATCCATAATAACCAAAATAACATCATGTTTATTTCTTGAAATAGGCAACCCTTGTACAAAATCCATGCTTATTACTTGTCATTTATATTCTTGTATTATGTGAGGATACAATAAACCGGCTGGATGTATATGTTCAACTTTAACATGTGTACATTCTAAGTAGATTTTTGAACTCTCTTCTAGGAGTAGTAACACTTCACAAATTGTTGGGGTAAAATTTAGTACTACTTTGGGGACATAGGGAAGTACATCCTCTGGTCTAACTCTAGCTACATGGTTAGGATCGGGAGGTATATGTGGCTCTAGTTCTAGTGAATCTAGTGGTTCAGGGTAGTAAACACAAGAGGTTTTGGATTAGGTGGGCAAGGTTCACACCAACCCCATAATATTTACATGGAGATGTCATTTCTTCTTCTAAAGTATAAGGTCATAGAAGATTCTTATAAAGACATACACATGTGTGAAATATTGTTGCACGTAAAAGGAATCAGATCTTCAGAGCAGAGGACAAGTCAATTTTCTACTATGTTACAAGGGCACACACACAGCTGGTATATAAAGTTTGACCTTGATTAGACTTGTGTAGAATACAAAACTTTAAAATATGATTTCCTCAAAGAGTTTCACATCCTTGAGTTTGAGTAGAAGAGTATAATTGTACTCAAGGATATTAAGAAAGGTACTACTGAGAGTGTCAAAGAGTATGATGCTCATTTCAAAACACCGTTATACTAGCTATCTTATGAAATTCATGCAAGCCAACATGCACAATGGTTTGTTGGAGGTCCGACTACACCTTTTAGGAGGGTGCTATCACATAAAACATATAATGATCCACGTGAAGCACTTGAAGCATCCTTATGTGTTAAGGCAATTAGAAGTAGAGACACGGGGTGAGCCTATTTTTAGAAGTACGAGATCGCAGCTATGGAAAAATAGTGAAGAAACTATTGGAAAATTCAACACATGAGACGTGCATAGGATTTGGTGCATAGATTATGAAGTGGAAGGTAATAAAAAGGATAGTTATCCCCACAAAATAGTGCACTCATTGCTGTTAGACTATGATATGTGCCATTTAAACCATGATGCTAGCCACTTCCCATTACTGCAATGTGTGATAAGGAAGAACATCACTTGTTACTATAAAATCTGTAGGTCCATGACTCATGGCATAGAAGACTACCGAATGATTGGTTAGATCTAGGATACTATAGATATTGGTGTACAATAGAAAGGAGTTTCAGATAAATCTAAAGGAAAGAATGAGCATCAGGATCGGGATCACAATCAGGCATGCTATGATTGGAATGAAGGGCATTTTGAAGGCAGTCGTGGCAGAGGTCAAGGATAACATAGTGGATTCAGAGAATGAGGCCATGGTGGCAGAAGATGTGAGTTCCCTCATGGAACATGTTATACATGTAGATATCCTAACCACTATAGGCGTGAATGTCCTTAGAATATTACATGTTCTTTCTCTTGAAAGAATCATAGTTATGAGAAGTTCCCAGACTTGTATGAGCATCTTAGAAAGCATCATAAATAGGAAAACAAAGGTGCAGTGATGGTTAGGATACAATGTGCTATGGAAAATAAGTGAATGCCTAAGTTGGAAGCATAATATGAGGCATTACAGTAAATATCATGACCCACGCCGAAGAGACACGTACAAAGATGCATTGTAGCAAAATCCTACCATCACTAAGGAGGAGATTCTACATGCACGGTACCCAGATCCATCCCATAAAAAGGAGGTTTACAGGGAAAGGTAATTCTAGACTAGACCATTTATCTATAATACTGATCGGAGAAGAAGCACATGCAATTGAAGACACCATGCCATATGCATAGTTATATAGGTTACAATGAGTGCCATCAGAATTAGAAGACATTGTTGTCTTTCTATGAACAGGAATGACACCAGAAGGAATGAAATCCTTTGAGAAGAAATACATTTCTATACGTGCGACACCCTATATGTTGATTAGCGGCGGCCCTGTACAAATTAGGCCAGGATGAAGTATTGTGCCATTATGTCTGGAACATGAGCGTACAAATATCATCAAGGAATGTCATGGTGGTATTGGGCAGTGGTTACTATGCGGTGATGCCAATGTGTGTAAGATTTTACTCATTTGTATTATGGTGGGAGACCCTGTATAAATATTATAAGGATTATTAGAAGGCTTGTGATCATTGTCAACATCTTGGGAAACTAGGTCAACGAGATGAAATGCCTCTAAGACCTATTACTAGTGTAGAACCGTTTGAGAAATGGGCTATAGATTTTGTGGGTCCTATTTCACCAGCCACGTGTAGGAATGGATCACGCTATATCATAACTTGTACATATTATCTGACAAGGTGGGTAGAAGAAACACCTATAAAGGATTGTGTAATGTTTACAACAACCGAGGGTTATATGGGAAAATATTATTATATAGTATGGATGTCCTTTAAGTTTGACCAGTGATAGGAGCACACACTTTATAAATGAGACAATCAAAATTTTATTGGATGAATTCATGATTGCACACCATAAGACTACACCATATCATCCTCAAGAAAATGGGACTACTGAGGATTTCAACAAAACTTTGAGCCAGACATTGACAAAAATCTGTGATGTTGGAAGAAAGGATTGGGATGATAAAGTATCTATAGTACTTTGGGCATATAAAACAACATATAAAAGGTTGAACAAATCCACACCATTTCAGTTAGTGTTTGGCATGAAGCAATTCTTCCTATGGAATTCATGTTACCATCTTTGCATATTACATGTGCTAGAGGTCTAGCTGATGAGCAAGCATTAGAAGAATGGATTGAAAAGTTAATTAAGCTGGATGAGTGATGAGAAATATCACGTTGGAGTCAAAAACAAGAAAAGGCTAGGTAGAAAGCATGGCATGACAGGAACATCAAGGATAAAAGTTCACAATTGGACAGATGGTGCTCCTTTATGATTCTAAGTTTTTGCACCATCCAAGAAAACTCAAAGTACATTGGTTGGGGCCATATGTTATCACTCACATACTTGAAACAGTGCTTGCCAATTAGAGGCACTTGATGGAACATTGTTACCCGGTTACTTCAATGGGAGTAGGTTGAAGCCCTACTATAAATAAGTCTTCTTGGTGTTTGTAATAAGGAAGTGTTGCCATTTAGATTAGGTTTTCAATTATGTATTTCCTTCTTTGTCGCTATGCTTTGTCAATTTAGTTGGTGTTTTTGTGTAATAAGTGTTTTTGCACACGAAGCTAATTACTATTTGAAGAATTTTTATGTGTAGAGGACTGCACATACCCTTAGTGTGGGGTGGTTATTGATATCCAGGTACATGACTATTGAAAATAAGTACACATGAAAGGAACAAATTGCTACGGGTGCTATTCAAAGTTGAAGAATTGTTAGAAAAGATATTTCTTCTACACAAGATGACCATAGATGGAGATAAATGATGGAACAATATAACGCGAGGTAAGCGGAGGCCATGTGAACTACTAAGGGAAGGCCCGGTGATAAGTTACTCGAGGCACGGGGAAGCACGGCAAGAGAAGTCTACAGCTAAAAGGTAGGAAGGCGCGCTAGAAGGTTATAGCTTGGGTGTGAAGATGTACTGCATGGAAAGAATGAAAATGGTTGATTAATGAGAGGATTATTGGTAGGTGAAGAAGCAATAAATGCACTAAATTTTTGAAAATCTATATAAGGATGGGATGCGAGTTCATTTTTACCATTGCAATTGAGAGAATTTGAAAAGAGCTAAGTGCAAATGAGCTGAGAAATCATGTTGAGGTGTGAAGAGTGTGAAACCAGACATGGAGAGAAGATTTATGTGCAGGAGAAGCTTGCGTTCCCATAGGTGAAGGGTTTGAGCAAAGCAGACACATTACAAAAGAGCTAGGGCACATGATTTCCACTAGGGCATGAAGATTTGAACTAGGGTTTTAACTTGCTTGATTACAAAGGGTAGAAAAGAGATATTTTTCAAATGGCACTGAAGAAAGCACCCACAGTAGGAGTAAAAGGGAAGAAGAAGGTCAAAGTGGAAGAAGAAATTACTCCCGAGAGTAATTTCTCAAAAATGCAATATCAGAGGGTGTGATTGTGGGACAAGAATGGGATTCCCACATCCATCAATGTAAGATCAGTGATTACAACCATCGCACATCGATAATAAGAAGGAACTAGATGCATTGCTGAGCACAAAAATGAACAAGCACACAATAGAAGATATGCCAGTGTACGATGACGCTGGTGAGAAGTTACTAAAGTAGATTGGAGTCTACCAGTTATACGAGCTTCCATACTTTGGAAAATTATGAACCATTGTATTGATGGTTGATGAGTAGAGTCCATGAGGACTTCTTCTACTTCTCTAGATGGAGGGTTAGAATCATAGATACCTTGATTTCAATAATGACAAGACTAAGGGCCTCAGGAGTAGATATAGAGAGTGACTTAATAGATAAAGCAACAATCCTAGAGACAAGGAAGGAGAGGGGGTATACAAAGGGTCCACGCATCATGGACATCAACAAATTGAATAAGTACCCAGTAGTACAGGAAGCTTCCCATCTTGTAACAAAGTTGAATGACCAAGAAAGGTGGTTGTAGGTGAATACAATGTGGCTACATGTTACAAGGAAGATGTCTCAAGGAGTGATCTACAATATCACAGATCACATAGAAAAGAAAATCATTGAAGAAGTGTGTACAGGTGACAAAATTAGTTTTGGCACTATTTTATTGTCTTTGGTGTTTATGGAGATTGGAGTGCCCGATGGGCCAAAGGAGAAGATTTGGGAGTACCCCACAGAACACAAATCTCTGGTGGAAAGATTTAATAAATACTTATGCAAAGGGACCATGGATGGGCCATTTAAACAAAGGGTAGAGATGTGGTATGATAGGATCCGTGTGGCATTTGAAGAGGAGTGGTGCATACCCAAGGAGTTTCCTTTGGTGGTGGGTAAAGCAGTACAATTTGTAGTTTACCAACATTTTTACATCGCACAATTTATGATGAATGACGGAGCTTAGAGCCCTTAGTGCAAACTACCATATGCCTTCATAACACGTTACTTCTAGGCATCAATTCACTAATTCGCAGATGCATGCCACCTAAGCTTCATCGTAGATACGGTAGATTATGACTACCATACTCGAGAAAGACATGTGTATCTAGTACAAACTACGTACATTGAGAGGCTTATCTCAGATATAATAAGCATGAAGCTAGTAAGCTTGGCCATTGGAGATGTTGGAGCAGTGCTTATGTACCTTTAACTCAAGCCCAAGATGGAGAACAATAAGTATGTGGAGAATGAGTTCACGCTCCCAGGGCCAAAAGGTAAGCATACAATGGAAAATGTTCCAGCACCTAAGCCCACAGAGACAATAGAAGTAGATGATGAAGAGGAGGATCATGAAGATAGTGGTGGTTTGGAGCACGAGAGGCATGAGGAAACCTACGAGATAGGGTAGAAGCTGAGTGCATGACTACCCCACCCCAGCCACAAGAGGGAGATGATGAGAACTTGGATGCAGTCCAAGGAGAATTCCATTTCAAAAGGGTATTTAGAAGAACTAAAACCTAAGGTGCTACTCCATAATCGGTGTGCAAATAACCTTAAATATCTCCATAGAAGGAGACAACCGAGAAGAGAAGAAGAAAGTTGAAGCTGAACGAGGAGGCGGAAGAGTATGAGGAGAGAGTGCTCGAATCTCCTACACCTCAAAGAACATAGAAGAGCTAAAGGGAAAAGAAATGAAGGATAGAGAAGAAGGAGAAAAGGAGGCAGATGAGACAACACATGAGATTGCTCTGGGCATAGCGGAATAAGCTTCAAATATTAAATATCAAATTCCTAAGGGGACAAGATCAAAAATAACAAGTGGATAATATGTTGCATTGGTCATGGGCTATGCTGAGGACATAGGTAAAATTTTTGCACCCATTTTCAAAGCACAGTGACACCAAAGGATTTGTATGGGTGGGAGCTGATGGATGAAGATATGGTAACCATGTGCACAAGGAAGAAAGCTGTCATGGTCTATGCACATGCACATGGAAAAACTAGACTTTGATGTATGTGAAGAGTCATGTGTATCAAGGAGGTTGAAGAAGACACCTTAGGCCAGACACATAATAGTAAAGCCTACTGTTATGTCAGATGAACAAGTGAGTAATGCTTTGGTGAAAATCTTTACAGAGGTGGCATGATGAAATATGGATAAGGATGCAATAATTAAGGTGTTAAGGGAAGAGATCAAGGTAAAGGATGTAGAAATAACGTTCCTAAAGAAAGAAAAGGACTTGGCACAGAAGAAGAACACTATTTTTATTAGCATGGTAGAGGAAATTGGGGACAATATCATGAAAGAAAAGCCACACTTAGAGCCTAAGGTACCCAAAACATTTCCTTCAGAATGCATTATGTACAAACCTTGGTGGAATTGGTGCTTGAAGATGAACCTTTGCGCATACCAGCACCAAAGGATCCAACACACGAGAAGCGAGCAAGAAAAGGCTTCAATGATGAGAAAGATTACATCATTTGAGGGATTTCTTCATAGCTTGTAGGAGGAACTAAATAAATCGATTGAGTGCTGAATATTTGTACACTCAAGAATCCATTATAACAACCATGACCATTATAGAGGACCATGTAGTCCTAAAAGCCATGAAGGATGAGACACGAGGCCGGAGTCGAATGATTAGCGACTATCAAACAAATGCTTGAGGCCCTTACAACAACATAATAACCACACAAGACAAGGATAGATGAGCGTGGGAAACTCATCGTATAAAATATGGACTTATTAGAAGGACAAATGATTGTAATGTCTAGCATTGTTTTGGTCTTGTAGAATGAGAAAGGATAAATTGCGCAAGATGAGCTAGAGCCAATTGTAGTGGATATCCTAGAAAAGGTAGAGGCTGTACTCAATGATTGGCAGACTTTAGAGGTAGAAATAAAAGAATAATATCTAGAATTGATTCTTCCGGTTGAAGCAAAAGATGTTGCATGGTAAAGTCATTCTTTTATTCATAAAAATTCTTTCTATTCTTCTATTCATATTCTTTGATTCATTTTGGAGACAACCATTTCCAGGGTGGTTGTTTAACCATTTTCTTTACGTTTTTGAATGACGAAATAGATAAGGTTATGGGCTAGGAGGAATATCTTTCAAATGGAATGGTTGATGATTGTTGCGCATGTTCTAACTTCTCAATCCAAGACTAACTATGAGAGCTTCTTTTTTGTTAGGAGGAACTACTGTAATATAAAATAAGACCACACAAGATAAGTTAAAGGATATATGATAGTGGACTACCAAGCTATGCTAGTTATGAGAAGTTTGGTACTTCCTAGATTGATTTTAATCCACTATTTAAAACAAATTAATATGAGAAAGAAGTAAAGTCCTACCTTAGTTGATATAATTTAGGTATCTCATTCAAGTACAATAAGCAAATCCAATCACAATAGGATAGGCTATAGTTGGATCTAAAGGATGAGGTAATTGTCAAGGTATTGGGACTGGTCAAGGTCTGATTTTGGGTTGTTTAGGTCAATTGGTAGGAGGTTGTTTGGATCTATTTTTGGGCAAGGTATAAAACATAGAGACCGGCGTTGGTCTTGTATGACCAATGACATTTTAGTAATAAGCGATGACAAAGCGATTCTTGTGGATTTTCAATAACTCAACATTTCACGGTTTAGGGATCTAAGCGAGACTAATTCGGGGATGGTGAAGTGTGGGTGTAAGTCTAGGGAGGTGTTGGAAATACTCAAAGATGTCTATCGGTCGAGGTATGGGTGGTTTTATGGTATGGGTGAAGGAATGATCAAAATTGTATGGAGATAAATGGTGGGGAAGTGAGAGTTCAAGTAGAAACTAGTGAAGTAAAAAGGCTACTAGAACAAAAATAGAAGAATTATGGTTAACAAGATACTTACTGTGATGTAGGTTTGATGGATGGATGGAGGTGATGGTTGATTGGAGGAATGGCGTTTGATGCCATAGTAGTGTTTCCCGAAATGCTACTATGGGTACAATACTCCTAGATTTTCTGGATGATGGTTCTAGATGCTTGGTTACATAGAAAGATGCTAGTTACGCTTACATGCAACTCGATCTCATTCTCCTGCGGTCTCAAATGTGCCAACCTCCCAAACAAGGTTCTTTAGGGTGAATAAATGGTAACCGATGATGGTTTCGTCTTGAAGCACGTCGGTTTAGGTTTGGACCGGCATAAGTTAAGGTGGGATTCCTAGGTTTTCTAAAATGGGTAGATCCTTGTAATTTCTTAGACAAAGTTGGTTTTGTTTTTCCGGTTCGAAGTCGAGAATGTTCCCTTCTAACGAGCGGGAATGTGGTCGAGAAATCTTAGGCATTGATTTTAGGGTTAGACCAAATATTAGCTCATTAAGGTAAGTAAGACTTAGTTATTGTTAGTTATGGAAACATGCCAAGAATAGGTCTAGTGAGGTGGTTGGATGAGGTGTCTAGGTGAGGTGGAAATCTAGTTACTTAAGGTAATAAATTAATGGATATTGTGAGGATGGGTATTTAATTTAATTAAAAATAATTAAATTAAGTATTAATGTGGAGTGAAAGGGGCCATGGTTAGGTGCCCATGAACGAGGTGTGCTTTGTCGTGAAAGAAGTACATGGGACCATACCAAGGTGAGGTGGAGAGATCCGGGTGGGGAGAGGAGTCAGGTAGATGGGCCCACGAGATCAGGAAGAGTGAGTGGATTGGTGGAGAGGTTAGAGGTAGAGGTGTTACATGGCGAGAGACGGGGGAGAGGGGTTGGGTGGACACTAACACAATGGCGGATGTGCCACCACAAAGGTGACGTTGAGATGAGGTAAGAGCTAAGCTTTTCTATGTATTGTTGTTAAATGTAGAAGGGAATACCTGGTCATGGGGGTGTGGGTAGGGTAGAGAATTTTAAATTTGGTTGTTAAAATGGGTGAGAGGAGGGGTGGGAAAAGGCATAAGTAGGTTGAATAGGGTTGGGAGGGATTTGGGGAAGTTTGGGTAGGTGTCTAGGAGAAATGGGAGAGAAATGGGGGAAGAAAATTGGGGGTTTGGATTTAGGCGTAGTGTTCTGGTGGATCGACGCTAGTTGAGGTATGGCCGATGTTAGTACATACATACCAACATTGGTTAGGATTGAGGAATTGATCTTTGGTTTAGCATGGGTGATGTCGATTAGGAGTGACCGGTGCGGTTAGAGAATTTAGGGTGTAGGTTTGTTAGGGTTGGGGGTTTAGGTTGAAGGGTTTTAGGTTCAAGGTGTTTAGGGTTTTGGGTTAGGTTTTGAGGGGTTAGGTGGGGGTTTGGGGTTTAGGGTTTAGGTTGGAGGGTTTATGTTTATAGGGGTGAGGTGGGGGTGGAGGAAATGTTGGTTAAAGGAAAGTTGAATATGTTTGTAATGTGGTGGATGTAGGCCAGAGAGTAGCTATGGATGAGGGATCGTGTACCTCCTTTATTGTTGTCGGTATGATTGAGTGTCACCACCGATGAGTGGAGGCATGTAACGGATGTTGGCTTGATAGGTGTGAGATGTTACAGGCATATAGTATGGGAGCCTAGCCTTATGGTCACACTCATCGATAGATGGGATATAATGACCAACACATTCCATTTGCCAATGGGTGAGCTAACCATCACCTTAGAGGATGTCTATCAGATCATGCACCTATCGATAGTGGGACAATAGGTGTATTCTGTCACCTCGAGAGGCCTATGAGGAGTTTATGATGATTTTTTTAGCGAGGATATGGCAAAGATGAGGTTCTATAGCATCATTATAAGCTATGGTGAGATGTATGCAGCCCATCTAGAGGGGATGAGGCTAGTAGTTTTGATTATGGAGAGAGTATGTTGCTTTGCACTACCAGATGCAGAGGGTGGGAGATTCCACAACAAGCACCGATGGGGTCCTCCATGACATGATGGACGAGAGGACATACTTTGCTTGGGCAATCGTTGGTTTTCAAATAGGACTTTTTAGAAGAACAACAGTCAGGGGACAAGAAGTCCCTCCTCTTTAATGGGAGAGGTTCCCTTATTCTGAAACAAACTTATTTACAAAAGTACAGAACATTATTTTATGGTCGAACTTGGATATTACGAAAGTGTTCTTTTACAAGGATTATCAGTTACACAAGGGCTGAAGAAAGGGAATTAGAAGACAGGCAGAATAGCAACATTCGGAATTATAGATGGCAGAATAATTCTTCGTGTATGCGAAGCTTCGAAGGATTTAAGACAAGATCATTTGCGTTGGTTGAATGAGATTAAATTTAAGGACACAAAGTTCCATAAATAACCTTCTTCAGATTTGTTAATCAAGGACACAAAGTTCCTTCTTGGTTGTACAAGATCACTGTATTTGCAAAACTGAACAGTATGCAATCAGAGAGACTAAACGAGTTAGGAACAAAATGATCTTCACAATATTAAAGGAGAACACAGAGACAACAAGAATCAGATAGACAAAGAATGGAAAGCCCTTTTGTATTGATTTCTTTAAGATCTATTTACACTTTCAGCAAATATCCAAGTTCTTCCTCCTCTCGTAAAATGGCGTGGAAAGGCCATTATATAGATTACAAATCCGTTACTCCTCGTAACCGTTTCTTTTAACTAAAGAATAGTTAAGGACCGCCAATTGCAATGCCTTAACTAATTACAAGGAATACGAAAAGAAAGGGAAGAAGAGAAAAGAAAGGAGAAGGAGACAGGTGTCCAGTTCTGAGAAGGACCCACTGTCTTCAGAAACCGCCGCTTGAGTTTTCTTCCACACGTCTTAGCCACGTCTTTGCCACGAGGACACACGGACATTTCATCTTGAAGATGTCAATGGATATCTTTGAAAACTGATGTAACCGACGTCTTGAAAGTTTCGTCCTTCGTAACTGCTTCTTGAAATTTGATCTTCGGATTGATAGCATCAGAGCCGCAACTTAAATTTATTTTTTGAAAAACAGCATATTCGGGTCGAGCGGGAAAAACTAAGTGTGAATGACACTTGGTACGCTTGGGACAGGTGAGACGCGAATGCGCGAAACACGCGGCTCGGCCGGTTCGGGTGAAACAGGGAGAAGACGCACAAATGTATTTGGGACAAAATTGCGCGAAGGACGCGGTCCGGGCGAACCGGCCGAAAATGGAACAGAGAGCAATTTGGAACTCGGGACAGTTGGGACAAAATCGGGTGAATCGGCCGAAAATGGAACAGCGGGCCCGTTTGGACTTGGGACATTCGGGACGAAAAGTTCCGGAGTACGCGGTTCGGCCGGTTCGGGTGAAAATGGAACGAATCGCACTTTTTACTTGGGACATTCGGGACAGGAAAGTGCGAAGTACGCGGGAAGGATGATTCGGCCGAAATGGAACAGTTTGCATTTTTGGCTTTGGGGCACTTGGGACAAAAACTTCCGACAGGCCCGAAAATGGGACAAATTCGGAGGTTTCGGCCGATCGGAGAACAGAAGACACTTTCGTACTTGGGACAGATGGGACAAAAAGTTCAGAGAGGCCCGAAAATCACACAAAACGACCCAGAACACAGATTTTTTCGATTTCACGACTTAGGCACCTCAGAGAAAAACACTTAAGACTCAAAATTTTGAAATTTTACTCTTATCAGAGCGGGGAATTTTGAGTGGACAACGAGCACCAACATACTTGGTGTAGTTGTACAAGGAGTTGTGGGCCTACAAGAGATTGCAGTGGTTCAACCTATGCGCCGCACCTTTCTTCTCTACTACTGGGCATATGAGCACATTGTATGTGTGAGTCCACTAGGTATGCCCCAATCGATTCATTCGACACGACTTGGTTTGAGTGGGATATAGGTGTTGGGTGTTGGTTCTTGGAGTGTGTAGAGCTTCCACGACTACACATAATGTAACCTATTATAGGAATTTTCTAGAAGGGTTGTCGCGTGGACATTATTTGGAGGCCCTATGTGGGTTTTCCATCATATGGGTGGATGGCTATGGAGTTAGATAAGCTATAGCTGGTTCAATGGATAAAGGTGTGTCGCATGAGACAACATGAGATGATACCGATAGATAGGGTCGAGAAGTAGTTTGGGCTAGTGTAGTATGTAACACCTCCCTTCCCACAATAAAAGAGGGATGATGTGGAGAGGCTGATGTCCCCTCCATGACCTATCATGCTGACAAGGAAGGAGGAGGCACCAGTGGACCGACATATTGATGATATCAGGTGCACTGATAGATACAAACTATGGCGGGGTAGCTCGATTCACAGTAGTGCCACCCAGGTAGGACAACTAGACATGGCTACCCTCACATCAAGAGGGACATGTTATAAGGATAGGTGGTCACCTTACGGGGCCAAGGTTATAGGTTTACAAGGAAAGTTGATGGGGTCACAGGGTAGAGGTGACCACATTAAAGGTACATGAGTAGTGGCTCTTCGGGCATAGGTCACAACATTTAGGGTAGGTACCCACATAAGGTGGGGCCAAAGATGGGAATAAGTGGCCACCCTATGGGTATAGGTGATAGGGTTGCATGGTCATTTAGCCTGTACGAGGCCCAAATTATGGCCTTATAGGCACCAACACCAAGACAGAGAGGAAGAAGCAGGATGAGGCTTAGGGACATGGTCCCATGGTACAGGTATAGGTATAGGTACAGGTCGAGATACCGTTATTGGTGTGAGGTAAAGTACACGAGGTTATGGTGAGACCTATGACACCTCCTCTAATAATAGTGCCCATGGCTGGGATTCGAGTGGATGTCCTAGGTGAGGTGAGGTATTATCAGGATCATTTGGTAACAATAGGGATAAATGTCCCTTCATATGTAAGTCTCGAGCACAACTGCGAGGCCTCGAGTGAGAGGACCTAATCCCGCACTCACAGTGTGGAGAGCATAGGGGGCTAGTGAGCCCAAAGGCAGGAGTAGGGTGAGGCCACCAGTGTATAGAGGCCAGATCTAGGTGAGGGTCCATTTAATCGCTAGATCAAGGCCCACAACAGTGTGATGAGGTAGGTGGAGGCACCACACAAGAGTGACAGAGGAGTTGGGAGAGACCAACTTAGAGATCCGAGGGGTAGACGAGGGATATCACCTCTTTGGATAGTATAGGATATATATGTGATATAGACTGGCTGCATGCCAATGATTTTTGTATATGATACCGGCCTACATGTTGATGATGTTGAGACATTTGTATTGGAGACATTGTATATTAGAGATATTTTTTATTGAGACGAGTAGTAGAGATGTTGATGATATATATATATATATATATATATATATATATATGACAATGATGAGGTTTATGGCATGATGTGAACTAGGTAAGTTAGGCATGATAGAGTTAGGTCATAGGCATGGATGAAGTCAGGTCATAGGCATGGATTGAGTCAGGTTAGTTTAGGCATGATGGAGTCAAGTTGGTTTAGGCATGGATTGAGTCGAGGATTAGTTTAGGCATGGTTGAGTCAAGTTTTATTTGGATTTAAGTTCCACATTATTGGTAACAAAGGAAACAAATGATGATGATAGATATGCATGTTATGTTTGAAATTTTGAATATGTGTGAATTGTGGAAATTGGTGAATGTTATGAAAAGATGTGGAAAAATGGTTGATAGTGATGTTTGTTAATTGTTGTTTGTTTGGTTTAATTTCTAGTTATTGATATAGAAAGGAAAATAACTAGGGTAGAATGTGAATAGGAATGGAAAAGGGGAATGGTTAGGGTAGAGAGTGGCCAAGCAACCTCCAAGGGCCCCATGCCCTCTAGAGTTCTACCTACATAGTCCCTGACAAAAAGGACCTCGGGATGATGTAGTTCTCCATAAGCTAGGGAAGATTATGATGAAGTAGAAGAATGGATTGATAGGCATTTAGGCATGGGTGAATGTAGGTCATAGGCATGATTGAGTGGTTGTTAAATATAGGTGTCGATGAGCTGGTCCTATATAGGATAATCAATAAGTAATGAGGAAGGTGAATGGTAAGAGGTGGTAAAAGAGCCACTTAATTGATAAGAACCCTAATGAGTCGATCATACCTAAGAGGGCTCATGAACAAAAGACCCTAAAGGTGTTACATAATGGACTATTCTAAAGGTGAAGAAAGTCACATGATCATGAAATGTCACATTTCATGGCAAGTCCCTTGAGTAAAGAGGAAATTAGGCTAAAAAGGAAAGGAGGTGAGAATGGGTGGTTTAGTGTAACTTAGTGTACGACAATGTGTCTTTGGAACAAGAAACCAGGATCAAGAATAGGCAAGTCCATGATGAAAATTTCATCTTTTTCTTTATTTTTTTTTTTTTAATAGACTGATCGATGTGGGAAGTCTATATGGGATGAGTATATTATCTCCTTGAGGTCTTTGTGAATTTGATCGATGCGGGAAGCTTTTGGATATTTTTATTATTTTGTAATGACCTTATATAGTTGTCCTTCAAGGGAGTAGTCTATTTATAGTGGTGGAATTAGAGTGAAGAGATGTCCCTTTTGAGGGAGTCATCTTTTTCTGGAAGTTTGACTCAAGGAGTTGTATCCCTTTTGTTTTTGGATGTTTAAGTCATGGACAAGACTATAGAGGAAGATTAGGTTCTTGTTTAGAAGACAAAACCATAGTACACACAAAATTAACTATGAAAGAGGTGGTTTTGAGTGATGAATGACCATGGGATTCCATCTTGAAGAAGAAAAAGTATCCATGAGAATCATGCTATGAGTAGAGCCGTGGTACTCATATTGAAGATAGGTTGCTAAAAGGTGACGGGTAATCACATGATTCTTGTTTAGTCATGGATCCTCAAAATGGGTAATATGGAAGGTGAACAATGCTCAAGGGATGAGCGATCAAGATGACAAAAGTGATATAGGACTTGATATCAACAATAAAATGGTCGAAGATGTAAGGCATTAAGGGCTTAGTTTGGGTTTACCTTTGAGTGAAGACAAACGATAAGCACCTGATCCATAGGCATGGGTAACGATATAGGGTCCAAGCCAATTAGGAGAAAATTTTCCCTATTTACTTTTTCTCTCTTTGGTTACATGTTGATTTTCTTTTAGGATGAGGTCACCAACTGAAAGGTTCATTCATGAACACATTTTTCATAAGCACATGTTTGATATGTTTTTGGTAAATTTGGAGATGGTCAAGAGCATTGAGATGACATTCATCTAATAACTCAAGTTTGCCAAATGATCTGGTGAAAAAGTCATCATCGTTGAGCATGTCTTGTAGTGAGATGTAGAGAGATGGAATCTAGACTTCGAGAGGTAAGACAACCTTCGGTACTATAGACCAGAGAAAAGGGTGTGGCAGTAGTCGAAGTGTGAATACTAGTATGATAAGCCCACAAGGTGAAAGGAATGTGCGTATGCCAATCTTTCCCAGTATCGTTGACTACCTTCATAAGAATTTTGTTCAAGGTTTTATTGGTTGATTCAGCTTGACCATTGGTTTGTGGGTAATAAGGTGATGAGAAACTGAGTTGGATGCCAAAAGCATGTCACATAGTTTGTGTAGGGTTTTGTTTTTGAATTATTTTCCATTATCAGTGATGAGGCGGTGAGGAACACCAAAATGACAAATGATGTGATGGTTGATGAATTCACATATTTTCTTGGATTTTGTAGAAATGAGGGGAATGGCCTCTACCCATTTAGTGTAATATTTAGTAGTGGTTATGATCCATTGGTGGCATTGTGAAGAATGGGGTTGATCTCACAACAAGATCAAACCCCATTGAGAGAAAGGCCAAAGGTCTCGTGTGACCTATAAGGCATGACTAGGTGTGTGATGGAGATTAGCATGTTGTTGGCATTTCACACAATGTTTGACATAATCACAATAGTCATGGTTTAGGGTTGGCCAATAATAGCCTAGGTGAAGAATGTGTTTTGTGATAGCTAAACCACTAAAGTGACCTCCAAAAATTCCATCATGGACTTCCTTAATGGTGTAGGGAATTTCAGAACTTGTAAGGCATCGTAAGAGAATGTCATCGAAAGCCATGCTTGTAAAGAAGACCACCCATGATGACATAATGGGAGACACTTTTAAGAAAGGCATGTTGTCCATTACGAGTGAGATCAGTGGGTAGAATGGAAAGGGAAAGATAGTCTGCATATTGCTTATACCAAAGGTCACGTGGGTCAAGGGAAATGGTTCCAATGGAGTAAACCTCACGAGGTAAATAAGAGGGTGATTGTAGCCTTTGTATGGTGACAAAGATTTTAGAGTCAAGTGGGTGAAGTAGGTATCTGAGAAGCCAAGCAAGGCCATGGTATCACAAATTTATTGGTAGAACATGGGGTGGTTTGAAGTGTGTAATGGTCAAAGGTGGTCAAAAGTATGTCTACGTGATGCTTATACTTTTGAAGGATCTCATTATGACATTGGTATATACCATTGACTTGGTTTATGACCAATTGAGAATCACCAAAGATATTGATTGTCTTAACATCTAAGGCATATAATCCTAGAGACCCAATATGAGTGCTTTGTATTCAATAATATTGTTTGTACAATCAAAATCAAGTTTGAAAGACAAAGGCATAGGTTCACCATCAAGAGGAATGAGGATAACACCAGCCCCACCCCCACGCTGACACTTGGAGCCATCGAAGAAGAGTGTCATTTGGTAAGTGGGTTCATCCAGGGAAAGGGTAGTTATAGACTCATCTAGGAAGTCGAAGTTAGATGGTTGATCCCGAAAATAGGTGCATGTGAGTGAGTTGGTAGAAGCAATATCCTGGCCCTTAATGGACTTTTGATGAATGAATTTGAGGTCAAGGTCGGCAAAAGCATAAGCCAACATGTGACACGTTGATGTTGATAGGGTTTGGCATACATATAGTGTAATGGGTCAGTATTAGTAATGATGAAGGTTTTTGTGGTTGAGTAGGTAATGGCGGAGTTTGGTGGTGATGAAAACTAAGGCTAAGA
Source organism: Taxus wallichiana var. yunnanensis (assembly GCA_018340775.1). NCBI lineage: Eukaryota > Viridiplantae > Streptophyta > Pinopsida > Cupressales > Taxaceae > Taxus > Taxus wallichiana. The sequence continues at coordinate 98,916,002 of CM031244.1, read as the reverse complement.
AGATTTTTTTGGCATGGGTATATCTAGTTTTGTAGTCAAGAAGGGTGTGGACTTATGTAATAAACTACTTTCTCTTGTGTGTGTTGGTCATGCGATGAGTGAGCATGGCACCTAAAGAATGGTCAGTGGAAGAAATATATAGGTAAAAGGGTTGGTCATCCTTAGGAGGAATGAGAACTGGTGGTTGAAGGAGGTATTGTTTTAAGGCTTCAAAGGCTTTATGGCATTCATCATCCCATTTGAATGAAACGTCTTTCTTGAGAAGATGATGAAATGGTTGACAATGATCGGAAAGCTGTGAGATAAAATGATGAATGGATTACAACTTTCCTTGTAGGCTTGAAGTTGATAAGAGATTAGTGGGTGGAGGCATTTCCAGAATAGCCTTGAATTTAGCAGGATCAACTTCTATGCCATGCAAAGAAATGATGAAACCTAGGAGTTTTTTCCAAAAAGTACCACAAAGATGCACTTCTTTGGTTGAAGATGAACACAATACTTGATGAGGCGGTCAAAGATGACTTTAAGGATGGAAAGTGTGTTTGTTTGATGTTTAGATTTGGAGAAGATCATCTACGTAATCTTCCAATATGTGATGCATGATGTCATGGAAGATGTAAGTCATGGCTGCATTGATATGTAGCACCAATGTTTTTGAGGCCAAAAGGCATGACTCGATAGTAGAAAGTCCCCAAAGGGTGATGAAGGTAGTCTTGTGTTGATCTTCTGGAGCTAGTAATATTTGATTGTAGCTCAAGAAACCATCCATGAGTGATAACATTTCATGGCCAGTGGTGAGATCAACTAGTTGGTCGATGCCTGGTAGGGGAAATCATCTTTGGGACAAGCGAGGTTGAGGTCACAAAAGTCCATGTGCAAATGTGGAGTCCCCCTGTCACCTTTGTGATAGGAACGATGTTAGAAATCCATTGGGGATAATCAATGGGTAGAATGAAGGAAACGAGAGAAGGTGTTGAAGCTCTTCTTTGACTAGAAGAGAAATGTGAGGATGCATTTTCCGTAGCTTTTGTTTGATGGGTTTGGCATCAAGAATGGTTATGATATTGTGGACCATGATTTTTGGGTCAATATCGGGCATATCGGCATAGGACCAGGAAAATGCATTGTTATGGTCCCAAAGGAAAGAGGTGAAGGCTTCTGTTTAGTAGCATCTAAGGATTGGCTGATCTTTAGAATGTGTGGGTCATCTTGAGTGTTAATGTTGATTTGATGGTCGATTCATTCAACATGGTTTGTGTCTCTAGAGGGTAATGACTGATGAATATAAGAGTCTTCCGCACCAAGGTAGGTGAGGATGGACTCATCATCCTTGACATTGAATGATGTTAATAGAAGGTGTATCATCATCGATCATGTTAGGATATAGGAATGGGAGAGAAGAGGGAGCCTTCGCCATCATGTTGATAGGTCAGTGGTCCCAAGGGAAATGGTGTTTATAAAAAAGTTAGGAGGAATAGATTCGGGATCTATGGACTCCGTGGGTGAAGATGGTAATGTGGGTGAATGAGATGGGGAAGATTTTCATCTGGATGAGGTCAAACATGAACCTTCTTGGAGGTGGACATCAAAACCAATTCCACTATGGTCATTGTGTTTATGAGAGGTACATGAAATGATGTAGTATATGGCCTTGTTTCATAAAATTAAAAAAGGCCAAATCCTTTCACACGCTTTTGTGGAGGAAAGTGTGAGAAAAGTGGTGGTTAGTGAGGGAGTGTAGGTCAGATGAAAATGGTTGGGTTTGGGATGGAGGTTTGGGTTTATAGGTGGCAATATCAAGTCCCCCATATGTTAGATTAGTGCGAAGGTGGGGAGGGCCATAAGGAAAAAACATCGTTTTATATGCGGATGTCATAACTGGGGTGTTGACACAAGTTCCCATACTCTTGTGGGGTGAGGAAGGTGTTGATATTGTATAGGTGGTATTCCCCCAGAGTGAGGTGTTGAAAAACACCTTCTAAGGGATAGTAATAAATATAGTATGTGAGTAGTAGGGATGAATGGTATTCTAGATGATGGGGATGGGCAGGATGATTCAAATAGTTTGTAGAGGCATACAATGTTTTACAATGTAATTCATTTATGGTCAATTAGGCCCTAAAAGTATGAGAATTATAAGGTAATTAAGTCTGGATGAAATAGGTGAAGGCTTGTATTAGAAGGTGAATTAGGGATTGTGGAAATGCCTAATTGGGTCATGCACATCATATGGGATTTCAAAGCGAATAATCATTAATGGATGATAAATGATAGGAGAGCCTTTGAAAGGTGATCCACACCAAGGTTGGATCCTATAATTTGATGTTAATATAAGGATAGAGGAGAACTGTGAGGATAGCCATGTGTCATGCTATTATAATTTGGCCCATCGAATGTTCAAATAAATGAGTTTGTGTGGTGTAAATTCCATTGACCCATGGATGGATCCAATGGACAATGCATGGACATAGATTATAATGAATGGGTGAACACCATTCATAGGACATAGAAAGATTTTCATGATAAATATTTGACATCGAATCATAGATGGAGAATGACAAACCAACCTAAATAGAGGTCATCAAATTATCCCAAGTAAGTGAGAGGTACATGAAATGATAGTATGGCAGCCCTATTCATAAAATCGTAGCAAATCCTTTCCATGCGCATGTGGAGGAAATGTAAATGAGTAAGTACTATAGTGTTATGGAGATCATGTGTAGGTATGGATGAAAATGGTTGGGTTTGGGATCGATAAAGACAGAGGTTTATAGGTGGAAATATCAAGTCCCCCGTATGTTATATTGGTGTGAAGGTGGGGAGGGCCATAAGGAAAAACTTCACCAATGTGGATGTCATAGCTAGGGTGTTGGCAGAGTTTCCATACTCTTGTGGGGTGAGGAAGGTGTCGATATTGTATAGGTGGTATTCCCCAGAGTGAGGCGTTGAAAAACACCTTTATAAATAAGGGATAGTAGTTGGTATGTGGGTAGTGGGGATAGATGGCTCACTAGATGATGGGGAAAAGGTAGAGTGCAAGTGGTAGAGGCTACAAGCTTGCAAGTGGGGATAACAAGGTTAGATGCAAGTAGAGGTAGTGGTAGTTTTGGTGGATGGGCTTGTAGGTGAAGGTGAAGTAGTGATAGTGGTAGATGCCTTGACATGGTACAAGCACATCATTGGGCGATATAACATGTTACAAGTCTTGAAAGGTGATGGGTTGGTAGGGATGGTGTAATTATGTCCCTCGTGTTCAAATTTGAGGCAGTATGTAAATTGAAGGGACACAACCCATGACATGGATCCAAGGTCACCGAGTAAGAAAGTTATATTGGAACTCCCCTTCTAGGACATAGAAAAGTTCTGGGATAGTGCGGGGACCCACACAGACATGGAGAACAATAATATACCCCGGGGGTGGTAGAGGTCATGGCATCATTGAAGGAGTGCAACATAACCAAGGTTACCATGCATGCAATTGGTAGGTATCCACATTTGGTTGTATGCATGGGAGGAGATGATGTTAATGCTAGCACCACCATCGATCATAACACATCGTATGCATATATTATCGATAAATATGGAGATGAAAAGAGTGGGGTTGGGGTCGTCGGACTGGAAGGGAGTGATCTCTTCATCTAAAAAGATGAGGGTGGCCACTTGGTGAGTAGGTGGAGGTGTAGAGGAAGGTGATGACCTAGTGAGAGAGGCTACGTGGTGAGGGGTAATGATGGAGGCTATGGGTGTGGGGTCATTTGGTAAGACTTCAATAGATTGAAGGACCTCCATGAGGGCTTGATGATGTGACTCGAGGTTTGGATGAGGTCATATAAAGACATTTTGAGGGGGGATTGGTGTAGTTGTTTTAGCATTGTGCGATGTGTGACCCCATCAGAAATAGGATATGCAGGACCTCGAATGGTGACTTTGGGTATGGGTGCGGATGGTATGTTGGGTATAGGGTTGGTTGATGGGCTAGTTGCTTTTTCCTTTCCCTTGTCTTTTGAGCACGGGTGGAAATGTTGATCATGTTAATTTGAGGGAGGTGGATGAAGAGGGTGTGTCATGGAAGGTATAGTGGCATGAGGGAAAAACCCTAGTGGGGGATATGATCCTTGTGAAATGAGTAGGGTGCATTGGCATTTTGGTGGTGGTTTGGCCAACTCTCTTATATGGACCATGTTAATCTCAAATCTCGGGGTGGATCAAAGAGTTGTGGGGGTGGAGATTTTGGTTGTTGAGTAGGTAATGGAAGAAGATCTATGGAAATTGGTGAAGGTGAAATGGGGTCCTCATCAAGAAGATCATCATCATCAAAATTTTTTCTTCAGGAGGACATAATGGAAAAGAGTGGTTTTTAAAGCCTCTTATAATTTCTCTACATGTGTCCTGGCACACGATGGTAGGTGTAAATTTTGGTTTCATCAAACCCTTTTGGTTTGGGTTTGAGTGGGTCGTAAGGTCTAAGAGGTGGTAATGTGATGACAGAAGTTTCGAGGAGATTGGTTAAGATTTTGGCATAGGATCCTACTGTTAGTGGATCACAATGGGAGGTGAATGTGGGTTTGGGTATAGGTGGCTGATTGTGGAGGAAGAGGCTTTATAAGAGGGGGAATGGGTTGGTTTACTAGTTTGGTGTGTGGAGTGGTCTTAGGTTTTGGTTGCATCTACTTGGGTATGGGCATGGTAGAAGAGCTAGCGATGGAAGGTTTGGTTGGTTTAACTACCTTATTGGAGGGTAGGATTTTTAGCTTTAGGTTGCACCTTTTTGGGAAATGATGACATGGGTGTATGAGATGTGGAGGAAAAAAGATGGTGGAAGAGGATGGGTTACCCATGGGGGTAACCGAGGTGTTGTGGAGGTGGGTGGTGTAGGTAGGTGGGGTAGAGGAGGTGTGAGTGAAAGAGAAGAAAGTGTCATGGGTAGTGAAGAAGTTATGGATGGTAGTGGAGGTATGGGTGGTAAGAAGGTTACGGGTGAGGGTGGAAGTTGTGTGGGTCACTTGGGTATATTAGAGGTCTGTGATGAGGAAATGGGTTGTTGCATTCTTGGTTTACCGGTGGAAGGGGTTGTTTGGCTAGGGTCGAGGGGTGAGGTCCTAGGATGGATGGAAGGGGTGAAGGTGATAATGGTGTGGTAGGTGAGGTTGGTGTATGAGGCCTAGGAGGTTGGATCTTCTTTTTTAGGGGCGAGGTAAGTTTAGTGTTAGTTTTGGAAGATGTGGCTAAATCTAATTTGATGGGTGGGTGAGTAAGGCTAGTTGTCGGTATGACCCCTAAGGTAGTAGATAGGTTTAGGTAAGGGAGATGATATAGGTGTGGGTAGGTGTTTGGGTGTAGATGTATGTTGGGTTATGAAGAGGTGTGAGTTGGGCCATGGGTGGTGACATGGAAGGTGTTATAATAGTCATGGTTGTGTTTGGTTTGGTCACTCGAAACACTTTTGGATAGATAGTGGAGTGTCGAGTGAGGACAATTGCATTTGTGTTGAAATAGGAAGTAGAAGGCATCCCCAAAGTAAGGCTCTATCAACATAGTCAGGTGATCGACCAAGTGTGAAAATGGTGTTGTTGTAAGTGGGGGACATGTGGATCGAGTAGCAATTCCCGTAAAATGTGTTTGAGACATAGGGAAATGGCTAGCCTCGGACTCTATGGGTAAGAGAGATGAAAGTAGATTAGTGGGATCTTGAAGGTCGATGGTGAATGGTCATCTAAAGGTAATGGTATTTCTATAGGATCCTCCATGGGTAGAGGAGAGGATGGGCTAGATGAGGTGACTCTCCTTGTGATGGTGTAGGTTGTGGACATGTATCTCCTATGAGTAGGAGAGGTGCCACTGACAACTTGCTCGGAAATTTGAGGGGTCAAAGGTGGTGTGCTAATTATAGGCTCTTCCATGGGTGAAGGAGAAAATGAAGGGGGTTCCTCTGTGGGTGGAGGAGTAGATGAAATAGGTTCTTGTGTAGGGTAGGGAGCTTGGGCTAAGATTTCATCTATGGAAGGAACATGAGGCAATTGGGAAGCAACTGGTATGTCATCAAAAATAGCATGGACCTCATGGACATTGCTATCATTGTTTGAAGTGTCACCAACTTGGTTGGAAGATGGGGCATGATTAGGGAATGGATTCTTGAAGATATGTAGGTTTTGGTTAGTGGGTGCATTGGGCTATCCAAGACTAGATCTCCATTGTCTAACATTTCTTGGATGATATTCTTGAAAGGTGATGTAGTTATTATCGCTATGACCTTTGACATGATGATAGTTACAAAATTCATGTTCCTTATACCATGTGGGCATGGGGCGCTCAGGGTCAAAACTAGTATGTGGTTTTATAGGTGGAAGGGTAATGGCACCAGCCTTAATAAGATTTTCCAAAATAGAAGAATAAGATTCTCCTATCGAAGTGTACTTTCATTGTTCTCATCTGAACTGGAAAGCTTGGATGGGAGAGAGATTAGAAGGAGGTTTGGCTGGGTTTGATTGATGAGGGGGCCAGCCTTGAGAACTATGCATTGGCAGATCCTTTGGGTTTTGAATAGTTGTTTTGGGGTTTGAAGATGAAGAAGCATCATTTGATTTGAAATGTGATGTTCTTGTTATGAAGTTGAATTTTCTTCTCTTGATAGCATGAATTTCCAATTTTCGTGCCATGGTGAATGCCTCGTCAAAAGTGTGAAAGGTCTGCACCTGCAGAGTTGGTGAGATGTGTCTTGCACAAGCTTGAGTAAACAACTCTATGAGTTTAGTTTGAGGTAATTGAAATGTGAGTTGGTTAATTAGGTTGCGCTAGTGAGTGAAAAAGTCAGTGATAGACTCATCATCATACTATTGTCGTGTGGAATAAAGATCAGTCATGGTAACCTTCTTAACAATGTTGATGGAGAAGTGATCTAAGAAGGCTTGGGCTACTTGATTAAATGAGTAGATGGAGTGTCTTGGTAGCCCACTTGTACCAGTCTAATGTAGTGTATCAGGGACATCGGGAAGGTTCGTAGGAGTAAAGCGTCATCATGGGTGATCAGGTAACACCCATGTTTGAAAGACCACAAATGTTGTTGTGGGTCTTCTTTACTATTGAAATGGTTGAATTTTGGCATTTCCCAATGTATAGGGTATGGGTGAATAGGGATGGATGGATGAATGGGCTCATTATAGATTTCATCATAGGTGAGAGAATTACGTGAGCCGAAACCGATGCTTCTAGTGTCTACATCCTTTCCATCATCAATTTGATGAGGTCATTGGTAGGTTGTGGTGGAAGGGTTCCTCTCCTGTGGCATAAGGGGGCTGGTATTGAACTTGTGATGTGGGTGGCATTCCATTATATGGTGATGCCGAATAGGGAGGTTGAGAATAGGGGACCGACATAGAGGGCATGTATCTAGAATGGGTGATGATGAGATAGGGGTTGTTGATAGTATGTGTATGTAGGTGGGATGGTCGTAGTGACTCTAGTAGTGATTGGGGGTAGTGTTTGTGGGATGGAGAGGACAAGATTTTGGAATGGAGTAGGGGTCACCGACACCATGGGTGGTTGTGTTGTAATGGGTATTTGTGAGACAATGGGTGTGGATGAGGTTATGGTCTGGGTGGTTGATGAGGGGACAACAGATACTATGGGTGTGTGATGATATGCAGATGCAACGGTCATGGGGTATGGGTCCTAGGTCCTAGCTTGTGAAACCATTGGGGGTGAAGTAGGTGAAGGTAATGCCGCATTATTAAGGGCTGATGTAGAAGAAGGGAATAAGGGTAGGAGAGATGGATACAGGCATGCCATATATCAACTGACTTGAGGAGTCCTGGGTGGAAGAGTGGGAAAGGTAGAACTGTAAGGCCATGGATTCTGATCAAGGAGTCATGTAAATTCCTCATCACCTATGGAAATGGTGGTAGGTAGGGTTAGATCCATGGGTGATAGGATAGAGGGTGGTGAAGGACTAGGTGGGAGTGGTTGATGACTTGCATGAAATATAAGAGTGTTAGCTTGATTGTGAGTCAACACCATGTGAATGAATGTATATCAGGTGATTTTGTATCCTATAGATGACACAGAGAGTAGTGAGAATGAAGAAAATAGGTGTCTATAGGTAGATTTGGGTAATATATCAGTTGATGTTCAATACAGGGTAACCGATGCTGGTTAAGGATGACCGATGCGGTTAAGGGGTAACCGAGGTTAGTTACTGTGAGATAAGAACAATTTTATCAAATGAGGAAAAGACTGGTGATGGTCAGATGAACAAGTTGTATGATGATTATTTATCAAAGTAGAGAGAGTACAGAGACTCACAGGAACTCTGATAGCAAAGAAAATGAAATAAGGGTTCTTTTAGGAAATTTAACCCAAAAGAAAAAAATCGATGTCGGTTAAGAAAAAATTGATGCGGTCAAGGGTAACCGATGATCCGGTTACTATGAAAATTGGAAAGATGTAGAAAAATGGATTGTTGTGAATTTTAGTGAGATAAATAATCAACCTAGAGGTCTGGAGATGATGCAATGAAGTCTGACACACTCGAAGAAAGTCAGAATACTCCAACTGTGATTGTGGAGTGTGTAAGGAAACAAAATGGAAAAAATGGAGAAGCGTATCCTCACACCTCAAAACACACGTCAATCAAACACTAAAAACATGTACCTAACAAGTGATTTTTAATGTGTTGAGCTTATGCTATTTAGAAGACTGACTCATGAATTTAGAATAGAGTTTTTGGTGAGGAAGGCTTCCTACGAAGAAGGATATCTAAAAGGAGAGGTTTTAGGTATGTTATGGTGGGGGGCAGGCCATCCTCTGAGATAATGACTCAACAAAGGTAATGAGAGCTGGGGAGTACCTACCAATCGGATCATGTGTGATCATGACAAGTGTTCCTAGGTAAGATGTTGTTTAAGAAAGATGTGTATATTTCAATTTTGTGCAAGTTTGGTAAGAGAGAGAGAGAGAGAGAGAATGTGCTTTCTACGATTCTTTGTGTCAACCATCAGCTGGGCATGACTTCCAGCATATAGGTTGCCCTCATTTTAATGTGAGCTAAATGCAAGCAAATCAGAATGTAATGCAACCAATTTTAAGCCCAAATCAAAAATATTACGTTCGATGAAGCAAATGATGAATAGGAGAGGGTATGCTCTTTCACTAAATGTAGAAAGCAAGAAAGAAGAATGATTCCTTTTAAATGCACCAAGAGAAATGTTTCTTTTAGAGAAATTAGAAAGAAGAGAGGATTATTAGGGAAGAAAATTAATGTGTAAGCCTTTTAAAGGGAAACAAACACACAAATTTTCCTAGAAATGAAGAAAATGCAATAGAACCCTGATGGGTCCCACCAGGCATGCCAAAATGTTTCACCATTTTCTTTACATTTTGAATGATGAAAAACAGATAGGGTTATGGGCTAGGAGGAATACCTATTAAATGGGTTGGTTGATGGTTGTTGCATGCATTCTGACTTCTCGATCCAGTACCAATTGTGAGAGCTTCCTTTTGGCTAGGAGGAACTACTTGTAATAGAAAACAAGACCACAAAAGAGAAGTTAAATGATATATGACAAAGTGGACTGCCTAGCGTATGCTAGTTCAGGAAGTGTGATACTTCCTAGATGGTTGTCAATCCACTATTTAAAACAAATTAATGTGAGAAATAAGTAAATTCCTACTGTAGTTGATATGATTTAGGTATCTCATTCAAGTACAATAAGAAAATCCAATCACAACAGGCTAGGCTATAGTTGGATCTAAAGGATGAGGTAATTGTCAAGGTACTGGGACTGGTCAGGGTTTGATTCTATGGGTTGTTTAGGTCAATTGGTAGGAGGTTGTTTGGCTCTATTTTTGGGCAAGGTATAAAACACAGAGATCGGTTACATCTTGTATGACCGATGATGGTTTAGTAATAACCGATGATGGTTATTGTAGATTTTCAATAACTCAATATTTCATGGTTTAGGGATTAAAAATCTCTGAGGTTTGATTAAGTTTGATTCGGGGATGGTGAGGAGTGGGTGTAAGTAAGGTGGGGAGGTGTTGAAATACTAGAGTGTATTCTGATGAACAGGGGAGGTATGGGTGATTTTTGGGTGGTGTGGGTGAAGGAATGATCAAACTTGTATGGAGATAAATGGAGGAATGAAGTGAGAGTTCAAGTAGAATTAATAATAAGGAGTAAAAAAGCCTACTAGAAAAAATAGAAGAATGTTAGTTAACAAGATACTTCTTATGATGCAAGTTTGATGGATGACTGATGATGGTGATGAGTTGATCGAGGAATGGTGTTTGGTGTGGCAGTGCTTCGGAATGCTACCGTGAGTGCAATGCTTCTGGAGATGTATCTTGGTGGTGGATGATGGTTTGGATGCCTGGATGCATGAAAAGATGTTGGTTCTGCTTGCATGCAGCTCTGATCTCATTCTTCCTTGTCTCAGAATGTGCCAACCTCTCAAACAAGGTTGTTAAGGTGAATAAATGGTAACCGATGATGGTTCCATCTTGATCGGCATCGGTTTAGGTGTGATTGACATCGGTTAAGGTGGGATTCCCTAGGTTTACTAAAATGGGAAGATCTTTCTAATTTCTTGGGCCAAGTTGGTTTTTTTTCATGGATCAGAATGGAAGCTTCCCTTCTAATGAGCGGGAATGTGGTTAGAGAAATCTTAGGCATTGATTTTAGGGTTAGACCAAATCTTAGCTCATTAAGGAAAGTAAGACTTAGTTATTGTTAGTTATGGAAACATGCCAAGAATAGGTCTAGGGTGAGGTGGAAATTAGGTCAATTAAGGTAATAAAATAATGGATATTGTGAGGATGGGTATTTAATTTAATTAAAATAATTAAATTAATTATTAAATTGGCTATTTTCACGATGATGAGATTTTTTGGAGATAGCTTCTCGAACACTCGGTTGCATGGGTGCACTATTTTGATGAGAATAGATTTGAGAATAGATTTACTACTAACAATTAACTAGAAGAAGTCTATTGTTAACGCACTTGCATGTGTGGCTATTATTGTAATGGTGCATGGATAATAATAGCATGTGACCTATTTTTGGATTGGATAAGTGGTGAAGGGCAAGTCCCCACCCTTATAAATATGTAGTGAACTATGTAGTATAGAGATAATATGTAAGAACTAAGTTATTGTGAGGTTATGCTACCAAATTTGATGCGCACATAAACTATGGTATTATCTATTGTAATAATATTATGTGTATTTATCATGTTTAAATGTAATGGCAAGTATTGGCTGAAATAGAGTATCACATCTTGAGTATAATTGGTTCTTGCATGCTTGATTTTATCATGGTTGTCATTTAAGTATGTTATTCTCTAGATCTATAACTGAACATGTACTATAGAATGATATATTAGTCATGGATCTAAATGATTTAAGTCTTCATCATGTTAACATCCCCGCAAAAGCAATCCTAAAGAGGGGCCCGGTACCTTTGTGCACTTTAGGTGAGAACTTAGTCTAGGTGAGTGATGTGTGAGCACACTTGGGCTTTTATTGGTAAATGTAGATCAAGAATTTCGTGCTTGTTACCTGTCCAAGTTAATGTACCAAACTAAACACAAAAACCTTGAAAAACTCAAATGAAATTGATACCTGATGGACAAGATCCGAAGATGTAGACGGATAAGGAAGCCGATGTAGATAAGACGGGTGCACACGAGCAATTCTGCACAGTAGATCCAAGTAACCTGTGAGACACCGATGCTTGACAAAAAAAGACCACGTTAAAAGATATTTAGGTGGATTGCCCAAGAAGTGGGTCCGGGAGGCGGTAAGCTCCCTCGGCGGATGTCAGTCCACGTCTTCAATTAAGTAAAGAAGCATACATGATAAAAGATGTACGTACAGGACTAGATTTTTTGATCAAAGTAATAAATGATCTAATCAAATAGACATGAAGTAATAGAAAACAGGAACTGTGAAAACAAAGCTGGATTTGTGTTACCTGTGTCCTTTTACCTGTCTGCAGGATGATCGGCGTCGATTATGTAGAATCGGCGTCGACTGATATAGATCGGCGTCGATCCGAGACAAAGTGCGAGAAGATTTGGAAATCAGAAAATGAAGGCAAGATCGTCAACGTCTACTGGATCTGAAAGCCTTGAGAAATATTAGCAAGACCGCACTGCATGCTTGGGTGCAGAATAGAGTCACCAGAAAATCAATGGAGACGTGTGATGTTGATGTGATAAGAGCAGAGTAACGGTGCTCCTCTCAGGGATTGATTTGGACAAGATTCGCTCTCATTCGATAGATAGTGCTCACGCTCGATGCTCAAAGATCTCTCGTTCTCTCTCTTACAATCTGTGTCTCTTTCACGATCTGTCTCTCTCTATGTTCCATCCCAACCGAGTTACAGGCTTCTATTTATAATCGGTTCCGCTCGAAAAATCGGCGTCGATCGGGATGCATGGTGGCGCCGATCACTGGAACAGACTCCCGAGACGGCCAAAATGAGTGATTTCTGGAAAGATAAGAGTGATCCCTCCACCTCAAATACGGAAATATCCCACTTTGGGAGGAGGAGAAATAGGGGGGATATATGGATAGAATAGATATGGGGTAGATAAGTGGTTAGGATACATGTGAAAAGGTGTAATTAAATAGTTAATATTTAATTACTCACGGGTAAAACATAATGGGGTGAATTAAACTTAGGATAGGTGTTTAAATCACAAATTGAATAATACCCCAAGGGGATAGTGGTGATATAAATGTGCCCTAGGTTACCTGAGAGAGAAAACGTGCACGAGGGACACTAAATTGGATAACCAATTTTAGGTGTCTACATTTTTCCCCTTTTTGTCAAGTAACTTGCGATAAGCAAGGTTATGAGACAAAAACAAGGAGATGGAAGAAAGGAAGAAAAAGTGATGATGTGCTCCCCCTCAAACTAGGGATGGGATGGGTGATAGAAAAAACAATCCCAAGTTTGAAAAAGGTAGATGAAAACGTGGGATGCCCCAGCTAGATGTCTGGAGTAGATCTGATCATTAATGATGCACAAACATGAATAAAGAGGCAGCCACCTAAGGAACTCACATTGGTAGGGCAGACTAGACGGTCTCCTCATGAGACGACGTTAGTACCTACAGACCCATGAGTGTAAGGAGAGTGGAAAAATAGTCAGCATCTAAAGAGAGACACATTGGTAGGGACAACTGCACGATACTGCAGCGGATGGCGTTAGTGCTGCTGCACCGTTAACTCTAAGTTGCCAAAAAGTACGAGTGCCCCATGCAAAGGGAACAAACTCGAAATGGACGGTGATATCGAAAATATGTGCCAAAAGGCAACATTCAGCGCACAATAATGACCAGATAAATAAGCCAAGCATCAACACTATGGCAAAGAGATGGAAAATCGGCGGTGATCACACTAATCGGCGCCGACCCAAAAAATGGCGCCGACCTTTCAAAGCACATATAAATATGTGAACGGAAAACGTGAATGATTTATTTACACCGTGACGATTGATTCAGAGAGAGTCAAAAATTGGATTTGAGCACCATGGAAGCCTCTGGAAGTGGTCAGAAGCGGAGGAGGACACGACCTGGGGTAAGTGGTTCTTCTTGAACCCGTCGTATTTATTTTATTATTATTATTATTATTATTATTTTTGGTTTTTTTGGTGGGAGGCCAGAGTGTGTTCTACACCCGGCCTGACAATCGGCGTCGATTGGTAGAATCGACGCCGATTTAATGTAAGTGGCGCCGATTAGAATTAATCGGCATCGACCACTTATTAACGACGGATTGTATTTAATCGACGCCGATTGGATAGATCATGTTGATGAGAATGATAAAATTTGTTTTGGATGTTCGGATTTGGGTAAATATGAAGCTAATATTGCTCTTGATGTCGTGGATGCAGGCACGAGAGGTACTACACATGAGGGATGCTATTCCCGAGTTACTAGAGACCATTCTCCCGGATGTCACTGACATGATTGGCGCCACTTAGAGTTAGCCGGGCTCGGGGGCTTTCGGTACTACAGACGAGTGCCGCGAGATGTGGAGTTGATGTGAGCACTAGGGCGACGATGGGACAACCAGACTTGCAATTTTTGGTTTAAGATGGGTGAGATGACCATCACCCATGAGGATATATACAGGATTTTGAGGCTGCCGATCACTGGGGACCCGATAGAGATTACGCCATGAGAGCAGCAGCAGAGAGCCCTAGTTCGATTGTATGGAGACAGGGCAGACGATTCAGAGATAGTGTCCGGGGCAGTGAGGATAGCCTCACAGACGTATAGGATGTTCCCAGGAGCAGACGTATAGTTTTGATTCAGATGGCGATCTCCTATTTTGCTCTACCCGATTCAGGAGGTGGGAGATTCCCATTGTTGTTACTAGATTACGTTTGTGACATCCTGCAGTTCAGACAGGTGTTCGCCTTTGCTGATGCCTTGATAGCTCAGATATATCATGAGTTATGGATGTATACCACTGGCCGGAGGACAGGTATCGATGTCAGTTTTGTGCTCCATTGCTGGGCATATGAGCATATAGTAGTGATCAGGCCATCCGGCTTCCTTGGATGCCAGCAGTAGTGGGAGCTATTGATTACGGATTCTGGCGATGGCGGGCCGATATGGCCTCGGGAGATACAGGAGTAGATCCGCAGCAGTGTAACACTCGAACTATTGTTACTTCCTCCCGAGCATTCAAGTGTTGATATATGATTTCTTCGTAAAAGGATGTGTTCCTTTGATTGTGAAGTCATGCTTGATATGTATCTTGTATCTTCTTTGCAATTGAAGATCTTTGGTGAGTCGAGAATATGATTGGACTCTTTTATTTCTTTCATTTTTGCACCTGAGTTTAATCTGATCTCGGAATGAATTATGGAGTTATCCATCTATAAGACCCAGCCTGGGATCAGTGGCATTGATCCAAGAGATGCTTTAAGTTTATTCGGGATGAACAAAAATTATAGACCTTACGCAGGTTGCAAGGTCTGAATGCGTTGAATAAGCTATTCCAGAGTCTAACTCAGACTGATCGTGTTAAATGAATTGGTTCCCGATATCGTAATATCAGGAAGGTCTTGATCGTGGGCCAGGTAATAAATTCAGATACATTTATTCAACTAGCCTATTGGCAGTTCAGAGTGAATCCTTTTCGTGAATGTATGTTTGTAGGTTCTTATTCTGAACATTCTAAATGTTAGACCTAAACTGGATTTATTAAGATTAATAACCTAAACCTAAACTATAATCTATGGGTTAGATTAGTGTTAATCTAACCTAGGCCTAAGCTATAAGCTAAATGTTCTAAGTTAGTAACCTAGTGCTAAGGAGGTTAGACTAAGTATTATCTTAAATCCTAACCTATGTTTCTAACCTAACTAATGAACAAGGAGGAAAGGGGACCTATGAAAGGGTGCGAGCCATGGGCGGCAGTTTCTATGGCATTAAATGGGAAGGATAAGCATGAAGGACAGGGATATAGTGGAAGTTTTAAACGGCTAGCAAAAGCCGACGTGGCAGAGTCGCCAAAGTTAGAAATGGTCTTTGAATTGTTTTTATCCATCGCCAACTATGGCGGTCGGTGGCAATGTAGATTGAGCGGGAATTTTGGAGTTAAGGCGATTAATGAACTCGGTCTTCGAGCTCGGGTTTCTCGGGAAGACATGCAAAATGGAAAACTGGTAGTTTGTTTGGTTTTTCATGCGCTCCGGTTTTCTCTCTGTTTGATCACTGGTTCTTCGCACCAGTCTACTTGGAGTTGCATGGCAAAAATGAGTGTAACTCACTCTTTTCTCTGTCAAGGAAAGTTTATAAGGCATGGAAATAACAAATTATTGTTGCTGAATCTAACGTGGAAAAAGAGGAGAAGGCTCGAGCTCTTTCAGTGGTCTTCTTCGGATTTTTAAGCAATATTACCAGGCATGTTAGGCCCTAACCTTTAAAAATCTTGCTTTCTTTCAAATGATTTCATTAGAACAACTCTGTTCAGATGATTTTTGGGTTCAGTTGGTTTTTATGGTAGCTTGTGTGATTTGGTTGCTGTATCTTCTTACTGGCTCGATTTTTTTCAAGTAAACCCTTGATGGGTGTGTATTGTGTTTCAAACTGTTATACTATCTCGCTGTATTTTGCATTTCGAGATAAAGTTGTGGAAATGCTTGCAAGGAAAATACCCGAAATCGGTTCTGTGGGAGTCCATGAATTGTTTCCTTGTTGGGTTCAGGCTACAGTCGATACTTGCTGTCGAAACTTGTCGAAAAGGATACTGTTGGATTTTTGTTTGAATGTTCAGTATATTTCGACTTCTTTATAAGTTTTGTCGTGGGTTATATAAGTTGTGGTTACTGAATCTTGTTGGGTTTTGCTATAATACTTAAGTTACTTTTGAACGGATAACTTGTTGTGTTTATAGTATTTGAATGTGACTTTGTAGAAGTTCTCCCTGTGTTGCAATTATGGGATTTAATTCGATGAAAGTTGCAAGATAAATATACATATGAAATGACCCTGTGGAGTCCTTGGATTGTTCGCATATTTTGGATTTCTGTATAATCCTGGTTGTGAATACTTATTGTTTTGGCTCTGTTGGAATTCTTTATATATATATATCATGTATTTTGGCCTCTGTAGAAGTGGGTCGTGAATGCCATACATTTCTACCTTTGAAGAAGTTCAATCGTGAATACTGTATGTTATTGGTATAGTTAGAATTCTTGAATTTGATATGAAACTTGTATCTTTCTACTTCTGTAAAAGTTTATTTGAAGAATACCACATGGGTAAGACTCTTTTTAATCCCGGAGGCGTATATTATGTTTTCCTTTCTGAATAATCTCAGTTGTGGATACTGTTGCTATGGAATCAGTTGGAATCCTTGATATGTGACTGGTGTTCCTACTTCTGTGTAAGCCCTGTTATGATTTCGGTCGATACTGACTCAGTGAGAGTCCTTGAAAGGTGTCTAGTATTTTTAATTTCATTCAAAGCTGGGTTATGAATGTTGTTGTTATTATGAATACTAAATGTTATCAACTCCGGTGGAGACGCTGATAAGTAATTTATGTTGTAACATTTGTAGGAGTTCTTGCTGTGAGTACTTTTAGTATTCTTGATTTGTTGTCATACGAATTCAACTTCAATTGAAACCTTTAATATAAGTATTGGTTGAATTTGACACTGTTGGAGCCCATGTTATGTTGTATGTTGGCTCGATTCTCGATTTTTGTCCTTGCTGTGTTTTAGTAGGGATTAAATTGAACTGAATGTTGATGTGAGTTTCGACTCAGTGGGATTGTTCTTGTGTTTGAACATGATTACGTCTTCTATTAGCATGAATATCTAGTCGTGAGCTTGACTGAACTAAAGAGCTGATAAATGTACCTCGACAAGCGATGGCATTGAATATTTTCTTGTTTGTCGATTAGTATGGAAGGTTATGTGGAGTCTATTTGATAGATTATTCATCACTGCCTTGGCGCGAGAGCTACTGTACTGCTAGTAAGCTACAGGAAGTTGTTTTATTTAAATTTTAACAAAACTATGGTTCTTCTTGTGGCTCGTTTGACTTATTGGTATGCGTATAAGGTGAATGCTTTACTCTCGAGGAGATGGTACAGTCATGAGCTTGTTTGAAGGGAAATATGAATGACTCGTTTTCTTTCTCTTCTGTTGTAAAGTATATGTTGATATATTTTTATCTAACTGTTGGAATTGATTCAACCTACTGATGGAATCATGAATGGTTATGATATTCATTTTACTATGTTGAATGTAATGGTCTGTCTGATGTTTGTTGTCCTTGGGATTCTGATGGATAGTTGTTTTGGATACTTTTGTTCTTCTTGATCTCTAATATTTTTGATGAAATATTTAAAAAGTATCTAGGACTATTTAGTAACGATAATATGAGTTACGCGTTTATAGTCATGTTTGGATTACAAGAGCATAATCTGAAATATGTTTACATGTTTGGTGAATTGATTTCATTTAAACAGGGTGTTTAATGAAAACAATTGATGGATTGCAATTGTTTTAAGAGTTAGTGCTTATCATGCTCAGTTCATCGAACTGACCCATGTTGACAATTTTTGCAGATGGTTGCCGTAAGTGGTAAAAGCACGCAGATCTGATAGGATGTTCAGATTGTTTAATTTGGTTTTATGATGAATTACAGCTTGATTCTCTAAATGTACTATATGAGGAAAGATGTTCTTTTTCTGATGAGTATTGTATCAAATATGCTGAATGCATAAAATGTATTTGATTAGCTTGAAGGGAATGAAAAGAGATATTTGTTACTTATGTGTTTGTTTTCGTATCTTGATAGTTTGACCTTCTTCGGTTCAAATGATCTTGAGAGCATTGTTATTATTGTATAATTTGGAGACTTTTGTGATTAACAATGTAAGCTTGTAAGAATATGTGACTGAATACTTATAATTGTTTAGTAGTTCTAGTATGTTCTATCTAAAGCTAAATTGGAATTTAGATCACTGTCTTTCTGGAAGCTAGGGTTAAAATAAACCTGAGCAGGAAGCTAAACAAGCTGAATAAATTATTACTTCCTAGTCTTGATCTAAGTCAAGACGACGTTTAATTGGATTCTTAATCACTATATCTCGATATTAATAAGTAAGATATAAATTCAGTTATGAGAACTGATATAAACCTAAAAAGGGTTTGGTTGGCAATCTCATGTAAAGATTATGGGTTATTGTCCAATTTCGTTGATTTAAGAATTATGTATATTCTATGAACTCCTTGAAGGAACCTCTAGTCCTAATAACTTCTCTTGTGTAATGGGTTTTACTAAGGAAAGTATTTCTAAGGTGAGGAACCCAGGGATTGGGAAAGACTACCCTTAAGGGAGCGTCTTATGGTATAATTTTAACTCAACGTATGTAGCACTTATTAATAAGTAGATCTTTTCGAGGTGGATTTATAGGTTGACGGCACAAGTCAACTGCAGGGTTGTACCTTCGAGAAGATTAGGATCTTCTTGAAGATACAACAGTGTAGGTGACTTATGACGACACCCTTTGCATTCATCGTTAAGATTTACACCTTAAACTTTAACCAGTTACTCTGGGACTAATTAAGAATGTGGTCACGTTATAAGGCTACCTTAGGAGACTCGGGGTATCTTGACACACTGGTTTAACTAGGGTTGACCCAGTATGTCAGCGTATCCCTAGTCCTCGGGAGCATCCATATAACGTTGTCACCTTGCTGATCCGCTCCCGAGTGAATAACTTGGTTAGTATAAGACATTCTACATAACATAGGAATGGGGTGAAGGACGTATTCTAGATTGGACGAGTATGCCGTCAAGGAATACGAGACATAAGCATATGTTTCAAATCTTTGGCCAAAGTATCGCAAGTGTTGATTGCGTTGTCCTAAGTCACCTAGTCTAAGGGATGAGATCTTTGATGAATAATGGTAACAATTATTCGAGATAGGTTCCTGGATGAGCATTCTAAATCCTAGATTAGGGAAGAGAACCGCAAGAGTATTGTGTTAAAATAAAAACACCAACTCTTTGATACTCATGAATAGATCGGTAGATTTGAGTCATGGAATGAATAGATCGAAAGTACTCCAAGTCATTACGTTGCATATGGTTATCTATTATAAGAATGGTTGTTTTGATTTGTGAGTTCTAAATTATGTATTTAGAACCAGGAAGCATTTATAAAAAAATAAAAATTACTTGTTCTAACGTATAATAATGAGGATGTTGCACGTATATTGGTATATCGAAGCGTTTTGAGGCCGCGCGCGCCGAGCAAAGTCATCTGGAGACCATATCAGGTATTTCGACATGGGCCGGTTAGGATGCTCACTTGGTGGCATTGAGATGGAGCAGGGTGGTTAGGGGCCGCAGGCCTGACATGTGGGAGCGCGTCCCGTTTATACGAGTATTGAGACAGTTCGGCCTAGTACAGATAAAGTGCCGACTACTTACTGAGCCTTACGGTGAGACAACGAGAGAGACCGATCTACCGATTTTGATTCCGGTAGATCCATTGTGCAGGCCCCACCCTCCATAAACAGTGACGATGATGTTGGATGTGGAGTAGATGATGGCTATGCGGCATGGTATGCGATAGAGCTACCACGACACCTTCCGGCATCTATAGATGCCGATGAGGAGGATATGGCTATAGTGCTGGAGAGACTGGAGGGAGAGCATGCTACCCTGACACATACACACCAGGTGGCTCTTGAGGAGATCGAGCTCGGCGGTGAGAGGGATGCCCTGATTTTGGAGAGAGACACCGCTCGCTAGGAGCGAGATACAATGATCCAACAGAGGGATCACTACCATCGACATAGGGAGGCCCTCAGGGCCAAATATGGGGAGACAGGTACCATGTCAGAGTCTGGGACACAGGGCGCGACCATAGGAGGGGCACCACCAGCAGCACCAGTAGCACCACTACGAGCACCTGGTACCGTGAGCTTGAGCACATATCAGTCTCTCCTCGCTGAGGTGAGATACTATGAGGATGCCCTAGCGCAGCATGCCCCAGATGTGCCTCGGTACGGGGTGAGGAGGAGATCCACGACAGCCATAGCGAGCGGGGCATCAGAGGGAGGGAGCACCGGGAGAGACCGAGGTGGGCAGAGGCCTCCAGCAGTAGGTGCGTCTAGCTTGATAGGCGGCGGCCAGGAGAGACAGCCTGGTCCAGAGGAGGGTGGAGGAGATAGTGTCCTCCATGCATCAGATTTTACGATATAGAGATTGATGTATTTTGTATCAGTGTAGTGATGTAGCCTCGATTGGAAGGCATTTTATAGATGGCTTGATTGAGAGCCACCCATTTTTTGTTGTACAGACACTCATGTATATATATAGATTCATCATTTCCTTTGTCATATGATTGTTCTCCTGCTTTTAATTTTGATATACATGGATAGATGTAGCGTAATTGTGATGGATGTAGACATATGCTGAGAGATGATAAATAGATGTGATTGGATGAACATAGACATAGAGGATAGATAGACGTGATGTAACTTGATGTGATTGATATGTGGATTTAATTTTGATGAAAAATAGATATAGATAGATGTAGTGTAACTTGGATGTACATATTTTTAGATGTTTTGATGGATAGATGGATAGATGTGATTGATGTATGGATTTAATTTTGATGAAAAATAGATATAGATAGATGTAGTGTAACTTGGATGTACAAGTTTTTAGATGGTTTGATGGATAGATGGATAGATGGGATTGATAGATTCGATATGTTTGAGATGTTAATTTAATTTTGATGAAAATAGATAGGCTAGATCCACATGTGTTGACAATACATGCTTTGATATGTCAAAGTAGATAAGATGAAATTAGATAGATGATAAATTTTGATTAAATTAACATGTGAAATGTCAATTTAACTGGATGAATAACAAATAATAATGGGGAATACTCTCTGCGAGAGCCAAGGATGTAATGAAAATGACCTTGACTAGAAATAAAGGAAATACACCCAGATAAGAAAAAAATGATAAGCTGGACTCCCAACCGACCATAAATAGAATCTGGATAGGAAACCAAAAGATCATGCATGCAAGGCCCTATATGAGGTTAAAATAAACCTGACACTAACTAGCCGCAAACCAGATTTAGGAGGGAAACGGAAGGAGCAGTAAGTAGGTATCTTGTCGAAATTTACAAGGGACAGAATACATGTTCATCTTTGGGAAAATAGGATTCTCCATATGATCGACAAAAGGTCTTATATCTCAGCTTCATGATTTTAAGGAAAAGCAAACTGATCAATGCGGGAAGTTTGCTAGATATGGAAAGACTGATCAATACGGGAAGTCTTTCAGTGATGCTAAAAAGTGTATAAACTGACTGAAAGGCTGATCAATGTAAGAAGCCTTGAGTATTCCTTTGAGAAACAGTTGTCCTTTAAGGGAGCGGTCTGTATTTTGAATTTTAATGATAGCCATCCTTCGAGGGCATGGTCTATATCTTTTGATTCATTTGATTGTATGGGTAGCTGTCCTTCAAGGGATCAGTCTATCCCTTTTTTTTTTTTTTGAAAAACTTTTTGGAAGAAGCTGAGTTTAGACCTAGATAGATCAGATAGAGGGGAAGAAAACGTACAAAAGCACACACTCATGCCCCGAGTAGATCCGATTAAGATAAGCACTTGGGACAAATGAAACGGTGATTAAGGTATTCCTACCATGAGGAGAAACATATCCAGAAGAAAAATGCTATGAGTAGAGCCGCGATACTCATATTTAAGGTAAAAAGACAATAGGTGGAGAACCACATAATTTCGAATCACCATGAAAGTATATGACTGGTTGTTAGATGGATGAAAGATCTGTCTTGCGACTAGATTTGTGTAAGATAGATTTTAACAGTAGAAGGGCCATAGATGCAAGGC
The DNA here is from genome assembly GCA_018340775.1 of Taxus wallichiana var. yunnanensis. NCBI lineage: Eukaryota > Viridiplantae > Streptophyta > Pinopsida > Cupressales > Taxaceae > Taxus > Taxus wallichiana. The sequence goes on along the minus strand of CM031244.1, from coordinate 98,893,591 downwards.
ATTAAGAGGTTCCACTTCGGGTATACCATCCATGGAAGATAGACGATAAGCCCCCGACCCATATTTATGAGTGATAATGTACGGACCCATCCAGTTGGGAGCAAACTTACCACGCTGACTCCTTTCGAGTGTAGTGACATTTTGATTTTCTTTAAGAACAAGATCACCAATTTTGAAGTCATGGTGCTGCAAGTGCTTGTTATAAGCACGTTTGACATGCTCAAGATAGACTTGATGATGCTCAAGAGCATTGAGACACCGCTCATCTAATAATTCAAGTTGTGCTAGACGATTTTGATGATAGTCCTCATCAGAGACAAATTCTCTAAGAGAAACACGGAGAGATGGGATTTGGACTTCCAAAGGAAGAACAACCTCAGACCCATAGACGAGAGAGAAGGGAGTAGCACCAGTAGGAGTACGAATGCTAGTCCGATAAGCCCAGAGAGCAAAAGGGATATGTAAATGCCAATCCCTACCAGCTCGACTAGTTACCTTTGCGAGGATATTACGCAAAGTTTTATTGGAAGCTTCGGCCTGACCATTAGCTTGAGGATAGTATGGAGAAGAAAAGCTGAGTTTGATATTGAAAGCGTCGCAGAGGTTCTGCAAATCAACGTTCTTGAAAGACTTACCGTTATCTGTGATGAGTTTGTGTGGAACACCGAAGCGACAAATGATGTGTTGATAGACAAAATCAACTATGGGTTTAGCTTTTGTTGAAGAAAGAGGGATAGCTTCCACCCACTTAGTAAAGTATTCAGTGGCAGTAATGATAGAATGATGACGCTGTGAAGAACGGGGATTGATGAGACCAATGAGATCAAGACCCCATTGCGAAAAAGGCCACAAATCCGCTGTAGGTTGTAAAGCTTGACTAGGGATATGTGTGAGATTGGAATGTTGTTGACACTTGACGCATTTCTTAGTGTATTCACAACAATCTCGATTAAGAGAAGGCCAATAATATCCCAAACGTAAGATGCATTTAGCTACGGCCAAGCCACTAAAATGGCCACCACAGATACCATCATGGACCTCCTGGATAGCTTTAGATGATTCAAGGGTTTTGAGGCACCGAAGCAAAATACCATCAAAGCCGCGTTTGTAGAGGATCCCGCCTAGAATAGTATAGCGATTAGCGCGTAGGATAAAAGATCTTCTACCATTGGAAGTCAGATCTGGAGGAAGCACCGAATGAGATAGATAATCAATGATCTGTTGATACCACTCATCCTGAGTATGGGTTGTGACAGCATGGATTGAAGTTAGTTGCCTAAGATGAGATGGTTGATCTAATCATTGCACAGCCACATAAAGTCGCGAGTCCTCGGTAAAAGGCGGGATAAGCGAGGCTAACGAAGCCATTGTATCTGCGAATCGATTCGCAGTGTGAGGAATAGCTTGGATAGTGAATTTATCGAAAGATTGGAGTTGAACGAGAACGATATCACGATATTTTTGAAGGATATCATTCCTGCATTGATAGACACCCGTGACTTGATTAACGATGAGTTCAGAATCACCAAAGATGTCAATATGACGAGCGCCGAGATTAATGGCATTTTGAAGACCCAAGACAAGAGCTTCATATTCAGCCATATTATTGGTGCACTCAAAGTTCAATTTGTGTGTGACTGGGATAGGCGTACCCCAAGGAGGAATCATCACGAAACCTGCACCTCCCCCTTGCTGGCATTTGGATCCATCAAAGAAGAGCTTTACTTTAAATGGAGACAGACCAAAATCAATTTGTTGGATATATTCATCGGGGAATTGAGCAAGGGGGACTTGAGTGTCTGGAAGAGGAGCATCAGCTAATTGATCTGCAATGACCTGACCCTTGATAGAATTTTGTGGGATAAACTCGAGATCAAATTCTATCATAAGCATGAGCCAACGAGTGATACGATCATTGTGATAAGGCTTCACATGAATTGTCTTGAGTGGATTGACACTTGTGACAATGTAAGTTTTGTGATTAAGGAGGTAATGATGAAGCTTAGAAGTTGCGAAGAAGAGAGCACAACACAGCTTTTCAGCTTCGGAATAACGTGTTTCATACTCATGGAGGGTGTGACTGATGTAATAGACAACTTGTTCTTTACCGCAAGCGTCCCGATGCGAGATCATGGCTCCCAGAGCATGGTCAGTCATAGAGATATAAAGATAGAAAGGCTCCCCCTCGCGTGGAGGTGTAAGCACAGGTGGAGAAAGAAGATAAGCTTTGAGATCATCGAAGGCCTTTTGGCAATGTTCATCCCATTCAAAATGAACATTCTTATGGAGGAGATGATGAAAAGGTTGACAACGGTCCGACAATTGTGAGATAAAACGACGCACTGATTGAAGACATCCTTGGAGACTGCGGAGTTGCTTTAAGTTAGAAGGGGGAGGCATCTCAAGGATAGCTTTTATTTTTGCGGGGTCTACTTCAATACCCCTAATGGAAATGATAAAACCTAAAAGTTTACCAGTGAGAACGCCAAACACGCACTTAGATGGATTTAGACGAAGACAAAAGTGAATAAGCCTCTCAAAGAGAGGTGCAAGAATGAAAAGATGATCTTGATGACATTTGGATTTACCGAGGAGATCATCAACGTAATCTTCCACAGTTTTGTGTAAGAGATCATGGAAGATGTAGGTCATTGCTCGCTGATAGGTTGCTCCTGCGTTCTTAAGACCGAAAGGCATGACACGATAACAAAAGGTCCCCCAAGGAGTTATGAAAGAAGTCTTATGTTGGTCTTGGTGTGATGAGAATTTGATTATACCTAGAGAAACCATCCATAAGAGAAAGCATCTCATGACCTGCATTAAATCCACGAGTTGGTCGATATTAGGTAGAGGAAAATCATCTTTGGACAAGCGAGATTAAGATCCCAGAAGTCGGTACAAATTTGAATTTTCCTAGTAGCTTTGGTTCTTCGGTACTACATGGAAACCCATTGTGGATAATCGATGGGTTGGATGAAGTTAGCCGAGAGCAAGATCGCTGCTGTGATTCTTCTTTAACAAGAAGGGCTACTCTAGGTGCATTTTACGTAATTTTTGTTTAACTGGTTTGATGTCGGGAAGAGTAATGATATTGTGGACCACAATATCAGGATCGAGTCCTAGCATATCCTCATATGACCAAGCAAAGGCTTGACGATGGTTGGAAAGAAAAGTGGTAAAGTCTCCTAACTCCTGTGGATTAAGGGACTGGCCGACCTTAATGATGCGAGGGTCTTTGGAAGTCCCTATATTAAGGTCGACAGTGGCTTCATTGAGAAGCGTAGATGTGTCAGAAGGAATGGTTTTAGGAAGATAGGAATCCTCTACCCCCAGATAGGTGAGGATAGAATCATCATCCGCACAGTGGATAGTGTTGATAGTAGGAGAGTCGTCTCCAACTATTTCAGGGAAAATTAACGGTATGGAAGTGGACCTGTCATTAGTCTTATAGGCTAGTGGCCCTAAGGAAATGGTATTGACTAAAAAAAAGTTAGACAGGATGGAAATGGCGTCGTCCACATCGAGTGATGCTTCTGACTTAGCGGGAGAAGATGGTTCCTTAATAGGAAGAGGCTCATCGAGAACAGTGACGGTGGATTTTGAAAGAGGTTTAAATCCTAAACCAAATTTTTGATGTGGCTTGAGAGTTGGAATGGACGTGAGGTCATGCACACCTTGTTCATATTTACCTAAGCCAAATCCCTTCCACGCGCATCGATATAAATAAGTTTTTGCAAACGTGGGATTCTGTAGACAATCGAACCCTGTTAAATAAGGTTTGGTCCTAGGAGGAGAATCCGGGCGATAGTGAGGCGTGTCAAGACCACCGTAAATGAAATTAGTCTGTTGATTGGGTAGACCAATGGTGACGATGTGACCAAGACCTGGCTGATATTCAGGTTGTTTGTCTGGTCTACCATACTCACTAGGTTTGAGATGGGTGTCAAAAGAAAGGAGAGGAAGCTCTCCTAGTGAGAAACGCTGCAATGTCTCTTCTAAATTTTGTAAATCTGGTAGTTTGGTTGCAGGTATGGAAGAAGATGAGGCCCGTCAGGAGAACAAGCATTTTCCTTTAGAGGGGCAAACCCTGTGGTCATGTCGCATTGTGCGGAAGGAAAAGGATCTCCTGGATGAGTATAGATTTTGCCCTCATATTGATATTTTAAGCATCGATGGAGGGTGGACGGGACACAATGCATTGCACGAATCCAGGAGCATCCGAGGATCATATTATAGTGGAATTTCCCTTCAACAATGTAAAAGAGTTCATGAAGCAACTTCTTACCTACTCGAATGGGTAGGACCACAGTTCCTAAAGTAACTGCTAGCTGATCGTTAAATGATCGAAGAGCGAAAGGCGGGGGTGACACTACGTTCTTGGTAACTTAAGTTGCTCGAATGTGTGTGAGGAGATGATGTTGAGTGCAGCACCACTGTCGATCATAATGCGTTTTAATGTAGTGTTGTCGATTTGGACTGTGATAAAGAGGGGAGCCTCCAAATCCTCGGAAGAAAGGGAAGGAATTTCTGAATCTTCAAAAGAAATGGCGGTTGATGGTCTATTCAATCCAACAACCATCTCGAAAGGCTGGGGCTCATCTGAATTCACTGCGATGTGACATGATTATCAATCAGAGCCTAGCGATGTTGCGGAGAGGATTGAATGAGGTCAAAAAGAGACATTTTGACCGGAGCCTGGGTGAGTTGTTTCATAACACTCTCCTCAACTGACATGGGAATTTGAGCCCGAGGTGCAGCACGAATAGAGACTCGAGGTCTCGGGGCTAATGAGGAAGGAGAAACTCCTTCGGGGGCTACAGAAATGACAACCCGTGGTCGAGATGCTGTAGATGAGGATGGATTATCATACTGTTGGGTTCTAGTGGCGATATGAATTGTGTCGATTTGAGAAGGTGGAAGATCATTTGGAGTGGAATCACTAGAAGTAGAGGCCTGAGTAGATCGTTGGGGCTCAGATGGAGCTAAGATGACAGGAGGTGCTTGTTTCTCCTCCTCCAGCAAAAGATCACTTTCTTCCAAAAGACTCATTGATTTGCAGTATGAAGAGCTTTACATCCCTCAGTATCATGACCCGGGGTACGGTGGTAAGCACAAATCAAATCAGAGTTAAACCAGGTAGGTTTAACTCCTTTAGGGTTATAGGGTTTAATTGGAGGAAGAGATATGGATGAAGATTGGATAAGTTGGTGAAGGATTTCAGTATAGAACCCGGTAGACAAGGATGAGGACAGAGATGATGAAGGCGCCTCTTTTACTTTAACAGACTGCCGAGGTAAAAGAACCTGCATGTTAGGTTTGACAGTCTTTTTAGGGATCATCTTATTTTTTTGGACATCTGGAGGAGCAGCCTTGGGCACTTGAGATGGAAGTAAGTGAGACATGATTGATTTCGGTGGAGGAGGAGCCCCTAAAATAGATTTTGAAGATGATGGAGATGTGACAAGTGTTGTGGTCTTCAGAGATAAGGGAGGCTGCTTGGTCGAAACTAATGATGATTTAGATGATGTCGATTTAGATGAGGGAGAAGCTTCCAAAGTAGGTGTAATCGGAGGAACAGAGGGTGCCCTGGTTTTTGGTAACGAAGATGATGATTCTGATAAAAGAGGTGACATCTTTTTAGTAGGTAAGTCCACTTTTCGAGGTGCTAGTGAAGAATGTGTTGTAGAAGAAGATGATGGTTTTGATAAGTTTGTAGAAGAAGATGCCTTCTCAGCAGACAAATCCAATCTTTTATGAGGTGCAGAGAGAGATTTTTGTGGGAAAGCACCAAGAGTCTTGATGGTTCGAAATATGGGCTTTCCTTTTTCAGGGATGGTGACAATTTCAACCGCATAAGGTGATTGTAACCTTTTCGGGGAAGCAAATGGGGAGGTACTGATGACGCAATGTTAGATTTCGGTTGTCTCGGTCTAAGTTCAGGAACCGAGCGTATAGGTGTCGGTGCTACTTCTTTAGATTTCCCTTAATAGGCAAAGTAGCATTGGTGATGGAAGAAGTGAGTGATGAAGAAGCAGTTCCTTGTGAGGGAACTACTTCTGGTATAGTAATTGTGGGTGAAACTACTATAGGAAAGGAAACAGGAAGAGTCAAAATCGAAGACGCTTCCAAAGTTGGCACAACTATAGGTACGTTCACCAAGGGCATAGTCGTAGCAAAAATGGGAGAAACAGAAGTGGATGTATCCGCGGTGGAAACTCGAAGGGATGTAATTGCCTCGAGCATTGAAAGAATGTCTGACGATGAGACAGATGAGGATGACACTGTCTCGGGTATGGATGGAAGATCAGACAAAGAAGCAGAGAGAGGTGAATCCGTATCTAACAATGTTGGAATATTCAAAGACGGGCTATCTGAAGATGGTGGAATCCCAACGATTAACGAAGCGGAAGGAGGTTCTGATTCGGTTGATGTGTTCGCAGATGGCTTAGTTTTAGAAGAAGATTCTTCAGTAGAGATGAAGCTGATAGTATGAGTGTTTGGTTTTTGAGACTCTGAAGCATCATGGTTCAGGGAATGATTGGGAAAAGGTTGTTTAAAGACATCCAGTGCTTGATTTGGGGGAGCATTTGGGTTATCCAGAATGAGCTCGCCTTTATCAATGAATTTCTGGACAAGATTTTTGAAGGTCTGACATCGTTCGATGTCATGACCTTTGGTTCTATGATAATGACAGAAGTCATTTTCCCTATACCAGAATGGATGTTCTTGGCTTTCATCAATATTCCTAATGGGGGGAAGTTCGATCATGTGGACTTCCAACATTTTTTCCAGGATAGAAGCATATGATTCCCCCAATGAAGTGAAAGATCGAGATGACGAGGACCCTTTTCGAGAAGATGAGGAGTCTCTTCGTGGTGTTTGATTAGAAGTGTTATCGGCTCGTGATGTTTTTAATACGATAGCGTTGGTGGATCCCTGATTCTTGTCTTTAGAAGTGGAAGGATTTGATTTGGTAAACCGAGAAAAATCTGGTTTAGATTTAGAGCGAAGTTTTAACTTCCCTTGTTCAATGGCGCGAGACTCAAGTTTGCGTGCCATCGTAAAGGCTTCTTCAAATGTATGAAAGGTCTGGATCCTTAAAGTGGAAGAAATATGATTAGCACAAGATCGAGTAAACAACTCGATCTGTTGGGATTGAGGAAGGGAGAAAGACAATTGGTTTATTATCCCTCTCCAACGAGTGACAAAGTCTGCAATAGACTCATCATTGAATTGACGAATGTTATAAAGATCTGTAATTGAGATCTTATGCATGATATTTATTGAAAAGTTTTCAACAAACATCTGGGCCAATTGAGAGAAAGAAAACAAGGAATGTTGAGGAATGTTATTGTACCAGTCTAAAGTAGGACCTGCTAAAGACATAGGAAAAGTACGGAGCATAAGCTCCTGATCCTGGACTATGAGGTAGCAAGCATGTTTGAATGCTCGCAAATGCTGTTGAGGGTCCTCCCGACTATGAAATTTTGAAAATTTAGGAAGTTCCCATTGGGGAGGATAAGGCTTAAAAGCCACTGAGGGGTGAATGGGTTCATTACACACTTCTTCAAAAGAGTATGAAGGATGAGCCCCTTTGGTGGAGGCTTCCAAGTCTGTGATTTTCTTGAAAAGAATTTGAACCACGTCAGATTGAGGAGGAGGCAGACTGGCATGTCCTACATAAGAAGTAAATGGTGGATGTTGTTGAGGTGTCAACGGGGATTCATCTGTTGATTGATAGGATGATAAGAGGAGTAACCAGGTGTTCTGGGTGACACCTGGTGGGGTATTTGCTGGGAAGGAGCTTGTGTATAGACAGGCTGTGAGATAATAAGTGGTTGAGAAAATGAAGGTTGGATGACAGACGGAGCCTGTGATTGGTGGACTCCTATGCTTGTTGAGTGAATCAAAACAGATTGAGGAACATGGGTGCCGATTTGATTGGACATATTGGGGAACAAGACCTGAAAGAGGCTTTACTACCGGATTAGTTATTAAGGGCACCGATGCTTTAGAGGATGGGTGAAGGTCACATTCTTTGGAACATTGGAAGAAAAACCCCTTTGGAGGACAAGAAGTAGGAACCAACCGACTAGTCGAGGGGGTTGACTCATAAAAAGTGTGACCACTGGGACACAATGGACGACATAGATGAATTAACAGATGCACTCATTATAGCCAGAGAGGAGGACCTCTCGAAGTAGGTTGTGGGATAGTCGAGGTGATCTGCGGTGTTAGGAATAGGTAAGACTATTTGAGAACTAGTCGATATGGTGTCTGTGGAAGAGAAAAAGGAGGCACGAGGTGTGCCACCCTTCTTCATGGCTCGAGGTGAGAAAAATGATGCAAACTGTTCTACAAAAGCTTCAGGATGGTTCACGAGAATAATCATACACTTCTTTGGATTGGTGTTCCCTGATTAGATATTTGAATAGACTTGTGTACTAGGTAGTCCATGAGGGCTACCGGATTGTGATCGAGGAGCACCTGAAATTCAGGATCCCCGTGAGGAACATACTCTGAGTCAGAAGTAGATGATATTTCTGAAGGACTAGGGGAAGCTGGACGTGATGGGGTTGCTTTGGCCTGATAGAAAGGATTATATGACCAGGATGGGGAACCAACTAACAGCGGTCCCGAGGAAGACCTTGGGGGTGCCGAAACATCCACACTAGTGGTGATCTCGGAGGAAGAAGGGGCTAATTGAGCCATTCTTCTAGATTGTAACCGAGTGATGACCGTCATAAACAAGTAGAAAATAAGATTGACCTAACTAATGCACAGATAATTCAAGCAGCGTAGGTGATTATCTCTTTTAAGTTTTTATGCTTTTAAGAAAGAGAATATTAGGGAAGGCCTTTTAGAACAGGAACTACTCAGATAGCCAAACTAAGGATGGTTTGGGGGATGTTTTGGTGAGGAGTCCCGAAGGCACTTCAGTAAAAGACCGGTACGTGGCTTGATATAGGGGCCTACCCCCGCACTTCACACACCGCTGCGATAAGGGAGTCGGGTGCTTTGCCAATATATACCAGAACTTTCATGAATTTATAGCGTGGCCCGAGTACCGCGTAGGCTCTTCCTCTTGGATGTCACTTCCAAGTAGGCGAGGCCAGGGAAAGAATTTTTGTTTAAATGCTTTATACCTAGTGATTTTGGCTTTGTGTGCAAGGGTGAAAAATAAAAATCAAATAGTGTCACTACCGATTTTGAACAATTTTCTAGCCTAATTAAAACTAGATGAAAAACATACAGCAGGAATGACAAAGAAAGAGTTTTTTTTTTTTTTAAGCACTTAAAAACGAAGTGTTTGATTTCGATGAAGACAAGTCAAACAGATTCTTTCCCAAATGTGATTAAATTCTTTTTAAGCACCAAAAATTGAAATGTTCGAATGTGATAGACCACAAACAAATAATTTGTTTTTTTTTTTTTTTTGAAAAAGGAGAAAACACCGTAAAAGAGAAATACCTGTAGATTTAGCTCTCCAAGGTGTGTGGACTTCAAAAAGTGCGTTGTTGAGCTCTTCCCCTCGAACAATCCCACGAACAAGCAAAGTGCTCCACAAGAAAAGGTTAAGCAAACACCAAACAAAATCCAGAAAGATATATCCAGATAATGGTGAAACGAAAATTTCTATTTTAAGGAACTAGAAAAATTTCAAGGAAATAACAATTTCGCATAAAGAGATGGATCAAACATGCAATCTTGAAATCAAAATGAAATATTTACTAATTTTATAAATAGAAATTGGAATTGAAATTTGTAAGAAAAGAAAGGACCTAACTTTGCAAATTCAGAAATGAAAGAAGCAAGACTGAAACGATGAAAGGAAATGCTCAAGCAGAACTGATAAAAATCAGTGAAGAAAAAGAACAAAGCTCAAAACTAGAAAAGAGATGAACTTACCAATAAGGGACTTTGGTTGGGTCCCACTGGGCATGCCAGAATGTAGATCAAGAATTTCACGCTTGTTACCTGTCCAAGTTAATGTACCAAACTAAACACAAAAACCTTGAAAAACTCAAATGAAATTGATACCTGATGGACAAGATCCAAAGATGTAGACGGATAAGGAAGCCGATGTAGATAAGATGGGCGCACATGAGAAATTCTGCATAGTAGATCCAAGTAACCTGTGAGACACCGATGCTTGACAGAAAAAGACCATGTTAAAAGATATTTAGGTGGACTGCCCGAGAAGCGGGTCCGGGAAGCGGTAAGCTCCCTCGGCGGATGTCAGTCCACGTTTTCAATTAAGTAAAGAAGCATACATGATAAAATATGTACGTACAGGACTAGATTTTCTGATCAAAGTAATAAACAGAATCTAAGCAGAGCAGTAAAGCAATGTGAAAACGAGAAACTGTGAAAACAAAGTTGGATTTGTGTTACCTGTGTCCTTTTACCTATCTGCAGGATGATCGGCGTCGATTATGTAGAATCGGCGTCGACTGGTTCAGATCGGCGTCGACTGATATAGATCGGCGTCGATCCGAGACAAAGTGTGAGAAGATTTGGAAATTGGAAAATGAAGGCAAGATCGTCAACGTCTGCTGGATCTGCGGAAGCCGGAGAGATACTAGCAAGAGCGCACTGTCTTGGTGCGCAGGAATAGAGTCACCAGAAAATCAATGGAGACGTGTGATGTTGATGTGATAAGTAGAGTAACGGTGCTCCTCTCAGGGATTGATTTGGACAAGATTCGCTCTCATTCGATAGATAGTTCTCACGCTCGATGCTCAAAGATCTCTCGTTCTCTCTCTTACAATCTGTGTCTCTTTCACGATCTGTCTCTCTCTGTGTTCCCTCCCAGAACTGAGTTCTGGGCTTCTATTTATAATCGGTGCCGCTCGAAAAATTGGCGTCATTGATCGGGTGCGGTCGGCGCCGATCACGGAACAGACTCCCGAGATGGCCAAAATGAGTGATTTCTGGAAAGATAAGAGTGATCCCTCCACCTCAAATACGGGAAATATCCCGCTTTGGGAGGAGGAGAAATAGGGGGGATATATGGATAGAATAGATATGGGGTAGATAAGTGGTTAGGATACATGTGAAAAGGTGTAATTAAATAGTTAATATTTAATTACTCATGGTAAAACATAATGGGGTGAATTAAACTTAGGATAGGTGTTTAAATCACAAATTGAATAATACCCCAAGGGGATAGTGGTGATATAAACGTGCCCCAGGTTACCTGAGAGAGCAAACACACACGAGGGACACTAAATTGGATAACCAATTTTAGGTGTCTGATAAATTTTAGGCTTCATTTCATGCATAATAACCCAATTATTTAGCATTCATTTAATGATGCCATGAATTCCACCCTTGGCACCATCATCCTCCACATTTGTGTGGGCCCCGATTACCATTCCCGAATTATTATATGTCACATAGGGGAATTTAAATACAACATGCTACTTGGTTGACCCTGGATTCACGCCATGGGTTGTGTACCTTCAACCTTACACCAATGCTTAAAATTTGAATATGAAGGCCACAACTACAAAATTTCGACATATCCTTCACCATTAAAAACCTACAATATGCTCTATCAACCTAATTATTTCCTTATATCGGTTAAGACATCTACCACCACTACTACTTCTTCTTCAGCCGCTATCCCATCTACCACCACTACCACTTCTTCAGTTGCCTCATCCACCACTTCTATCGCTACACCTTCCAAAATAAACTCCTCTATTCCCACTTTGTTGCAAAGCTTCCACAACCGGCCCATCATCCCATCCATCTACTTCACAAACACTTGACACTTTCCTTCTCGGGATTCTCGGGGATTATTCCATTCTGCTAACCAAATACCAAATTCTGATCCCTTGGTAGGTGTTTTACAACACCTTACCTTAAGGAAGTATCCCCTCTACAACATCAAAACATTTCTTACTCCTCAAGAGTATGGAATCCTCCATCGACACCCATATTAAAACCATCGTGTAGGTGAGGTATTTCCATATGGTCCGCCCCACCTTTGCACCAACTTGACATATGGGGGACTTGACACTTATTTGTATACTCCAGAACCACCCACTCAAACCTATCCATTCTCATTTGATTTCCAATATCTTACCAATCACCACTTCACCCACACTTTTCTTCATTGATGTGCTTGGAAAGGCTTTGGCTTTGGTATTTATGAATAGGGTTGTCACACAGTCATACCTTGCACCACTTGGAAACACAAAGACCGCAACGGTCCTATACTTTTTGAGGAACCTTCTTCTAAGAAAAAGCGTTGATGTCGAATCGCAGCACCCCTGAATGTCTGATACCTGATGGGTTGGGACTCTCAGTGCGATTGCATAACATGGAGCCTTTCCCAAGTGTGGGACCTTGCGAAATCGGAAAAGCTCTCCGGATGAAGGCCGGTTCCTATTCCTCTGTTCAGATGCACACGTAAAAATGCAGAGGGTTTACTCAAAACCTCAACTAGCTTGCCAAGGAGACAGGGGTAAGAAGATGCATAAAAATAAACCTAAACTAACAAAGGTGATGCACCGAGGAATGAAGAACAACTGTCTTGCCAATAAACACAAACTATTAAAATGTAATGCAAGATCATGCACAGATAACAGATTTGCAGTGAAAGATCAGAAAGATGCAAATGAACACTAGAGAGGGTTGATAATCATCCACAGACATGTATTATTTTCTCCAAAGATTGATATAATATACCACAAAATGCCAAGAGATAAGGTTGCATTATAGTTTTAGATAGGAGGTTTGAACTCCTGCATTTACCGCAAAGAGAAGAAGGAGGGCAAAACAAGAATGTCCAACCTTGCATGAATCCGAGCTCATTTACCAAAAGTTATGGCCATCTCGAATATCTCGCACTGTGGTTTGCTGCCTGTTAGCGCTCAAAATGCAGCGCCTATCTCGAAGGTGTGCCAAGGGTGCATCCGTGTGTGTGTCGACATCCTCTTTCATGCACCAAGGGCGCACCATTTTCTCTGCCGACATTCCATGATTGTGCGCCATACATGCGCCTTGGGCGCACCATTTTCCCTGTCGACATTCCATGCTGTGCGCCACTTCTGTGTGCCTTGGGCGCACCATTTTGCCCTGTCGACATTCCATGTTGTGCACCACTTCTGTGTGCCTTGGGCGCACCATTTTCCCTGTCGACATTCCATGTTGTGCGCCACTTCTGTGTGCCTTGGGCGCACCATTTGCCCTGTCGACATTCCATGCTGTGCGCCACTTCTATGCGCCTTGGGTGCACCATTTGCCCTATCGACATTCCATGCGTGTGGCGCCACTACTTCGTGTGCCTTGGGCGCACCATTTGCCCTGTCGACATTCCATGCTATGCACCACTTCTGTGCGCCTTGGGCGATGTCAAGGATTTGAGCTTATTTGATTTCTCCATCTTCTGCTTGCCTATATCTACCCGGGGGGAAAGATATATACAACAATTTGGCGACTCAAAGGGATCACCTGCCTGCTAGGTAGAAGATTAGTGGCCTTTTAGCAATCCATTGGGCATGGAGTCGTAAGAAATAACCTGAAACCAACCTGATATCTGATCCCGAGCCTGATACCGCAACTTCTTCTTCGAGAGCATGCTGAACTGTAGAAATCCAACCTAGGAGCAACAAAACCTGTGCCAAAGCACTTAGGGAAACTGAAACCTAACTACAATAAGACAATGTGCATACACACTTAGAGGAATTGAAATCTAGGCTAATATTTACAAGGGTAAACCTTTTCCTTTTAGTAGCAATGTTTAAGATGGATTCCGTTAACCAGAATCGGGAGTTCTTCTCCATCCAATGTAGACAATTGGAAGGCATTACTACTTTTACATCCCGTGACCATGTAGGGGCCACTCCAAATGGCATCAAACTTGGAATGCCTTCCTGGTTTTTCCCGATCTGCATCCCATTTCAGAACTAGGTCCCCTTCCTGGAAGGTCCTTGTTCTCGCTTTCTTATCAAACCATCTTTTTACTAAGGCCTGATCTTTCTCAATTGTTTGAACTGCATGTTCTCTAATTTCTTCCAATTCCATCAACTCTGCATACCTAGCCTCCATTGGTTCGAACTCAGCCAACTCCAACCGCTTCATGAACTCCAATGTAGGCAGTTCTAATGATATAGGCACACGCCTCTTTTCCATAGACCAACTTGTAAGGGGAATTACTCGTAGACCTCTTTAGTGTTATTCTCACAGCCCATAATGCTGATTTTAGCTTGGTATGCCATGTTCTTTGATTTTTTCCGAGTCCTCCCGATGATTCTTAGAAAATTTTTGTTCGTGGACTCTGCCTGTCCATTACCCTGCGGGTAATAATTTGAAGAGGTGCTCAAATAGATTCCATTCTTGACAGCCCATTCTATAATCTTGGAACCTATAAATGCCAATGCATTATGCCCGATATGATAGTGGCGGCACACCGAACTCGGTCACTATTCCTTCATAAAAGTCTAGTATGTTAGACTCATTTGCCTCTTTGAGTGCTACCGCTTGGTCCACTTGGTGAAATAGTCCGTTCTTTGTGGGAATCCACTTGTGGCCTTGGCTTGAGTTTGGGTTGATGACCCGATGAAGTCCAATCCCCATTGCATAAATGGTTGGTCAACCAAAAATTGGGTGCAATGGAAGTGTTGCTAGTCTTTCTTTGCTGTGAAGAGTGCACATTTCTTGCACTTTCTTATCCATGTATAGCAGTCACTGAACACTGTCGGCCAATAATACCCTACCTTCATTATCTTGAGAGCTGTTACTCATGGGGTGAAATGTCCTCCAGAATCTCCATCGTGAAAATCTCGTAACACCCTCTCAATTTGACCTGTCCCAATGCACCTCAATAGAACTCCATTGATGTCTTTCTTAAACAAAACACCATCAACAAGCACATATGGAATGGCTTGTAATCTAAAGTATCTCCTCTTTGCTTTGCTCATTTATGGAGGGCATAGTCCGTCTCGTAGGAAGTGTATCATATTCTGAGTCCAACAAGGAGTAGGCACATCATCATTTTCATATTCTTGACCATCCTGTAGTACCAAGGTAGTCTCTTTTTCATCACCTTCTTCAACCTGTTGACTCAAGGCTAGCTATTCACATAGTCCCTTTCCACGTACTAGTTTGGTGACCTTGACTTCGATGTCATATTCCATGACACGAGTGATCCACCCTGCATGCTTCTCATTCAGATCCTTGTTTATAAGGAAGTCCCTGACTCCCACATGAGAGACCAATAATTTGATTTTGTTGTTTGAGACTAGGTGCTTGAATTTCTTTAAGCTCCTGATTACTGCAAGGACATGCTTTTCAATGAAAGAGTACCTAGTTTCGTATTCCTCCAAGCCTTGACTGAAGAAAGCAACTGGTTGTTCTAATCCTCCTTTGTTTTGTTGTACCAGGATTGCAGAAATCGTGTCCCCACCACCGAAGGCATATAGCACGAAGTCCTTGGAGAAGTCTGGATTGACGAGAGTCGGAGCTTGAGATATAGCCTCCTTTATTGCCTCAAAACTTGCCTTGCCTTCAGATGTCCACTTAAATGCCATACTCTTCTTTAACATCAGCGTTATTGGCTTCACAAGAGCAACAAAATTTGGAACAAATCTGCGGACAAAATTGATCCTTCCTAAGAAGCTTTGAAGAGCCTTCTTGTGACTTGGCAATGGCAATGCTCGAATTGCTTCAACTCTTTCTGGGTCAATCGTCAACCCTTCCTTTGAAACAATATGGCCTAGAAGTTTTCCCTCGTGAGCCAAAAATATGCATTTTTTGGGATTCAATGATACCCCAAATCTTCTACACCTCTGAAATACTTGCCTCAAATGACAGAGGTGATCCACTACATTTTTTGAGAATACAGTGATGTCGTCAAGATATATCAGAACTATTTTATTGATCAACCCCTTAAATGCCATATCCATTGCCCTTTGGAAGGTGGCCCCAACATTTGATAGCCCAAATGGCATTTTCTTGTAGGCATAGGTCCCCCATTTGGTGGTGAAAGTCATCTTGAATTGGTCATCTTCTTTCACCATCACCTGATTGTACCCTGAGTAGCCATCTAGGAGAGAGAATCTCTCTGAACCGGATACTACTTGCAATATTTGTTCCATTGAAGGAAGTGGGTAATGGTCTTTGAGAGATGCCTTGTTTAGGTCTCAGAAATCCACACACAACCTGATTTCTCCACTCTTCTTCCTGACCGGAACCAAGTTTACAACCTAGCTTGAGTGCTTGATCGGGAAAATAATGCTTGCCTCTATTAGCTTATTTAGCTCTTTCTTCATTAGAGGTTCAATGTGAGGGTTGACTGGTCTCTGCTTCTGCCTAATGGGCTTAGCATCTGGATCCAATTCTATGGTATGTTGTGCCAAATTTGGATCAAATCCTCTTAAGTCTTCATAGCTCCAAGCAAAGACATCTAGAAATTCTTGGCAAAGTTGTATGAAATCTGATTTCTCCTGCTCAGTGGCCACTTTACCAATTTGAAGTGTTTTGCCTTCCCCAACCGGAATTGGCTCTGAATCTTCTCTCTTGACCTGTATGTTAGCCTTTTCCTTACGGAACTGGTCGTTAGGGTTGAAGATAGACTCCAATGTTACTAAACCCTTAGGAAGCTTGTTTGTCCACAGCTGCACTACTTGATCCCCATACTGCTGCTCTAATCTGTCCTGATTCCTAGCTGAGAATTCAGCCTCTTCTTGTAAGAAATTGACGATCTGTTGATCGTTCTCAAACACCTGCCAGCTTGTGTTATTATCTGGAACTGCTGGCCTCACAATCACATGGATATGTGGCTGTGTTTTTCCCCTTCTGATGTTGTCAACCACATCAAACATTGCTCCAACTGCTGCGAGCCTATCTACGACTTCATTTTTCTTCCTGGGTATGGACACAATGTTGAAAGCTTCGAAATCCTCAATGAGGTCCCATACCCTATTCTTGTAGCTCCTCAGCAAGTCATTCTTTGTAGCATGTTGTCCCCTAACTTGGTTGACGATTAGCTCACTATCTCCAAACACCTGCAAGTTCTTTATGCCCCTTTTCCTGGCCCAATGAATTCCATGAATCAATGCTTCGTATTCAGCCATGTTGTTTGAACAGGAAAACTGGAAACGAAAAGCTGAAAAATATTTGATGTCTTGTGGTGAAATCAACATTGCACCACCTCCAGCACCTTGTCTACTTCTCAAACCATCGAAAAATAATTTCCAAACTTTGTTTTCATCCTTTTGTTCAGGCTGAATGATGTCGGGAATGGGTGAATTTTCTTCGTGTATACAATACACGCCCAATTCAGATTCTTCAATTTCCTTGTATGGGTCAAATTCATGACTCTTGTTTGCCCATTCATCCAAAGTTAAATCAGGAATTCCCTCGACCTTAGTACCTGTTTCTAGATCACTCGAACACTCCTCCTGATCAAAAGCCAAGCAATTTGCATTGATAGGATTTGGTACATGAGGCTCAATATGGAAATTGGCAATTGGTTCTGACCTGATTGTTGCTTTGGCTCCATACCTTGTCCTAAAAATCATGTGTGACCAATCTGCAGATAAATATCCACCGATTTTCATAGGTGAAGTTTCTTGATAGACACAATGCAAAGAGTGGCGGAAGGTCAATCACGAGACACATCTTGTAGAAGCGTAACATTAGGACAGAATGTAGTGTTAGGCTTAACCCTTTGATGACCCCAACTGTTCCTACTGCTGTTCCATCTAGTTGCACTACTCCTTTTAGCACTGGCTCATACTTCAGACCCAGTTGATCCGCTATTTTCTTTGGCATCACTGAACTACTTGCTCCTGAATCTATCATGCAGTTGTGTACCAAGTGGTTTCCAACAATCAACGAAACATAGAATGGTGGAGGCTTGATTTTTCCTGTCTCGGCCCCCATCATGTTGCACTGCATTAGTGAGAACTTTCTCATGTCCTTGGTTTGATACATTTGTGGCAGACCAATTAGCCATTGCAGCTTGCAATAAATCTCGTTGCCCTAGGATCGCCAGTGATTCCCACATGGAAATGTTCACATGTGTCTTCTTCATTTGATCGATGATGTTGAAGGGGGATGAATTGTCCTTTTGTTGTCCCTTGCTTGGCGCAACCTTTTCTGGAGCTTGAACAGGTGCATGTGTTGCTACAACAGGTACCTTAGGTTGATTCTACACATTTGGAGCTGTGTTTGGTCTACTGACCCCTTGTTGTGTAGGAGTGGACTGAGAAACAACTGGATCACACGGTTGTCCCTCTCCTATATTTCTCTTCTTTGACCGTGTGTTGGCAGCCATGCCTTGAAAAGGCTGTTGGTTAACTCCACAGAAGTCTTCCATTTGCCAATTGGCCAATGTGGTTTCTGTTGGAGGTCCCTCTTGTTGCATTTCTTCTTTGTTGATTCTCCTCCTGGCTTGGTTCTTGAGGAACACCAATGGTTTACACCATCAAGGCCTGATTTAGTACACCATTGAAACATGCCGACTGATTGTGAGGTAGATTGCAAGGGTAACACCAGTCGTACTCCTGTGCCATGTTATTTTGTGTCGGGACCAAGGCTCTTGAGGACGTCGTTGCATTTGGATCATACGATCGAAATGGCCTGGCAACTTGAGGTTGTCCTTGGTTTTGGTTTTGATTTGTAGCCTGAGGTGGTGGTCTATTTTGTTGGTATGGGGGCCTAGCTTGGTACTGTGCTTGAGGCTGATATGGTCTAGCACCTTGAGCTTGTTGTCTTTTGATAGTCACTAGTTCATTTCCAAGGTTCTGCAGTTGTTTCATGACCTCCTGCAATTCCTTTGAAGTATTTGAAGAAGTCGACGCCTCATTATTGCTTTGATTTCTAGGAGTTGGAATGGGATTCAACTCTGGTGCTTGACTGGTTGTAGGATTTCCCATATCCGGATAGAGAGGCATTGGTGGCCTTGGTGCAAGCTTGCCAGCTTGGATCAAACAGTTCTCTGCTCTGATAGCTATGTCGTAGGCCCCTGGCAGCGTTGTCCCTCCCATTGATTGGATCATCATGGCTATGTCTGAATTTATAGCCTTTAAGAAATAAAGGAATGCTCCTTCGGCGGTTGGTCTAAT
This sequence comes from Taxus wallichiana var. yunnanensis, assembly GCA_018340775.1. Classification (NCBI taxonomy): domain Eukaryota; kingdom Viridiplantae; phylum Streptophyta; class Pinopsida; order Cupressales; family Taxaceae; genus Taxus; species Taxus wallichiana. The sequence continues at coordinate 98,874,509 of CM031244.1, read as the reverse complement.
GGCTATTGGAATCCTGTCCCATGTCCGTTGGAATCTGAAGTTGAAATCTGTCATTTGTTCATTAGGAGCCCTTTTGATTGTTGTCAGTTGTTCCAATAAAGATAAATTGTCTGCCCTCTCCCCGAATTGGCTGCAAAGAGATGAACAAAGTTGGTTCCAATTCGTAATAGACCCTGTTGTAAGGCTCCTAAACCATTGTAAGGCCTTGCCTTTGAAAGATGAAGCCAACAGCTTGACTGCAACATCCATTTCATTTATTTCATGGATTGCACATGCATTAGCAATATCCTAGATGTGATCAATAGGAGTAGTATGATTTTCTCCTGTAAAATAGGGTATATTCTTTAGTGCTGCAACTGGAATTTGATTCTGAGCATTTAGGGCAAGTGGACTACTACCCGTGAAATTGAAAAAGGGATTCGGTGGTAGATGTGCCATTATGATTGGCCTAAGAACCCTGGTCGATGCGAGAAAAGGCCTACCAGGTGGAGGTGTAGACAAAGTCCTGTTAGGTGGAGATGGTGATCTTTGTGGTCTTCTTCCTCTCCTTCCTCTACCTGGTGAAAGTTGCAAGTGGACAAATAGCCCCTCTTCTCGAGTATTGGACCTGGTTCGAATTCTTCTCATATGCCTGGGTAACTTGTGCTGCTACACCGCTGAATTCTATCCCCTTCGGAGTCGCCAGATGTGTTAGAAAGTGAGCCTCAAAAGGCTAGATTCTGCCAAGTTACACACCAAACCTGACAATATTTAAAAATAGAATTTTGAAAGACCTGTATTTTTGATATTTTAGAGTTTGGAACTTGATTTGGAATGACAGTCCCGAAAATCCAAAAATGCCAGACTTCCGAAAACCTGAAATCCGAAAATCAAAAAACCATGAAATTTTGAAAGTCAAAATCTCAAAAATCTAAGAATACCCTTTTGAAGATTATCCCCGATCTATCAACTGGTGAAATTTTGACTTGTTTCGAGCAAGTTAAGTCCTTGAAAATTGATTTCAAAGTTCAGCCTGGAAGGTGAAAATATGAAATTGTAAAACCTGCAATTTTTTAAGTCTGAATTTCTTGAAAGTTCCTTCAAATCTGTGGAATGACCTCTTGGTCCCACCGGGCATGCCAAAACTATTGACGTCGAATCGCAGCACCCCTAAATGTCTGATACACGATGGGTTGGGACTCTCAGTGCGATTGCATAACATGGAGCCTTTCCCAAGTGTGGGACCTTGCGAAATCGAAAAGCTATCCGGATGAAGGCGGTTCCTATTCCTCTGTTCGAGATGCACACGTAAAAATGCAGAGGGTTTACTCAAAACCTCAACTAGCTTGCTAAGGAGACAGGGGTAAGAAGATGCATAAAAATAAACCTAAACTAACAAAGGTGATGCACCGAGGAATGAAGAACAACTGTCTTGCCAATAAACACAAACTATTAAAATGTAATGCAAGATCATGCACAGATAACGAGTTTGCAGTGAAAGATCAGAAAGATGCAAATGAACACAGAGAGGGTTGATAATCATCCACAGACATGTATTATTTGCTCCAAAGATTGATACAATATACCACAAAATGCCAAGAGACAAGGTTGCATTACAGTTTTAGATAGGAGGTTCGAACTCCACAGATTCACCTACCAAAGAGAAGAAGGGAGGGGCAAAACAAGAATGTCCAACCTTGCATGAATCCGAGCTCCCAGCCAAAAGTTATGGCCATTTGAATATCTGCACCAGGGTCTGCTTCCGGTCAGCGCTCAAAATGCTGCGCCTCCTGAAGGTGCGCCAAGGGTGCATCCGTGTGTGTGTCGACATCCTCTTTCGTGCGCCAAGGGCGCACCATTTTCCCTGTTGACATTCCATGTTGTGCACCACTTCTGTGTGCCTTGGGCACACCATTTGCCCTATCGACATTCCATGCTTTGTCGGCGCCACTCGTGTGCCTTGGGCGCACCATTTTCCTCGCCATTCCATGCTTGTGCGCCACTCTGTGCACCTTGGGCGCACCATTTGCCCTGTCGACATTCCATGCTGTGCGCCACTTCTGTGTGCCTTGGGTGCACCATTTGCCCTGTTGACATTCCATGCTGTGCGCCACTTCTGTGCGCCTTGGGTGCACCATTTTCCCTGTCGACATTCCATGCTGTGCACCACTTCTGTGTACCTTGGGCGTGCCATTTGCCCCTGTCGACATTCCATGCTATGCGCCACTTACGTGCACCTTGGGCAATGTCAAGGATTGAGCTTCTTTGATTTCTCCATCTTCTGCTTGCCTATATCTACCCGGGGAAAGATATATACAACAAAAACCTATATCAACATTGTAAAGGAAAGTACACCTTCCCCACCTCACTCACCTACCACACCACCTTCCCCCATGGAGTCCATGGATCTAGAATACATCCCTTTGAATGTTTTTTTCATGAACACCATTTCTTTGGGACCTTTGACCTATCAACATGATGGCGAGGCTCATTCTCCCCTTCCCTTCCTATATCCTGACATGATCAATGATGACACACCTATAAATGTCATTGAAAGTAAGGATGATGATTCTATTCTCACCTATCTAGGTGCAGAGGATTCTTACATTCACTAGTCGTTACTTTCCGAGACATAAACCATGCTGAATGAATTGACCATAGAGATCAACATTTATACTCAAGTTGACCCTCAAATTCTAAAGATAGGCCATTCTTTATATCCCACTAAACATAAAGCCTTCACCTCATTTCTTCAAGATCATAACAATGCTTTTTCTTGGTTTTTTGTGCTGATATGCCCGGTATTGAACCTAATATCATGGTCCACAATATCATAACTATTCATGATACTAAACCGTGAAAGCAAGTTGAAAAAATGCATCCCCACATTACCCTTCTTGTGAAAGAATAACAACACCTCCTTTCTGTTTCTTTTATTCTTCCCATTCACTATCCCTAGTGGATTTATAACATCATTTCTGTCACCAAAGTGACAAGGGGACTCCGCATTTGCATGGATTTATGTGACCTTAACCTTGCTTTCCCCAAGGATGATTTTCCTCTACCTAATATCAACCAAATTGTTGATCTTACAATTGGTCATTATATTCTATCACTCATGAAAGGGTTTTCAAGCTATAATCAAATATTACTTGCTCCTAAAGATCAACACAAAACTTCCTTCATCACTCCTTGGGGTACCTTATGCTATCACGTAATGCCATTTGGTCTCAAAAACACTCGTGCCACATATCAATGTGCTATGACCTATATCTTCCATGATATCATGCATAACATATTAGAATATTATGTTGACAACCTTCTTGCCAAGTTGAAGCATCGCACCGAACATCTCATAATTCTTAAAGTTGTCTTTGATTACCTTATCAAATAATGCGTTCACCTTCAATCGAAGAAATACATCTTTACCATTTTCTTTGGAAAAATCCTTGGTTTCATTGTCTATTTGCATGGTATAAAAGTTGATCCTACTAAAATCAAGGATATTTTTGAGATGTCTCCACGTACTAACCTTCTGGAAGCTTCATAGTTTTCAAGGCAAGTTGAAATCTATTTGACACTTTATTTCTCAACTTTTTGACTGATGTCACCCTTTTCATCATCTTCTTAAAAGGATGTTTCCTTTAATTGGGATGATGAGTTCCACAAAGATTTTGAAGTGTTAAAGGAATACCTTCTTCAGCCACCTATGCTCATCCCACCTAAAGATGACAAACCTTTCTACCTATACATTTATGCCATGACCATTCCTTGGGTTCAATGCTCACTCATCATGATGAGAAACACAGAGAGTAAGTGGTTTATTACATAAGCCATACTCTTTGAGACTATGAGATGAGATGTAATCATGCTAAAAATATTTTCTTGGTCCTAGTATTTTTCACCACCAAACTTTTCCATTCCCTACTCAACCACAAAACCTTCATCTTCATCAACATTGACCCCTTGCATTACATATATACTAAACCTTACCAACACAAACGTGTTGCACATTAACTACTACTCCTTACATATCTAGACCTTGAATACATCCATCAAAATTCCATTAAGGGACAAACCATTGTAGATTAGCTTGCCGATGTACCTTTTTCTAGAAATAAATCTTCTAACTTTGAATTTTCAGATGAATCCATTGCTACACTCTCACCAATGAAACCGTTTATCAAATGACCCTATTCTTAGATGGTTTTAAATGTCAACATGGGAGTGGCGTAGGGGTTATCATCATTCCTCTTGATGGAGAGACTATGTCTTTATTTTTTAAACTTGAATTTGATTGTACCAATAATGTGGTTGAATACGAAGCACTCTTGTTAGGTCTCCAAACTGCCATTTCCCTAGATTTTAAAACCATTAATATCTTTGGTGATTATCAAATGGTTGTCAACTAAGTAAATGTTTTATACCGGTGTCATAAAACAATACTTCAAAAGTATAAACATCACATTGACATGATTTTGACTAGCTTTTATAATTACGACATTCAAATTAAGTTACACGATGCACTAAAAAATTTGCGAGATACCATGGCTTGCCTTGCCTCACAAATAAATGCCTCACCTTCAGAGTCTAAAATATTTGTCATAGTACAAAAATTTTAGTCACCTTCTTATCTCATCCATGATGTAAATTTTTGGGAAGAATCAAAACCAAACCATGTGACATTTGGTTTATGCAAAGAGGTTGATTACCTTTCCCAATTAATTCAACTTCCAACTCTCAATTGCAATGGAAAGTGGGACTTCCCGATAAAGGTCTCTCATTAAGTCATCATGAGGGGTATTATTTACAAGTATGGCATTAATGGCATCATTTTACGATGCCTCGCAGTAGTTTTTAAATTCCACACACCATTAATGATATCCATGACGAGATTTGTGGTGGACATTTTAGTGGTCACATTATAGCCAAATGTATTCTTTACCTTGGATATTCTGGCCAACCATTAACCAATATTTTTATGACTATGTCAAATGTTGTGTGAAGTTTCAGAAGCACAATAACCTTCACCACACCCCAAGTCACGTCTTACATGTCGCCAGAGACTTTTGGATTTTCTCTCAATGGGGTTTGGATCTCGTCGAAGAGATTAACCCTCATTATTCTTAGCGTCATCAATGGATCATCATAGCAACCAAATACTACACTAAATGGGTGGAAGTCATTCCTTTCATTTCTACAAAATCTGAAAAAAATATGTGAATTCATTAACCATCACATCATTTTTCATTTTGGTGTTCCTCATCACCTCATTATTGAAAATGGTAAACAATTCAAAAACAAGACCCTACACAAACTTTGTGATAACTTGGTATTCAAATAAGTTTCTATTCCCCATATTATCCTAAAACAAATGGTCAAGTTGAATCAACTAATAAAACTCTCAAAAAATTCTTATGAAATTCGTCGATGATATTGGTAAGGATTGGCCTATGCAAATTCATTTCACCTTATGGGTTTATCACACCAACATCCACACCTCAACTGCCATCACATATTTCTCTTTGGTCTATGGTATAGAGGTCGTCCTACCTCTCGAAGTTCAAATTCCATCTCTTTGTATATCACTCAAATATATTCTCAATGATGATGACTTTCACCAAGACCGTTCATAACAACTTGAGTCTGTTAGATGAACATCGTTTAAATGCTCTCGATCACCTTCAAATATACCAAAACACATCAAACATGCCTATGAAAAATGTGTCCATGAACAAACCTTCAAGGTCAATGACATTGTCCTGAAGGAAAATCAACATGTAACCAAAGTGAGAAAAGTAAACAAGGCAAGTTTGCTCCTAATTGGCTTGGACCTTATATCATCACTCATACCTATGGATCAGGAGCTTATCATTTATCTTCTCTTAAAGGTAAAACCAAACCTGAGTCCCTTAATGCCTTGCATCTTCGATGTTATAGTGTTGAATAAAGTAATACATCAATTTCTATCACCTATATGCTCGTACCTTGAGTGAACCTCTCCTTCCATCTAAATTTTTAAGGACCAATGACTACACCAAATTTGTGTGATTATCTGTCACTATTCAACCTTGTCTTCAAGATAAGTACCATAGTTCTACTCATGGCATGATTCTCATGGATACTTTTGTTCTTTTGGATTGAATCCCATGGTCGTTCATCACTTAAAACCCTCTTTCATAGCTAATCTTCTCGTGCTATGGTTATGCCTTCATACAAGAGGCCTATACTCAATAGTTTTTTCCATGACTTAAAAGTCCAAAATGAAAATATATATATATGGGATACTAAAAATTCAAATCCTTGAGTCAAAATTCTTGTAAATCATATGATTCCCTCAAAAGGAAATCTCTTTCTCTCTTGCTGCTATAAATAGACTGCTCCCTTGAAGGAAAACTATAAAAAGTTAGCTATATTGTACAATGTCTATAAAAAAAGAAGACTATTTCTAAAAAGAAAAATCAAAATTATCTTGAAGCTTCCCACATTGATCAGCTTCACGAATACCTCAAGGAGATATTATATTTATCCCACATAGAATTCCCACATCGATCAGTCTATGAAAGCAAAAAGAAAAGAAAAATCAAGAAAAAATAAAAAAACTTTTGGTCATGGACTTTCCTATTCTAGTTTTGGGTATCTTGTAGAAGGGGCATGTTGTCCCACAATAAGGTTACACAAAACAAACCCCCCACCTTACCTTCCTTTCTTTTCTTTAACCTACTCAAGGGACATGCTACACACATGACACTTTGTGATCATGTAACTTATTTCACCCTTAGAACTATCAATCGTGTAGGATGTCTAGGGTTTTATGTTCATAAGCCTATCTTTTGGTATGCCCATTATGGTCCTTTCCACTTAGGGGGAATTTTTGTCTCTCTTTCAGTTTTCCCCTTTGCTTACTTATTGATTCTTCAATAAAGGACAAATCCTTTAACATCTAATATTTGGGTTCTCTTCTTGTCTCATCTATACCTACCTCAATCACCTATATCGATCATTTACCTTTGAATATTCAAATCCAATAACATCTTTAACCTACCCTACCTCATCAACTTAAAAACAATCTACCTGACCAATCATACCTTACCCAATCACCTTCACCACAATCCAACCTAATTTACCTTTCCCATTCAACCTAAACCAATATACCCTACCTACATCAACCAACTTACCTACAACCATCCTATTCTTCCTTGTCCTATGGGAGAACTACATTGGTCCGAGGCCCCTTTTGCCAAGGCTATATAGGAAACACTCGAGGGCATGGAGTCCATGGAGGTTAGCTCAGCCACTCTTTTCTCTCCAACTTAGCTTGGATAGTACCCTTTTCTTTTTTCCCACATCAACAAAAAAATTCCTTCTATGTCATTTTCCAAATATAGAAAAGCACAAATGAGTCATTTTTAACGCTGTATTTTGGTTTTAAATCCAAATTTTCTTGACTAACATCGGTAAGGTCATGCCCTAGAAGATTGATGTCATTCATCCCTACTAGCATTGGTATACCCTCAACTAGTTTTGGTCACCTTACCAACCCAATTATACCTAATTTACCCAAAATTTTGATGCCAGATGCCAATTTCTTACAACCACAACCTTACCCCAACCCTACAATCCCACCTAATTGCCTTATTACCTCACACCCAACCTCACTATCATTTGGGGCATGTTTTTTCCTATACCTTTCCCTTACCCATGGCCTTGACTATACACTAAGCCAAACTTGCTTATTGGACACTCAAATTTGCCTACTCGCTATACCTTGTGATGACACTACTTGTGTTGTTTAACCTACCAACCCCGCCTTTCTTGATGCTCGATGTTTATCTTGAGTAGACCAAACCTTTTGGTGATTTGGAACATGCATAATTCCTGTTCTAGCACTAGCCCCATTGTGTTTCCAGGATCGTATCCTATACCTTGGATACCTAGATGACATCAACCTTGTTTGTAGAAACTATTGACCTTTGACGATGTAGAGTTTGTGAGCTCTTCAGCCTAATGCCTTGTCACCTTCTATACATGTGCATGCATTTGAACACCCACGCCTATTACCCACACCGATATCATCATTACCTATGGCCCAACCATACCTCATTTTTCATCACTTATTACTTTATCAAACTAATAACCAACTTAGCCTATCACTTCATCAGTTCTTGGATTGAGGGGGATCACCTCCAACCATACTTGGGGCACCTAACTGCCACTCATAACTAGGGTACGTACCTCATGATTTTTTCATAATCTCTTATTAATACAAGCTACATGACAAAAAGGGGAAAATTTAGATGCCAAATTTGGGTCACAATCCTTTTGACCCCTTTCAACTTATCCATTCGACGCATACACCTAGCCATGAGCCATTCTATAATAATTATTAATTTAATTACCCATAATTAAATTAATCTTCATCCTCACACCATTATCATTTTAATTACCTTAATTAAACTAATATCCATCTCACTAAGCCATCTCACCTTTCCACCTCACTGCAGACCTATTCCAACTTCATTAAATGACCAAGACCAAGTCCCCACACTCCCTAACTAACTAGGACTTGTTCTAACCCTAATCATTATGAAATTTTATCTCTCTAACCATTCTCTTGCTACATTTAGTCTTATCTCCCACTTCTGACCTAGACCTAAAAATTCAATCATGCCAAATCGAGAGCAATCAGGCTAATTTTAGCAAAATTGACCATTTCTCCCTAATCGATGCGGTTATCCCTCGGCCAAGTGTTGGGTCCTAAATCACCATCGGTTACCTTAAATAAGAGTTTCTAACTCTTTTTATGGGTTCTTAAATTCATTCATTCACTCAAGATTTGACATTCTAATTCTCAAGCATTCAAGCTACTAGATGATGAACCAGAGCACATCATGTCTTCACCAATAGCCAATCTCTTCCTCCACAACCTTGGATCACCCACAACAGAGCACATAGGATTCATTGCTGTGGCACTAGACACAACCCCATTTCATCTCCAAACACTCATCAACCTCCACCACCTTCAGATCTACAAGTTCTCAGATAAGTAACTTACTATTATTTGTCATTTATGGTTTTTGATATTAAGTATTTTATTCATTTTTATTATTTGGATCTCCTCTATCTCAAATACCACCTTTCACCCATCTACCATCTATTCTACTAACCTAAAAATTTTACCCATTCTAGTGCCTCTATCACCCTTGTTGAGTCTTTGTATAAATCATACCATCCTTCCCGAACCCCTCAACTCTCTGTAGAACCACAAAGAGATCCAAAACACCTATTTTTAATAGCGACCATATTACCCCTACCAAAAACTACCACCCAACTAGTTTCGGTCATTTTCCAAGACACCGAAATCGATCACCTAACCGATACCGGTCTCTGTGACTAGTAATTTTTCCGAGAACAATGAGTTTATAAATTTCATAAACAACCTAGAACATAACCAAAATTCACCCAAACCTTACCTAACACCTTAGTGACCTTTCCCAACCAGAACCATACCTTTCCTAATGCTAGATTAGTTTGTACTTCAATAATTTTCTTAATCTAGTGTGTTGATAACGTTTTGAGACACCTAAATCAAAGTGTTAGCAATAAGACCTCTATTTCTTGCATTTATTTTCATTAATTTGATAAAAATAGTGGATTGAAAACCATCTAGGAAGTGTCACACTTCCAAAACTAGCAATTGCTAGGCATTCCACTGCCATTTTCTATTTAATATCATTTAGTGGTCTTGTTTTGTTTCTTATATAGGTCATTCCTTCTAGCCAAAGGGAAGCTCTCACATTTAGTCTGATCAAATTCTACAATGTGCATAACCTTCTCCCGACTATTAATAGGTATAGCTCCTTTCCCTTACCCTTATCTATTTTATCACATACTTTTAGGTGAAACAGAAATATGTAGGTTGAGTGGGAAAAGAGGGTTCTCTTTTCAAAGGTTTCATATGGAAATTCCCAACTTTAAATATTTGATTTTCATGAAAATTGATCGATGCAGAAGCTTGCTATAATGGGAAAGCTGATTGATGTGGGAAGATTTCCTAGATGCTTCGAGTTTCTACTTTTGAAGGCTGATCAATGCGGGAAGAATTTTACATGGGTAGTCATCGTTTGAGGGTATGGTCTACTTTTTTTTATTTTTAATTTTATAGAGATGGCCATCCTTCGAGGGATTGGTCTATGATTTTTACTAGTAGTTTTCCTTCGAGGGATCAATCTACTTTTATTTTTGATAATATGACATTTGAATAATTATCCTTTGAGGGATCCGTCTATTTCTTTTGACTTTGATAGGAAGCATGTATAGATATTTTTGGATTTATGTTGAGTCAAGGGAAAGAACCAAATAGTCCATTTCAAGGAGGGGAAAATATGTGTATATAGGCTACACATGTGTACCCGATGACATGTCTTTGGTTAATAGAAAAATGGATAGATGTAATGATTGCGGGGTTCCTACTAAAGAGGAACTTGTCCATGTGAAATATGCGATGAAAAAATCCATGGTGCTCATCTTTAAGGTGTATTTAGGATGCTGATGGAAAACCACATGCTTTCAAATCATTACAATGATAAGATGGTTGGATAATTATGGAATAAGACTTTTGATGTGATTACTTGTCATGAAGGTCAATGTATTAATAATAGAAATGCTACAAGTGCAAGGATCTCAAAGGTTGGTTGGTGATATATGGACCAATCCAATTGAGGTATAGCTTCCCACCGACATTTTGATTAGATTGATAGGATAAGTTTTGTGATGACATGTAAAGGGGAAGGCATGTAAAGTAATACTCTCAAAGTCTTAGTAGATATGAGCCTTCCCAACATAATAATGTGGATAGAAATGATGCCCTAAGGATGATATAAGTTTTTGTCTTGATTAAGTGAGTGTATGGTAAATACGAGAATCACGTGACAAAGGGGATGTGGGAAATTTGGATGGGGCATGAGAGGACAATTGATAAAGAGGGTAGATGATGAAGCTTTTTTTTTTCCTTTTCTTCTTGTATGTTGATTTTGGGTTCATATAGGTGGGTGAATTATACCGGTTTGAGATAAGGTACCTTCTCTAGAAGGTGTTGGGAAAACACATGAGGAATGTTTATCAAGATTTGGTTGAGGATGACCCTTTGGTTCTACAATATTTAGTGAAGACATTATTAGTGGCTTAGGCATAGATGTTGATGAGGTTGGTAGACCTTCAAGGGAAGGCGTGGACATTGATGAGATTGAGAGACCTTTGATAGAAGGTTTCGATGAGATTGAGGAACCTTCATTGGAGGTTGTTAACAAGATTGAGGGACCTTTAAGGGAGGGTGCTAATGAGGATAGTGGAATTTCAATAGAAAGTTTCCAAGAGATAGAGGGACCTTCAAAGGAAGGTGTTGATGAGATTGATGGACCTTCAAAGGAAGGTGCTAATGAGGATAATGGTCCTTTAAAGGAAGGTGCCAACGAGATTGATGGAACTTGAGGAAGGTAACGAGGATAATGGTCCTTCAAAGGAAGGACCTGATGAGATTGATGGACCTTCAAATGAAGGTGCTAATGAGGATAATGGTCCTTCAAAGGAAGTTGTTAACTAGATTGATGGACCTTCAAAGGAAGGTGCTAGCGAGGATAATGGTCCTTCAAATGAAGGTGCTGACGAGATTGATGGAACTTTAAGGGAGGGTGCTAATGAGGATAATGGTCCTTCAAAGGAAGGTGCTAAGGAGATTGATGGACCTTCAAAAGAAGGTGCTAATGAGGATAATTTTCCTTTAAAGGAAGGCATCGATGAGATTGATAGACCTTAAAAGGAAGGTGCTATCAAGGATAATGACCCTTCAAAGGAAGGTACTAACAAGATTGACGGACCTTCAAAGGAAGGTGCTGACGAGGATAATGGACCTTCAAAGGAAGGTACTGACGAGATTGATGGACCTTCAAAGGAAGGTGCTAATGAGATATCGATAAAGGTTGGTTGACGATAGAATAAGGATGTTTTCCTTGTCCTACAGATGTCGGTGAGGACTTTGACGAAGGTGATGATGTTGGTGATGTTGATGATGGCTTAGGATGATCCTCTTCCAGGAGAAGATTATCAACAAGGAAGATTCATTGGATTATGGATTTTAGTGCTTTACAACTCTCTGTGTTATGACCTAGGCTTCTATGGTAGGAAAATGTTTTGTCTTGATCATACCAGGTAGGTTTCTGAGTATGGGGATGGGGTGTTTTGATTGGTGGTAATGTGATAAGAGAGGAATGCATGAGTCTATTGAGGATATCAATGTAAGTCCCTTTTGGGGGATTTGGATTAACAAATTTTGACCTTGGATTATGAGAGTGCTTAGGAGGACACATCTTATTTTTGGATGGGGGTGGATTTATGGATGTTGTATGGTGTTAAAACATCATAGGGACATTGTGAGGTTGATAAGAGGGATAATATGACCCAAGAAAGGCTTAACATGTGTGATTGATAGGATTAGATGATGGATGAGGTCTGAAAATAGAGGAGGAGGGATGGTTGATGGATGAGATAGGGTTTGATTGTGTGCCATGATATTGAGCTAAGGGATGGGGTCCCAAAATTAATGGTAAGGGCTGACCCATACATTTGATATATTTAGATTGTGATAAAGGATGAGGTCCCAAAATGGATGGTGAAGTTGAGGCCTTATATTTTTTGTGCTTAGATTTTACATTATTGATTTTAGGTAAAGGAGGGTGTTTTATGATAGATTATGAGGAAGAGTCAATGAATGTGAATGGTTTTGATTTTGTAACATTTGCATTGGATAGAGAAGAGGGAATCATGTAAAATGACAAGGGTGAGGCTATGAGAGTGATGGTAATTGAATGTGTAGTGTTTGATTCAAGGAAATGTTCCGAGTGCTAGAAGGTAAGTGAATATTTGAGGATAGGATTGGATCTGGTTTAGATGAGGGGAGTTTGTTTTGAGGCATGAGTGAGATGAGTTATATTCATGTGGGTTATCTAATTATTTAATTAGTTTAAAAAGTGGGTTAATGTAGAGATATTTTATGATGAATGCCTCCTTAGTAATGGTCTCCAAGGTGGAGTCTAAGGGTTGTATGGAGGTAATGGATGAATGGAAAGTGGACACAAGTTAATATTGATGTGTTAGAATCATTCAAAAGAGGATCTAGTGATTCTAAGTTTTTAGGAGAAAGCATCAGTGATGAACGGGTCTTCTTATAGGGAAGATCACATGTAATGTTGTTGATGACGTAGCTCGAGACATGCATAGTATTTATAGTGACCTGAATCTATTGAGGGTGTTAGGTCGGGAAGATAAGTAATGTCATCATGTGTGGTAGTTTCCTCTGAATCATAGAAATATCTAGGGGAATCAGATAAAACATGTGTAGTCTTATCTGAATCATAAGAATACCTAGGGGAATCAGATGAAATGTGTGTAGTATTATTTGAATCGTAGGAAGACTTAGGGGAATTAGACGAGACATGTGGAGATTAAGGATTGAGATGGCCTTCTTCGAGGGCATGGATTTCTAACTTCCTAGCCATGGAAAAATATTTTTGAAGGTGTAAAAGTATGGATTTGAAGGGTGGATGACATGTGATGGGAACATGATCGGGTAAACAACTCGATTAATTCGATGGGGAAGTGGAAAATATAATTGATTGATAGTGCTCTTGCATCTAGTGACAAAGTATTAAAGGGATTCATTTTTAGATTGTTTGATGGTGACAAGGTCAAAAATGGTGATTTTGCGAATGATATTTATAGTGAAGTGATTGAGAAACAACATAACTAAGCGTGTGAAAGATACCAAATAATGTTAAGAGAGGGAATTGTACCAATCCAAGGAAAGTCTCACTAGTGACATAAGAAAGGTTATAAGCATGATATCTTGATTGTGGATGATGAGATAACATGAATTTCTAAAGGATAGTATGTTCTCCCGAGGATCCTCTTGACCATGGAATAAAGTAAATCCATGTGATTCCTAATATGGAGGATAGAGATTATATGGTTGTGACAGATGGATGGGTTCATTACAAACCTGGTCATAAGTGAGGACTTATTTGGATCTTTTAGTAGTATTTTCTAAATCATCTAATCTATTTGAAAGGTCTTATATGGAATCATTTGTAAGATTAAGGGTAAAGGAATTGATTAGAGGACATGATTGATTTGGTGATGAAAATGTGAAGTAGGATTGTTTTGTTGTAAATGGGGTTGATGTGGTGGTTGATAAGGGGTATCTTGAAAGGATATTGTTTGTGAAGTAGGTTGTAATAAACATATGTGGGGAGATGTGGAAAAATGTTGAGTATGTTGTTGTTGTTGAATGATAAGAGTCGATTGGGAATGAGTAGGGATATGTGTATGGATTTAGGGTGCCCAAGGTACTTGAAAATGGGATTGAAGAAGAGATGGATTGATTAGATGAAGGATGGGGATATTGAGATTTTGATGATATTGTGATGAAGAAGGGGATGTTGGAAAGATTGATTGATGAGATGCATTGGACATAGGCGAGAAGCAATAGTTTGGTTGTGAAGAATAGTAATAGGTTTGTTGGATGGGATTATTGTAGGATTGTTGAATTGGATAAGAGGTAGAAGCTCCATAGGGAACATAAGATGGTCTAGATGAATCTAGAAACATGTCAGAGCTAAATAAACTTGAGTGAGATGTGATAGGTTGATAAAATGGGTTATAATGTTGCCTTTGGTGTAGATAATGATGCATACATATTTTTGGAGGTTTAATTGAAAAATTGCTAGCAAACAAACACATAATTTCCTAATCAATAAAAAATAACTAAATGGATGGATTTACAAACAACAGATAAACAAGAAGAATAAATTTTAAATTTTCTTGATTTAATTAAGAAAAGTGAAATGTGAAAAAATGGATGATGGGTCATAGGAAATAACAAGCTATGGCTGGTTTTAGGTATATTTATGGGCAATGTCCTCAATATACCCGAAGGTACGTGAGGCACAACTTTGTACTAATCGATACGAGGCATTTATATTGGGGCCTACCCCCTCACTTCACGGTCTTGCTATGATAAGGGAGTTGGGTGTTAAGCCAAATTATATCGACAGACATAAGATTATACTCAGCTAGAACACTGAGTTAGCTTCTCCTCTTGGTGATCAAATCTAAGTAGGTATCCACTTGGGTAGGGATGTTTGAATGCCGATTATTTTTGATTGTGGTCTTGTTGTATGTGAGGGGAATAATAAGTGGATGCAACCAATTTAACTTCCTAAAAACTACGTGATCAAGAAAAATGTGTTTGTTCATTTTAAGCCCAAAATGAAAGATTACTTTCGATAAGTACAAACAAAAAGAATGTAAAATGGAAAGCAAAAAGATGGTTTTAGGACTTACCATGAGAGCACTCATAATATATATATATTTTAGATTCTTAGCAATTTTCCAAAGCACATAATAATTAAATCCATAAAACAAGCCTCTCGGCCGAGAATATCCTGTAACTAGATTAGAAGAAACAAAAATCAAGAAAGAGAAAAGTAAATTATGGGATTATCAAAAATAAACATGGAAATCGCAAGTGATTGGCCTAATCGCAGGTGATTAGGTTAATTACAGTGATTATTACACAATGAATTAGGATTTTTTTGTCACAGGTGAAGTAGGAAGAACAAATATTATTTTATTGATGAAATTAAGGAAAGAAAATAAGGGACAAGGGTCCCTTTGTGCATGCTAGAATGTTTGGGATAAATCTTACCAATCTTCAACTTGTGTTTGCAAGCAAGTTGATAAGGCCTTCCAAACCTCGATATGGCGGGGTTTTCAAGATACTTGTGGATGTAGATAGATGATGTTCGATGTTGCACTCTATAGAAGAATAGATCAAGCTCTTGTCCTGCCAAGAAACCTATTGTCACATACACAACATAAGATGGGATTAAACCAATATATGGTGGATTTCCTAGCAAAGGCCAGTCTCTCAGAAGTCAATGGACTTCCTTGCAAGGATGTCAATCCACATTCAAGAAATTAATCTGTCAATGATGATAAATAGATGAATAAAAAATAATAATTTAAGCTATTAAATGGATAATTATTGAGAATATGATATTACCACATATGAGAAGGCTATGGATGATGATTTTTTGATGGTGAGGCTCTAGATCGGCGAAAAAACCAACCTTTGATGTTTTGACGATAAATTGAGAATTGTAGCTCCATTTTGCAAACCAAAAGATGCATATAAAAAGATGACATCAAGGCATTTCCATTGGTGTAGAAAATCATAGGTGATTGTCTATGAATCTCTGGTGATTCAACCAATCTTTGGTGATTTTGGGAAATCACGGTGATTCTTTGTAAAAATGTACTGAGCTAAAAAAGGACAAATACAAGACTTGAAAGAAATATTAGAAAGGTTGATTTAAGCTTATAAATGATGCATAATGATGTAATGAAGTAAGGGAAACCACTTACCTTGCATAATTTGAGAAAATAGGAACAAAAGGTGATGTTACCTGAGAGAGAAAGATTATTGATGCAAGAAGACTATTGGCGTGATTACGGACAATGGATTGACGTTTGAAAATAATTTAACTGTTGTTGTTGGATGATATTTGCATCTATGATAGGTCTATGATGTAAGAATAAAACAATATGAAGTCCTAGAGTCACATCCATTTGCCATCTAATCTCAAAGGGAGGCTTGAAAATTGTATTTATAAAGTTAATAGAAGAAAATCTTGATAATTGCAAGCATTTCGAGTTTGGAAGGATAAATTGCTATTTTAAGCTTAGGTGGTTAGGGATAAATCTAGATAAGTTAGAGAGGTTGAGTGGGAGGTTTAGAGGTGGATGGGGGTAGTTAGGATAAAGTAGGGATAAATTAGTAGCTGGTTAAAATTTATTCAGAAGGTTTAGTTAAATTAGTCATAACTAGTGAGTTAGGATGAGTGAGGTGTAAGGATGAAATTAATTAATTAATTAATTAATCATTTAGCCATGGGAGGGGAAATATGACCTAGGAAATGAGGTTTCGAGGTTAATTAATAAATGGAGGGTTAGGTTTAATTAATGATGGATGTGGACTTATGCAAGTACAATGCGATGTTGATGTTGATATAAATATGAGGGGTGTAATGTGATAATGAACGGGGCTTGGAGGACGCCGACACTAGAATTAGTGGTACCAATTTTAAGTGTCTATGGGAAATTTTCCCACTCTTCCCCACTTGAGAATCATGGATTTTATTATGTGAATTGGTGTTTGAATTGTCGGTGTTTGATTGTGTGGTTATGTGATTTTCCCCCTCTTAAGAAAAATGGATCTTATTGTACATGTTTTGACCTATGATCTTTGGTGATTGTTTGTATGTATTAATTTACTTACCATGGGCTTATGATATGTGCATCTTGAAGGAATGTATCCTCTCTCTCCCATGGGCTTAGAGGGAGGCTATCATGTCCTCCATACTTGGAGATGACATGTAATGATGCCATTTATTTGGGTAGACAACCAAACCAATTATTATTGTGTTTGGAGATAAACTACTTGGAGTTAGAGATTCATCCTTATGGAGAGATATTAATGGAGTTGGAGATTGCATTTCTTCCTCGGAGTCATGAAGTATTCATTTAAAGATTTGAAATGTTGTTCCCATTTAGGAGGATTTTCCACTTGCATTTTAAGTTGTAGTTATCTTACATAATGTAAGGAAAGACGAAATGTTAAATGGTTTGTAATAGATTGATAGTCCCATTGTTATTTCTTGTATAAACCTTATTTTTAATGGAAGAAATTGTATGTATAAAGAGGATTTATTATACTTCTATGTTATCTTTATGATTGAAAATAGAAGTAAAATTCTTATTTTTATTCCTCTTACAAGCTTGTGTTGATAAGGATATTTGTTAAGTGTTGTAGTGAAATGCATATCATCTTGTAATCCATCTTGTACCTTTTGTGTTAGAATAAAATAAGTTAAGAGGATTATATAATCAAATGATATTCTTGAATTACCATAGTTTTTCCATAGATCAAATTTGGATTCCATCTCCTTGGAGAATGATGTTCTATCAAAGTGTTCAAAGAATTATTTTTGGAGTATACTCATTGTGTAAGAATGTTTAATATTCATTCTTGGAGATCTATTTAAATTAAGATTGCAAGGTAAACTATTGTGATCAAACTTGAACAACTTTTTAATTAGACATCTAGTTGTTTCTTGTTTAAAGTTGGGGAAAGTGAAATCAAGATGTAATTTGGAAAAAATCATTATGAGGTTGCATTTTGTGTTATTTTACTTATTATGTTATATCTTGACTCATTGATTTTATTTAAAGGGAAGATAAAATTATTTTTGTTACCTTGTTCAAATTTCCCCTTGAAACTCTCCCTTTAAATATGTCTATATTTATAATGAAATTGTGTCTCAAATAATGCTAATAATGTATTCATTAAAATCTTGACATTGTCCTTAAACAATATGTTCCTTGGGATTTATCCTTAGTTTCAATCCATTCAAATGTTCTTTTATACATATAGTGTAAGAGGATAATATTAAACACCTTAAGGATTTATAAATGAATGTGATTGTATTCAAATTTGTAATAGATGCATATTATCATGTGAAATATTATATTCTATAGTTTATTATTTTTACTAGGATCTCGATGATACCCCTTATATCTCCAACCAGAATAAATTTTTAAGTTTAGTGTACACACACACACACATGTGCACGTGAAAACACACACACAAACATGCACATTGGTATGTATTCATACATTTATAAATATTAAATAACATGAAAAAAATAAAGGAAATAAGGTCTTTTCATAATATATTTTAGATACCTATATATATAAGTGTGTATTTATATACTATTATCTTGAGAGGGTCATGACCCCACACCCTAACCAGGTATATCTCAAGAGATTTAAAGGCATGACCTCACTTTGTCTAACCATGCCATGCCTATTAAGTTCGTTCCCTCTTGTATGCAGGCACTTTCTTGAATGAAATCATGGGAATATATATATATATATATATATATATATATATATAACCTAGCCATGACCACTTCTAAAAGGATTGTAAATGTTTTAAAATAAAAAATAAAAAATGAAAGTAAAGGATATACCCACACACATACTAGTATATATTCACTTTATACATCTTGTATTCTATTTAAACCCTAGTGTGGGTTTTTAAAAATAAATGCAATAAGTTGAAGAAAATAAACAAATAACTCCTTTCGAGCCTTTATGAAATCTCTACATAAACATGAGTGACCTTGTGTTGAGCAAGCTCTTTTATATTAAAATGGTTTAACAAGATGAATTAATATTGGTCTAATCATTTAATACTTAATTAAAGTATTAAATAGAAAAAATGTCCTAAACTTTTGGTCTTTTGGATGGTGATTTTAGGTTGTGAAATCATGGGCACAACATCTGATATTAGATCTTTATTTCAACACCGAGTGCACTAGGAAATATTTATTACTAATTTAATAAGTTTATATTGGTTTGTTTTCCCATTTAACGAAAAAATTTACATTAAAATTTATTACTTCCTTTTACATCATCATCGCACAAAAAGGCACTATATGCTACACAACTAGAATAATTGATTTGAGCATTGAAATTACTTACAAGATGTGATTCATGATTAGTTATAAGATTATATGAGTAATTTTGGAACACGTGGCCAATAAATGAAAGTTGAATGCAAGTTGTTTCTTAAAATTTTCTATTTTAAACCACCTTGCAAAAGTTAGAAAAGTCATTTAAAATAGCGTGTAAAACAATTCCTCGACTTCCATAATGGAGATGTCTTGGTTTTATCATGTTCTATATTAAAATGGGATGTCACATAAACTATTTAGCCAAAATTATATGGTCATTTGATCATATAATGACATGAATTCGTGAGCCCTATTGGCCGTTTCTTGTATGGGACAAGCTGTTGAAAACTAGAAAAATTATTTTGGTTTTGACCCATGGTTAGAAACCCATGGAAATATATCACCATAAAACTCTATAATTTCAACATGAAAATTTATATCAACCATTAGTTTTGAAAAATATACTTTGGGAGCTAGATTTTTAGCTTGTTTTCTAGGACTCCAGTTGTATTGCAACATGGAAAAACTAGCCCAATCATGATAATCAACCACGAAGAATAGGTTACGATTTCATCCTTGGTTATCAAAAATGTGTTCCATAAGTTATATTGAATTATCCATATATAAGAGAGTAAATGAGATTTTATTGAATGTGTTTTTAAGTTGTGGGTGCTTGTGTTTAAACCCCATTTCGTAACCACTTTGGCTAGGACTATTGAAATACAACAATTTTTTTAATAGTGACTTCAAAGAGATGCATCTAGTTTGAAACATATTTTATAGTTTTAGGTTCGAAAGTATTTTTGGATTATATGTATAGTAGAGAATAGGTTAAATGTGTTAGTTTTTCCATTTGGATAATTTTCAATCATTTTGATAAGCCTTCTTGTAGTCATTGGGGCTAGATCATGCAATGAGGAAAACTAGACCCTTTTGACCGTATGACGCGTTTCGAGACACCTTTTGAGGGTGGTAAATAAATTAATTTTATAAATATGTTTTATTACATGTTTTCATTAGTTGAATGGTGTGAAGCTGTATGAGTTAGGTTCTAAGAAGTATTTTTGGGTATTATTTGTTTTGGTTTGGAGCCTTGGTTTTGGTATTGGAAACACCTATATTTATGAGAAGAAAATGGAAGATCATTTCCATATAACTTATTGTGTAACATTGTAAAATATTTTTATTATTCCTATCTATAAAAACACATCACATGTAGTGTTAAAATACCTCCTTTTGGCCTAGGAAAACCCATTTGGAATGGACACGAAACAAATTTTTGGGATCTGTTTTAGTGAAATATGTATCTTAAATGTTTTTCCATGTTATTTAATTATCATAATATGAGTTAGAAACATATTATTCCTTGAGAAAGTATTAATCTGAGTATGATTTCTAACTTGTATTATAATCTAAAAATGATAAAAATGATTGTTAAAACCATGCAAAATTCCTTGTAGAATAATATGGCTAGAACAATAGACCATAATGAAGAATCATTTTTTAACAATCCTCTAAACTCTTTACCAATTAATAAATGATATGGAAGAAATGGATTTTTATCCTCTTTTCTAGTGATTTTATTTAGGGGTTATTCCATACCCACCTCATTTTTCATAGAACTAAGGACCCTTTTGAATTTCTAGAAACAAACTTGGGCTCCAAAAATTAGATGTTTATTGAGACCCACCTTTTGTCTTGTGAGGATTGTTTGGGGGTATGTAAAATAAATTTGTAGTTTTTTTACTATAGGTAAAAGCGGGTTAAGGGGCCCTACCTGCATACAATAAGGAGAAAAAGATATAACGATGAGGAAAGAAAGAAGCAACCTCTACCAACAACACCGAAAATCAAGGACAACACAACAAACAGTACAAACTAACAACATAAACACAAAACCAAAAGTTCATCCCTTTGAACCCTTCCCATGGGATCAAAGGTGCATCTTAAGGGATTCAATGTTCCCTTTCTTTCTTCTATGCATAGTGGACCAACCATTACTGACATTTGAATTTACATTTTTTGATGAGTGAACCGGTAAGCTCGTTTCCATTTTATTGTTATCCAGATGAATACAAAGAGGAGAGGGTGAAGTCCCAGCCTCACAACTCTCCTCTACCTTGTTAGACAAAGGGGGAACCTCCACCTCCACTAAAGCTAGTTCCTCATTTGTAGATCCATCTTCAGACATGCAATCAGAATGACTGTCAACAACCAACAAACTTGGATCCACATTCTTCCACCAAGAAGTGTGTCTACTTGCATGTTTCTTCCCATTAATGCAATCCACAGCTAGATGTCCAAGTGAAAAGTAGGTTCTGCATCTAAAGGGAAAACCTTCATAATCCAAGTTTTGAGTCCAAATTCGATCCTCCACCATAAGATCAATAGAGGTAGGAAAATCCGTTGAGGTGTTCATATCAACTAAAATGCGAGCATACATAGTATACTCATACAAGGTCATTTTTGTGTCAATAGCCATGGTTTTACCTAGAGTATTACCAATGGAAAATAAATTTGTAGTTATTTGAATCCTTCCTAATCATTTCATGTTCATATAAGCTTGTGGTTTTTTGTTAAATAATTTCCACTTGGCATGTGGCGATGTGAGGTGGTTAAACATTAGAACTCACTAGAAAATAAATTTGTAAATGTAATAGAATTGAATATATAATAACTCTAGTTAGGAGACAGAAATATTTGTACCTAACACTTGAATGTGAACATTACGCGGATGTTATATTCCTCTCACTCTCTTAAGAAATAAAATGTTATATTTAACCATTTCATGGTTTGGTGAATTCCATATCAACTTTAGAGTTGACCCTTGATAATACAAGCTTGTAGAATGCAATAATAACAACCCCACCAAGAGTTATATATGTAATTGTACTTATAATGCATCTTTTGTTATGAATAAAATTTGGATAAGATTATGTAATTGAGAACCATGTGGAATTTTTCAATAAAAACCTCGGTTATGGGAAAATGTTAGCATTGGTACACATAAATCCAAAAGAAATATGATCTAAATGTATTTAAAAATTTAAAATGTGTATGTATCTTTATTCTTTATTACATTGTGAACTTCCAATCTTTGACTTGTACTAAGTTTCAACTGGTTATAGTTGGCCAATGCATTTTCTTATATTTGCTTGTTTGCAATAAGTAAAATTAATGTGAATAATAGGAGGTTGCATCAATTTAAACTTGGTATATCTCATCATGTACTTGGTTTTTAGGAGGACCTTATATTAAGTTTTTATCACAAAAAAATCCCATTAACTTGTTAATAAACAAATTGTGTGACTCTACATTACCAAAAAGTGAAGGTGGTGATTATCTAATTCTGCCACCGGCCTTGAGGAATGGAATCATTTAAATTAGTGCAAATTTTATCCAAAAAATGTGAATTTTGAGTTTTATTTAGAGTTATATTTGTTATTAGGGCCCTAGTGACCAATGTTGTCCCATTATTTTACATCTTAGCAGGGTGGTAAACTTGAGCTCCTTGTTCAAAATGGAATTCTACATCTAGTATAAGAAAAATTCCCTCCCTTTCATACTAGGGGGTCATTAGTAGTTGTTAGTGTAATGATTTTTATGTGGAAAATTATTGAGTCTCACTAATGGTCACATGGCTAAGCCCATCCTTCTTATGTATGGGGAGGCTCCCATTATTAAATGTAAACTAACCTAAAGATGTGGGTGGTTGTTAGGACGAGAATCACACATGATTACTCCACTAAACCTGTGGAAAATGCTTGTACAAGTTATAAGAGAGGAATTTACAATGAAAAAAAGATAAAGGGGAGTTAGGGAAATAAGGAGAGAGAAGGTTACTATTGTGAGTAGGATTATAGAGTTCACATACAATAGCCAGAGTAGGTCCACATTCAATTATAAGAACACAAAAATGTAAACAATGATAAGACATAACAAATCATAGACACATAATTCCATTGATCCATTCATCAAATGCATAAACACCTTTCTTGGTTATGCAAGATTATCATGCACACAAAGTTAGAAAGTATAGAAAGGGAGTAGAGGAACATAAGAAAAATAATGGAATAATTATAACTCTAATTTCTTGATGTAGAAGTGGTAATCTCAACAACATACATTAAATAAAAATTCCAAACCCTTGGAATGAAGAATCCATTCCAATTTATAGAATTACAAATTATATCCTCATCTACTCCTACATGAATCTTCACCTATTCTCATCATTTGTGACCTTTAATATTCCTAGGAAGTGATTATTTTTCTCATTAGTGAAAATGAATCTTACAATGTTGAATTGAGCATCACTTAAGTGAATAAGGAAAAATAGAAAAAACTACATTCTTAATTGAAAGTTAGAATATGGAGAGAGAGGGGGATAGAGAGAGAGAAAGCATTGATTGATCTGATGAAGATGAAGTTATGTTGATAAACCTTTAAGTTAATGCTTTATGAATGAGAATATTGACCTCGATCACCTATTGAATTGAAATAATGAGGTTGTATATGCTTCCTCCTGCTTTGTTAAATGTGAGAACTCTCCAAAGTGTTGAATAAATGTTTAGAAATAATGTTGCAAGGAATTGCAAAGTGAACCTAGGATGACCACTTACATCACCCATGATGATATTCTCCCGTCATGTTGCTTATGAATATCTCCTTAATGACCTAAATTCTGATGTTTCAACACTGCATAGGCTTCACAATGTTCTTCACTTTACCTTTTTTTTAAGTGATCATTTGTGGAGTTAGAAGACTGTGGTTGCATATATCCCTCGATGAGATGTAGAAGTAGTAAAAGATGTTGAATTAGTGTTGAAGAACACTATTATGATGCATCACAATGCGAGCTTGGGATGACTGCGGGAATCACTCATGATGGTTCTTTCCTGATCTCAAAGTGAGAGTGAGGATCACTTTATAATTTCTTAGGATTTTAAAACTTAGTGATCACAAATAAGCTCTACGATGATTTAATCTCTTGATGATTATCTTTCATTCACCAAAATAGGTCCTCCCTTTGCAGATAGAGGATTTCTCCCAAAATGAGATTCTTTTCATGTGACCACCCATTGGAATGAAATGAGGTGGTTGCAATGTTCTTATTTCTTGAGGTTTGATGATACTACAAGGTATGGAATGTGTGCTTAAGCATACTATCAAGTAAATGACATCAAGAGGAATTGAGATGGTTTCTCATTTTTCAAACAGTGTGCCCCATGTGAAAATCACCTATTTACTCTCTCAACTCTAGAGAACTTATTGAATGAAATAATATTTGGGATGCCTACACACCTTATTGTACATATTCTTCTCATGAGACAATTTATTGATTCTTTACAAATGGTGATCTTGAGTGCCTTGATATCTCAATTAGCTTAATTCAACTTTTTCCTCGGAGAGATGATGGAAGTTTCAGGATATGATGACTTTTAACATGTTCCATGAGGTTTATATTTAAATCTTGAACAAGATGACACCCTTTCTCTCTTCAAAATTTGATTCCTCAACTGAGCTGCCACTTGAGTGGAAACATTTCTATGACATATGGATACATTTTTGATCAATTCATTTCTCATGGGGATAGAAATATTTCTCCAGATGGAATGGTTGACCTATGAATGGAGCTTGATGAGTTACATTTTTTGACCTCCAGATTGCACTAGGAAATCATGAATTCCACCTCCTTTGACCCATAAGATGTGTGATCATTATCAAGTACGGATTAAGTGTTTAGAAACACTTCGCAAGGTATGCACTACTTAAGATTACTTCTTTCCTCACTCACACTGAGCTTATCTCATCATGCTTATGATGATAATCCTATTGATGAATTTGAATTTCAATGGATCTCTTGAATCTTTTAAAACTCTTTTCTGACCTCATAATGTTTTTAGTTTCAATTTTTATGCCTTGATGTGCTTTGATATGTTCCTTAACACAAATGTGATCAGAATGATGCTTTAGGATCCTTTAAAATCTTGCAGAGGGTTAATTTTCTTATTTGATCCATGAAACATCTTCTTGACCTCACGATGATGGAAAAATAAAAAAATGAGTGAAAACATGGCCACCTGTAACTTTCGCACTAGAATTTGAAACTTTTATATTTAGCAAGTGGGGGGAGCTACTATTTTTAGCAATTTTGCATTTTTTTCACTTCCTGATGTTTCTTGCCTATTTGGGGACCATAGATGCTAAGAATTCACCTCATTTGACCACTTACTATTTTTGACAGCCCCATCATGAACACATGCTATTTTTAGTAAGTGCTATGTAAGTTTTGAATTACACCGATAATAGACTTGAAATTCTAGGTTTTATTTGAAGATTCCCCACTCCATATTTCAGATGATTCCCTTGTCTAGATTAGTGATAAAATGATTTTTTCATCATATGGGGTAGAATACCAAGAAAAATATAGTCTTGCATATCTTGAAAAATTAGTAACCCCACTATGAAAGAAATGTCTCAAATGAAACTAGATTTTTTGAGGATCCTTCTCTCCAAATTTCAGAGCTTTTCACTGTTGGATCTTCTAGAAAGTGAAAAATTATTTGAGGGAAGGTGCTAACAAGAAACACAATCCTCAATATCCCTAAAAATCAAATTCTTCATGTTGCAAAAAGTGGCTTGCGTGAGAGAATATTTTTTTTAGATAAGGTAAAAAAGATTTGGTTTTGAAGGAAAAAAAAACCAAAAAGAAAATCCAGGTAAGAAGACAACCCCAAAACAAAAAAAAGGGGTCCATGTCAAACATACTTGACTAGGAGGACACCCTAGAGAAAATCACAACCCACACTAGGTATAGAAAACCAATTTTTTCAAAAAAATACATTATAAAATGCCATGGAACCAAGGTATAACCAAGTAAAACCACAAGACAAAAGTGAAGCCAAAGTTTCACAATTAGTTAGCTTTGTTAGAGGAAGCCTTGCTTCTAGTCCTAGTGCTAGGTCCTCTATCCTTAGGTCCTCCTTGATAATATTTCAAGGATATGATAACCTTTTTATTATCAAGATCTACAGAACATCATCTTCATCATCAATGTACTCTTCATTCTCGAATTGTTGATCTCAAGTAGCATATTTTTACTAAAAACATGGTCATTATTTAAAAGTTGATCCTAGAGAATGGAAATTATCTACTCATGCATAACCATTTAAATGTTGATCCTACCAATTATCATTCGCACATCAATTTTTATTTTGTACTCCATAAACTCTTGGACACGGTTCATATTAAAAAGGAGAATCACGTCGCAATAGTCTCAACCCTATCTTCCCAATCCACCATATACCTATCCTTCTCCTTGATGGAAGTGCTCACCCCTAAAGCTTTACCTCCCAGTTTAAGGTTCTAAAGAATGTTCATAGCCAAACCATCACGTTTATCTTAATACCTACCTTGTTTGATGCAGGTAAAATTATCACTAGCATTTTTTCATCCAAATCCACAACCATTTTGGTAGGGGTTGGGCGAAAACCATAGGCTTCCCATTTTGGTGCAATATCGAATTAATCCGTGGTGAAGCGGGGTTTCCATTCTATCATTTTGAAAATCAATGATGGGGGCAATAAGAGATATTAGGAGAAAGAAGGGGAGGCTCATGGACTGGTTCCTACATTTATAATCAAAGATGGGAAGATGATAGGAGAAAATATTTCTGAATTTACCTTTTAGGGCAAGGTATTTCATAACAACCATATACACATCGGGCTAGTAGTCAAGGAGAAAAATTATAGCTATACCATCATCAAACATAATAATTCTTTCCTCCGGCCTAAAGAAGGTAGTAATTTCATGCCTCCGCCTAGTTTTATCCTTGAAAAGTTTTAGGCCTTCCATGTACAAACCCGTGGCCTTGGAAATAGTTTCTTCAGTAATAATAATATCCATACCCATCATATTGATACAACCCCCCCACGCATTACCAAATTCAAGAGATAGTTTAGGATCATTACCTTTTAGCCTTTTAATATAGTTGAAAAAACCTCCTCTTATCAACAACCACCATAAAGTTACGTCTTTCTTAATATGCGAGATAAGTAGTCGATTAGTGAAAACCATGTCACCACCCATTTTTAAGCGAAAAATCTACATGAACTCGAGAAAAATGAAAATAAGGATGTGAACGTAAAAGAATAAGGATGAAAAAGTTGTGATGATTAAATCCCCATCCGAAACATAATTAGCCTTCCCATGAATCCGTTCACATGAACCTAGAAAGATATAAGTAACAAGGGTTATGATGTTATTCCATAATATTTTCCCACCCCACCAAATCATCTTTTCGGGCATGTCATTTCCATGATTAGAGAAGTCGTTGTGAGGATTACTTCCAACCCTATACACATGATTGATTTCCACCTTATCAAATGATTCTAACAAGAGCCTAGCCTTAGTAATGATGTTAGTAAGCATTATCCAAATCCATTCCCTAGGTGAATTTGGACAACAGAGATGAGGATCACATGCAACAAAATGAAAAATATGGAGAATTTCCGGGAATACTCCTTGAAAATGATTTATAGTCTCAAGAAACTAAGGAATCCAAGAAAGTTGTAGGGAGTTGAAAGAGTTAAGAAACCTACCTTAGATTTATAGTGAACAATTGAGCCCATAACTGAGTTAATGCATTCCAAACTACACTATGAAGGGGTGAGTGACTAGGTGGACCCGATTTATAAACATAGAAACACCGAGTTGGTTCTAAGGTGATCTCTCCCATCACTGAGCTATTTGAAGGAATCGGGCCATGTTACAAGCTTCGACCACCGAGCTGAGTTACATTGAAAAGGTGAGATGGTGCATTATAAGTGAGCTCATAAACATAGCACCAAGCTATTTTTAGCTCTACGAGCTCATGAAGTAATATGTTGAGTTGACTAAGGAGCTGATCTCCCCCTTGGAGACAATGTGGGCTCTATGTGAACACATTTTAGAAATTTGAGTGAAATAAACAAAACCATGGAAAAATGAACATGATGCATTCAAAGTCGAGTCTTATATTGTGAAAGAAATTCATGCGGTGAAATTGAGAGCCATCAAATTCTGCAAGTTTTCAATGATTGAGCGAATGAACTTGGGAAATTAGGGGACGAGATGTATCGGGGATGAGCCGAGCTATTCAAATTCTATCCCTAGCTCATGGGAATGATTAGAGCATAACTTGGTGAAGCCATGAAAAATGAAAAAAATTGTGAAGGATGGGTGAGTTATTTCGGTATGGCCAATGCGTCCTTTAGGTTCAAGTGTAGTGCATTTGGAATGGATCGATGAATTTGGATCAAAGCTAAACATGGGAGCCCACGACTAATTTACAACAAGACTAAGGTTGGATACAATGAAGATGGTGGAAGGTTTAATCATTCACAGGTAAGATGAATATCGGGTTATAAGCTGCAGGTCCAAAGAGGTCAAAGATCCGAATTGGAATGATTAGAGCCTACAATGAAAATATTGATCCATTGCATAGACAAGTGGAGTGGATAAGGGTTGGCCTAACAAGTGAATCACATCCTTCAAATGATATCTCGAAACATTGAGCTTTGAGTGTACTTAGACACATGGTCAACCAGTCGAGTTCATGTAGGGAAGGATGCAGATGAAGCGGAGATTATGTTCTAGAGGGCACGTGACATTTGTGTGTGAAAAAACCAAAATCATCACGGAAAAGGTGGTGAGTTGAGTAACACATGTATTATCAATGTAGATAGAAATGAATAAGGTGGGGTCGGGATCATCAGTTGGAGAGGGAAAATATCTTTGTTAGAAAAAATAATAGCAGATACTTGATGAATGGTAGTGGGGAAAAAATATGGAGGTAAAGTGGTGAGGAGCAGCTACATGGTGATGAGTGATAATGGCGAAGCGGTGTGGCATCATTAGGTAGAAGCTCAATAGATTACAACACCTTGATGAGGTCCTGATGATGAGACTCAAAGGTTTGGACGAGGTCATACAAAGACATTTTGAGAGGGAATTGGTGCAGTTGTTTTATCATGGTATGATGTACAACTCCATCAAAAATGGGATATGTCGGCCCACGGATGGGGATTTTGGGTGTAGATGTAAATGGAATGTTGGGTAAAGGTGTAGTGGATGGTTGTCTATCTTCTCTTTTCCCTTTTCCTTTTGTGTGTGAGTGGCAACTTGAACCATGTTAATCTAAGGAAGAGAGGGAGATGAATCATGAAAGGTATAATGGCAAGAGGGACAAAAACCTAGTGTGGGATAAGAACCCCTGTGAAATAAGTATGGTGCATTGGTATTTGAGAATGTGTTTGGTGAGTTATTTAATCCAGACCATATTGATCTCAAATTTTGGATGAAGAAAAGAGGGGTGCAAATGTTGACCTTTTCATCCAAAAGGTCATCTTCTTCCAAGAGCTCTTCGGGAGAACACAATTGAAGAAGAATATTCTTAAGGGCCTTACAATTTTCAACATCATGTCCTAGCACATGATGATAGGCAAAAATCTTGGTATCGTCAAACCATTCGGTTTAGGTTTGAGTGGGTCATAAGGCTTGAGAGGTGGTAATGTGATGACAAAGGTTTCTAAAAGGTTAGCAAGGATGTTAGTGTAAGACCCTGCCAAGGGATCACAATGAGAAGTGAGAGTGGGTTTGGATGGAGATTTGGGTGACTTCTGTGGAAGAGAGGCTACTGAAGGTGGAGTTAGAGGTTGACTAGATTTAATTAACCTTTTAGGAGGTAATATGGTTGTGAATTTGGGTTGCACCTTCTTAGGTAAAGGTGTTGAGGGAGTGTGTGAGGTAGAAGGGAATGCAAAAGATGGAAGGGGATGGGTCAACCATGGTGAAAGTGGAGGTACGGTGAAGGTAGTGGTAGGAGGCAATACGAGAAGTGGAGGTTGAAGAGAGGGTAAAGGTGCGGGTAATGATGAGGGAATGGGAAGTGGAGAAAGTATGGGAGATAGAAAAGGCATAGGTAATGTAGAATGCTTGGGTGGGATGGAAGATTATAGCAAGGATGTAAGTTGTTTCATTTTAATTTTACCTGGAGAAGGAGGTTGTTTGACCAGGGTTGATGGATGAGGACCTAAGATGGATGGAAGTGGAAAAGGTGAAAGAGGAGGAGTGGGAGAAACTGGGGTATGAGGTCTAAGAGGTTGGTTCTTCCTCTTAGTAGGGGATAGACTGGTGATAGTTTGGGACAATGTGGCTAAATCGATCTTAATGGGAGGATGGACTAGACTTAGTGTCGGCACGACCCCTAATGTAGCGATAAGTTTGGGTGTAGATGTAGGTATAGGTGTAGGTAGAGGTTTGGGTGTAGGTGGTTTTGGGGTAATGGTAAAGGTTTGGGTGTAGGTGAAGATGATGCAGAAGAGGCTACTATAACTGGCTCAAGTGCGATGGATTTAATGGTCTTGAACACTTTAGGATAAATCATTGAAGTTTCCATGGACAACATCTACATTTGAGTCGAGATAGGAAGTCAAAGGATTCCCAAAGAATGGAATAATTGACATAATCCAAGCATTTGGCCAAACATGATAATGAAGTAGAAGTGGAGAGGGATGATGTTGATTTGGTATTTATCCTCGTAAATAAATATGGAGTCTATGAGACAAAGTGAAATTGTTGGCTTTGGACTTTATGGGTAGAAGAGATGATAAAAAATCGACAGGTATTTAAATGCCAATGAGGAATTGTCCCCAACAAGAAGAGATGCCAGTAGTGGGTCCTTTGTGGGAGGAGGAGGAGGCAAGGTTAATTGTATAGGATTTTCCTTTGGTAAAGAAGAGAGTAAGCTATGATATTCTATGAGTAGAAGAATGGGTAATGTGGGTTTCTCGAGAGGTAGAGAGATGAGTGTCGTGGATGCATCTGAAGATAAGGTGGAATCCTTTGCGGGTAGAGAAGAAGGTAAGGTGGACTCCTCCGTGGGTAGAGAATCGGATGAAATAGGTTCCTTCGTGGGTGGGGATCTTTTCCAATAATTTCCTCAATAGATGGGATGGGAGGAAATTGAGCAAAAGGAGTCGAGTATGATATCAAAAATGGCCTGAACCTCTCGAATGTTGGTATCATTAGTTGAGGTTTTGCCAACTTTTTGAATGATGGGGTGTGATTTAGAAACGAATTCTAGAAGATGTGGATGTTTTGGTTATCTAGTGCATTAGGGTTATCCAAGACGAGATCTCCATTATCTAACATTTCTTGGAAGATGTTTTTGAAAGTCGTACAATTATTGTCACTATGACCTCTAACACGATGATAATTGTAGTAATCATTTTCCTTGTACCATGTAGGTGTTATCCAAAATTCACCCCTAGGGTAAATTTTGGTAACATGCATTAAATTCTCAAGTCCCAGGAAAATAGATTGATTCAAGGAAAAAATCATGTTTCTAGGGTCCCCTCAAATTTTTCTAACTCCCCTATCTAACAGAAAAGAGAAAGTTCTGAGAAAAGGTGAAAAAGCTGCAAAAACAAGCTTGGGACAGGGAAAATCATGAAAATTGGCTAAGTCTGGTCCAGCGCCCTTGGGGACGATTGGGACGTCCGGACACAAACCGGCCGAAAGGCCTGTGGTTAGGGACAAAGGGACGCATGGGACACTGAAAGCCGATCCTGAAGGTGAGAAAATCGACTAACCACCGAGCGAAATAGTCCGGGACATCTAGGCCGTGATGACGCGAACCGCCGCGGATCGGCTGAAAAGGAGAACTTTACACCGGGACGGTTGGGACAAAAGGACGCGTGGGATGCGAGATAGCGAAGGAGCCAAAGCCAATCGAGATCATGCCACATGTCATCGGCAAAAAAGGGACAGAGAAGCCCATTTCGGGTGGATCGGAAGTTTTTGTCCCAAAGAGCAAAGGGACATCTAGGACAAAAGAACATGGTGGACGAAAAGCCCAGCTAGCCAAGGACGAATCAGGAGACGCCACCTGTCACGAGGGAAAAGGTCCAAAAGTCAAAGGGCGAGGTTTGAAGGGTCGGTCACCTGAGCCAATCGAATGTGACACGTGTCCAATGGAGCGAAAGTATGGAGACCTCGGGGAGGAGTTAGAATTTGGCAAGAGTTTTGGCAAAAACTAAAAAGTAAAGGATGCCCTCGCGCCCCTGTCCTCCAATCAATGCATGCCACGTGTCCCAAGTGGCGGGGACGTGGGGAAAAGTGGAAAATGTTCCAAAATCACAAAAAGGGGAAAAAATTTCAAGGAAAACCCATGAGACAGGGATGGAGAGAGAATTACGCATCCAATCAGTGCTTGACACGTGTCATCCAGGTGGCAGAGCGCGGGAGAAAATTTCAAAATCCATTTTTGCTTGTTTTGTGCCCTAAATCTTCAAATCGCCATATCTTTCGATCCAGAGCTCAGATTTGCACGTTCTTTATATCACCGAAAGCTTATGAAATTCTCTACATGATCTGGGGTTAATCTTGAATTTTGGTGCAACTGGAGAGAGAGAAAGTTGAGAAACGACTCGACACGTGTTCATGGCCAGAAGTGACATTTTAGCGACCAAATTTAATGCAGAATGGGTCGCATTCTCCTGCAATTCGGTCAAAGATGACAGGGTATGGGTTTGTAAGGTCCCCCATACCATTTTAATGCATCCACAGTCAATGAGGAATGGGCTTGCATGTTTTCCCACGTTTCTCTCTCCTGGGCTTGACCCATGCAATGTAAAAGCTAGATTTGGCTCATTTTGAAGGGGGAATATTTTTTTGGACAGCAAGCAACTTCTTCTTTCACCTCCAGAAGTGATTGTTTGAAGAATCAGACCTCTCCAAAGATTGTAACATTTTTTTACCTCTCTGAGGTTGTAATGCAGTGATTTTGACACTGGAAATGATAATGCAAGCTTTGTGAATGAGTTTCAGTCCTTTGTTTGTATTGTTTGCTTCATTTCAGATCCTAAATTATATCTTATCAGCCTGTGTATGTTTTATGCTGCAATCTCTAGTTTGTGTCTATTTGCATGACAAAAATGTTTCACCACTCCTTTTGGTGCATCACCACCTTTAGTTAGTTTCAATTTTTGCATTTCTATCCCTGTCTCCTTGCAGTTTAGAGTAGGATTAGTATCTGAACCTCTATAGTTGTGCAAAATATAGATCTAAATCAGAGGAGTTTGAGGAACCAGCCTCTAATATGGAGATTCCTCTCTTAGTTTCACAAGTCCCACACTTGGAGAGAGGTTTCCATGTTGTGCAATCACACTAGATGCTAAAGTGATCAACCTAGAAGCCTGATCTACATCCAGGGGTGCTGTGAGTCCTGCAACAACAGTTTTGGCATGCCCGGTGGGACACTAGAGGTCTCATTTTTATTGCAGCAAAGTTGATGTGCATCTGCTGCAATTTTCTCGCTTAAAAAGAGCTATTATTTTCACATATGGTGACTCAAGGGAAGAGAATCAACTAGTTTGAGTAGTATAGGCCTGAAAACTCATGAGAAGAATCACTACAAGGTCAAGAGTCGGAGAAGAAGAAGTGATGTTTGAATACCGCAATTATCTCCAAGAAGAAGGCAAAGAGGGAGAAGGATTCAAAGGTCTCCATCCCCACCAAATAGAACTCTCTCAACTCCTCCACCTGGTAGGCCTTTCATTCAGTCAACAAGGGTTTTAAGACCAATCAGAATGGCTCAAAACAATCCCTACGTCAACTTCACAGGAAGCAGCCCACTTGCCCTCAATGCGCAACATCCAATTCCTATTGCAGCCTTGAAGAACATCCCCTACTTCACTAGAGAAATTCATACTACTCCAGGTGATCATGTTAAAGATATTGCTAACCTTTGTGCAATTCATGAAATTAATGAAATGCAAAGTCTGTCAAGTTACTGGCATCTTCATTCAAGGGTAAAACATTGCAATGGTTTAGAAGCCTTGGAGCTGGTTCTATCACAAACTAGAATCAGCTGTGTATTGCACTTCATGAGCAATTTGGAGAGAAGGGAGACAACTTGTCTCTTTTGGAGCAGCTGACAACCATCAAGAGAGCTCCCAATGAGTAGCTGACCGATTTCAACTTCAGATTTCAAAAGACTTGGGAGAGAATTCTGTGCACTCACAGCAACAGCAGAGAAGGTGCTTTTCTCTACTATCTCAAAGCTTTAAATTCTGATATTTCTATGTTGATTCAGTCCATGGGAGGCATAACTATCCCTATGGCTTATAGCATTGCCATTAGGGCTGAAAATTATTTGATCCAAGCTGGCAAACTTGCCCCTAGACCTCCCATGCCATTGTTTCCAAGTTTAGAGAGCCCAAACACCAATCAAGCACCTAATTTGACTCCTTCTCCCACTCCTAGAAATCAGAGTTCAAATGAAGCTTCCACTTCATCTCCAAGTGCCCCAAATGAGCTTTAAGAAGTCATGAAGCAATTGCAAAACCTAGGCAATGAGCTGGTTACTCTCAAGAGGCAACAAGCCCAAGGTTTTAGACCTTCTTATCAACCCCAAGCTCAGCCTAACAGGTAGCCATACCAACCACAAAGGCCTCCTAATCCAGTTGCAAATATGAATCAAACAAGGCCTCCTGCCAATAGACCATTTCAGCCATATAATCCAAATGCCATATCTGCCTCTAAGGCATTGGTGCCAACACAAAACAACGTTGCCAGGAGTATGATTGGTGTTTTCCATGTAATGAGCCTCATAACCAATCCATGTGCTTCAATGGTGCTTTGAATCAAGCACTAATGGTGACAACTACTGGTGTAGAGGGTGAGGGTAGTCAAGGAAACAGCCAACAACAAGAAACATTCCAACAGCAATCAGCCCCAAATGACACCACATTGGTGAATTGGCAAGCAGAGGATTTTTGTGGTATGAATCAAATACCCTCTCAAAGTGTTGCAGCCAACACAAGGTCAAAGAGGAGAAATTTGGGTGAAGAACAACCATTGGCCCCAAGTAATTCATGACCTTCTGTCACTCCACAAGCCACTGGCAAACAAAATGTAGTTCCAAACATGCAAGGATTGCCTAAAATAGCCCCTAGGCCAACCCAAATGCCGATTCTTGCCGCCCATGTGCAAGGAATGAATGTGTAGGCCAAGGACGAAAAAAGGATACTTCATCCCGTTCAAGAGTATCATTGATCGATGAAGAAGAAAAATGTAAACATATCAATGTGGGAATCCCTATCCATCCTGTGCCAAAGAGATCTGCTGCAAGCTGCCATGAAGGATCTGCCAATCGTGAATCAGCAAGTTCAGATGCAAGACAAAGTGCTCACAAATGCTGCCCAGCCTGAGGGAAATCATGGAGGACAACAAGGTAAAATGTTGAAGCCCCCTCCATTTTATGTTTCATTGATCATAGGAGACAAGTTGGTACATAATTGCATGATTGACTCTGGGGCAAGTAGTTCAGTAATGCCCAAGCAAATAGCAGATCAATTGGGACTTCAATATGAAGTCATATCCAAAGGAGTAGTGCAATTAGATGGGACAGCAGTGACAATGGTTGGAGTAATCAAAGGTTTGAGCCTCACACTGCACGCATGTCCCAACGTAATAGTGTTACAAGATGTGTCAGTCATAGACCTGCCACCACTCTTTGCATTGTGCTTGTCAAGAGACTTCATAGCCAAGATTGGAGGCTATCTTTCGGTGGATTGCTCACACATGTTGTTCGAGAACAAGATATGGAACCAAAGCCACAATCAGTGTCCGAGCCTATTGTAAACTTTCACATTGAGCCTTACACTACCAAAGCCCAAATCAATACCAACTATTTGCCGTTTGATCAAGAAGATTATCCAAGCAACCGATGAAGCCGACACCAAGGTTGGAAGCATCCCAGATTTGACTCTTGATGAATGGGCAAGCAAGGTGCATGCTTTTGATCCTTATTAAGAAATAGAAGAATCTGAGCTAGGAGTTTATTTTTACATGAAGAAAATCAACCTCTCCCAAAGCATCACCAAGCGAGATCATAAAGACAAGAATGAAGTATGGAAATTGTTCTTTGATGGGTCAAGGAGTAGACAAGGTGTAGGAGGAGGAGCTATGCTCATCTCACCGCAAGGTATAAGGTATTACTCAGCCCTCCATTTCAGTTTTTCTGTTCAAACAATACAAAATTGAGTATGAGTCCTTAATCCATGGATTACACTAGGCAAAGAAGAAATGCATCAAGAATTTGCAAGTATTTGGTGATAGTGAGCTGATCGTAAACCAAGTTAAGGAGTAGCATGCTTTCAAGAATAATCTACTCAAGTGCTACAAAAATTGGGTATGGGATCTTATTGAAGATTTTAAAGCTTTTAGCATCAATTCCATCCCAAGGAAAAGGAATGAAGCAGCGGACAGACTGGCAGCAATTGGGGCTACATTTGACGTTGTAGAAAATATCAAAAGTGAAAAATCTTAGCCTCATATCAAAGTGGTTGTGAGACCAGCTGTTCCAGATAACAACACAAGTTGGCAAGTCTTCGAGAATGATCAGCAGATTGTTAATTTCCTGCAAGAGGAAGCTAAGTTCTCCACCAGAAATCAAGACAAGCTGGAGCAGCAATATGGTGACCAAGCGGTGCAGCTAAGAACTAACAAATTACCAAAAGGCCTCATAACCTTGGAGTCAATCTTCAACCCGAATGATCAGTTCCGAAAGGAGAAAGTGAACTTTCAAGTAAAGGGTGAAGATTCAGAGCCTATTTTAGTAGATGAAGGCAAGACATTGCAAATTGGCAAAGTAAGTACTCCGCAAGAGAAATCTGATTTTGTTCAGCTTTGTCAAGAGTTCCCAGATGTCTTTGCTTGGACTTACAAAGATTTAAGAGGTTTCAACCCAAAATTAGCACAACATACTATTGAGCTAGATCCGGAATCCAAGCCTGTCAGGAAAAAGCAAAGGCCAGTAAATCCTCATATCGAACCTCTCATGAGAAAGGAGTTAAGCAAGCTCATTGAGGCCAGTATCATCTTCCCCATCAAACACTCAAGTTGGGTTGCAAACTTGGTGCCGGTAAGAAAGAGAAATGGAGAAATAAGATTGTGTGTGGACTTTCGTGATCTAAATAGAGCATCACTCAAGGATCATTATCCGCTTCCATCAATGGAACAAATATTGTAGGTTGTAGCTGGTTCAGAAAGGTTTTCATTGCTAGATGGATATTCAGGCTATAATCAGATAATGGTGAAAGAAGAAGATCAATTCAAGATGGCCTTCACTACAAAATGGGGCACGTATGCTTACAAGAAGATGCCATTTGGACTGTCAAATGCCGGAGCAACATTCCAGTGAGCTATGGATATGGCATTCAAAGGCTTGATCAACAAGATAGTGCTGGTATACCTAGATGATATCACTGTCTTCTCAAAGAATGCAGCAGACCATCTCTTTCACCTCAGACAAGTGTTTCAGAGGTGTAGAAGGTTTGGAGTGTCGTTGAATCCAAAGAAATGTATATTCTTGGCACACGAGGGCAAATTGTTGGGCCACATTGTCTCTAGGGAAGGATTAGCAATTGATCCAGAGAGGGTTGAAGCCATAAGAGCACTACCATTGCCAAGCCACAAGAAAGCCCTTCAGAGTTTCTTGGGAAGGATAAACTTTGTTCGGAGGTTTGTCCCAGATTTTGCAGCCCTTGTCAAGCCCATCACCAAAATGTTAAAGAAGAGCATGGCTTTCAAGTGGATAGCAGAAGGCAAGGAGAGTTTTGAAGCAATCAAAGAAGCCATCTCTCAAGCACCAACTCTCATCAACCCAGACTTCTCCAAGGATTTCATCCTCTATGCATTTGGAGGTAATGACACTATTTCTGCCATTTTGGTATAGCAGAACAAGGATAATGATGAGCAGCCAATTACCTTCTTCAACCAGAGCCTAGATGACTATGAGGTGAAGTACTCTTTTATCGAGAAGCATGTACTTGCAATAATCGAAGCTTGAAGAAATTCAAGCATTTGGTCTCAAACAACAAGGTCTAGTTGCTGGTCTCACATGTGGGGTTAAATACTTCCTCCTCAACAAGGATTTGAATGAGAAAAGGGCAGGTTGGATCACCCTGTGTCATGGAGTATGACATTGAGATCAAGATCACTAAGCTGGTAAGAGGGAAAGGATTGTGTGAGAAGCTGGTTTTAGGGAAGCAAAGAGAAGTATGCAATAAAGAAGAGGCTGTTTTGATAGTCCAAGACAGCCATGAGCCAAGTAGCAATCAAGAAGAAACGATGCTACCCCCACTCCTTGTTGGACCCAAGATATTATGCACTTCTTAGGCATAGGCCTATGCCCTCCGAGAGAGATGAACAAGACCCAAAGAAGACACTTCAGATTGCAGCTGTCCCGTATGCCATTGTTGATGGAGTTTTTTTCAAGAAAGATGTGAATGGAGTGCTCTTGAGATATGCATTAGCACAAATAAGATTCAAAGGTGTTGGAAGAGTTCCATTGTGGACCAGCTGGTGGCCATTTTGCACCAAGAGTGATAGCTCTAAAAATCATGAAGGCTGGTTATTATTGGCCTAAAATCTTCAGTGATTGCTATGCATGGATCAAGAGGTGTAAGAATTGTGCATTCTTCACAGGAAAAGAGAGACTTGCTGCCCTTCCATTACATCCAATCTCAGTTGACCAGCCATTCATGCAATGGGGTTTGGACTTCATTGGAGTCATCAATCCCAATTCAAGCCAAGGGCACAAATGGATTTTGACAGCCATAGACTACTTCACCAAATGGACAGAAGCAGTAGCACTCAAAGAGGAAAATGAGTCTAGCATCTTAGACTTTTATGAGGGGATAACAACCAGATTTGGTGTACCTGCTATAATAATCTCGATAATGCATTGGCATTCATTGGATCTAAGGTGACTGAGTGGGCTGTCAAGAATGGTATTTACCTAAGCACTTCATCAAACTATTACCCTCAAGGTAATGGCCAGGCCGAGTCTACAAACAAGAACTTGTTGAGAATCATTAGGAGGACTCTTGACGATAATCGAGAGGTCTTGGCATACTAAATTGAAATCAGCCTTGTGGGCTGATAGGATAACTCCCAAAAGAGCCACGAGGTAACTCTCCATTCAAACTTGTCTATGGAAGAGAGGAAATCTTGCCCATGTCACTTGAGTTACCAACATTGGAACTTATGAAGCAGCTGGAGTTGCTTGAATTTGAGCCCATGGAGGTGAGGTATGCAGAGTTGATGGAGCTGCAAGAGATTAGAAATCAGGCATCCCAAGCAATGGAAAAGGATCAAGCTTTGATCAAGAAGACCTTTGATAGAAAGGCCAAGGATAGATCTTTTCAAGTTGGAGATCTAGTGTTGAAATGGGATGTGGATAGAGCAAAACCGGGAAGGCATTCAAAATTTGATGCCATTTGGAGTGGCCCATACATGGTCATGAAGTGCAAGAACAGTAATGCTTTTCAATTGGCCTCATTGGATGGTGAAGAAATGTAGATTCCAATCAATGGAATCTATCTCAAGCGTTACTCCTAGAAGGAAGTTCACTACTTTGTAAATATTAGATTTGACTTTCATTCCTCCAAGTGCTTGTGCACATTGTTTTTCTATAGGTTAGTTTTGTTTTCCCTAAGTGCTTTGGCACAACTTGCTATCCATGGAGATGTTTTGCAGTCCTTACTCCCATCAAGTGATATTCCATCTTCCTCCTTACACATTCTGAGTCAGTTGGGGTTCTAAATAGAATATTTGATGACTCCATGCCCAATGGACCGCTTGTGCTACACTGGTGTTTTCATCTAGTAGGCGAGATGACCCCACCGATTCGCCAAATTGTTATCTAAAATTGACCCCAGGGTAAATTTTGGTAACATGCATTAAATTCTCAAGTCCCAGGCAAATAGATTGATTCAAGGCAAAAAATCATGTTTCTAGGGTCCCCTCAGATTTTTTCTAGCTCCCCGTCCAACAGAAAAGAGAAAGTTCGAGAAAAGGTGAAAAAGCTGCAAAAACAAGCTGGGGACAGGAAAAATCATGAAAATTGGCTAAGTCTGGTCCAGGCGTCCTCGGGGATAGTTGGGACGTCGGGACGTGAATCGCCGAAAGGCCTCTCTGGCGGTCCGGGACAAAGGGACATGCGGGACGTGGAAAGCTGATCCGGTCAAGGTGAGAAAATCAACTAACTACTGAGTGAAATAGTCTGGGACATCTGGGCCGCGAGGACGCGAACCGACCGGATTGGCCGAAAAGGAGAACTTTCGCATTGGGACAGTTGGGACAAAAGGACGCGTGGGACACGGATAGCCGAAGGAGCCGAAGCCAATTCAGATCACGCCACGTGTCATCGGCAGCAAAGGGACAGAGAAGCCCATTTCAGAAGGATCAGAAGTTTTTGTCCCAAAGAGCAAAGGGACATACGGGACAAAAGGACGCGAGTGGATGCGAAAAGCCGGTGGACCCGAGGACGAATCAGAGATGCCACGTGTCAGGGAAAAGGTCCAAAATTCAAAGGGTGAGGTTTCAAGGGTCGCCCGAGCAATCGGAACATGACACATGTCCAATGGAGCAGAGCACGGACCTCGGGGAGGAGTTAGAATTTGGCAAGAGTTTTGGCAAAAAACTAAAAAGTAAAGGATGCCCCCGCGCCCCTGTCCTCCAATCAATGCATGCCACGTGTCCCCAGTGGCGGGGACGTGGGGAAAAGTGGAAAATGTTCCAAAATCACAAAAACGGGCAAAAACTTCAAGGAAAACCCGTGGGATAGGGAAGGAGAGAGAATTACGCATCCAATCAGCGCTTGACACATGTCATCAGGTGGCAGAGCGCGGGAAAAATTTAAAATCCATTTTTGCTTGTTTTGTGCCCTAAATCTTCAGATCGCCATATCTTTCGATCCAGAGCTCAGATTTACATGTTCTTTATATCAATGGAAAGCTTATGAAATTCTCTACATGATTTTAGGGTTAATCTTGAATGTTGGTGCAATATGGAGAGAGAAAGTTGAGAAATGACTCGATGCGTGTTCATGGCCAGAAGTGACATTTCAAAGTGACCAAATTTAACGCAGAATGGGTCGCATTCTCCCGTAATTCGGTCAAAGATGACAGGTATAGGTTTGTAAGGTCCCCCATACCGTTTTAATGCATCTACATCAATGAGGAATGGGCTTGCATGTTTTCCTATGTTTCTCTCTCCTAGGCTCGACCCATGTAATGTAAAAGCCGATTTGGCTCATTTTGAAGGTGGGGAATACTTTTTGTAGACATAGCAACTTCTTCTTTCACCTCCAACAAGTGATTGTTGGAAGAATCAAACCTCTCCAAAGACTGTAATAGTTTTTACCTCTCTGATGTTGTACTGCAGTGATTTTGACACTGGAAATGATAATGCAAGCTTTGTGAATGAGTTTCAGTCCTTTGTTTGTATTGTTTGCTTCATTTCAGATCCTAAATTATATCTTATCAGCCTGTGTATTTTTATGCTGCAATCTCTGGTTTGTGTCTATTTGCATGACAGAAATGTTTCACCACTCCTTTTGGTGCATCACCACCTTTAGTTAGTTTCAATTTTTACATTTCTATCCTTTTATCCTTGCAGTTTAGAGTAGGATTAGTATCTCAACCTCGTAGTTGTGCAAAATATAGATCTAAATCGAGAGGAGTTTGAGGAACCACCTCTAATCTAGAGATTCCTCTCTTAGTTTCACAAGTCCCACACTTAGAGAGAGGTTTCCATGTTGTGCAATCACACTTTGGATGCTAAAGAGATCAACCTAGAAGCTTGATCTACATCCGGGGTTCTACGTGAGTCTGCAACAACAGAGGCATAGGATGGGAAGGGTCAAAACCAATTATGTGTTTTGATAGGTGGAAGCATGATTGCTCCATATTTTATAATCTTTTCCAAAACCGAGGAGTAAGGTTCTCCAATGGGGTATATTTTTGTCGTTCTCACTTCAAATGGAAAGTTTGAACAAGAGAAATATTAGAAGAAGGTTTTTGATTGGTTAGATAGATGAGATGGGTCATCTTTCAACACCATTGCGCACAAGTGAGATCCTTTTTCTTTAGAATAGTTATTTTTTTTCTTTTGAAGAAGAAGAGGTGTCATTGGATTTAAACGAAGCACTTTTGTTACGAAATTGTAACTTATTCTCTTCGATAGCATGAATTTCGAGTGTTTGGGCCATGGTGAATTCCTTGTCGAATGTTTGGAAGGTTTAAACTTGGAGATTTGGAAAGATATCTCTTTCACAAGTTGTAGTAAACATATCTATCAATCTAGTTTGAGGCAATTGGAAAGTGAGTTGATTAATAAGGTTCCGCCTAATGTGTGAAAAAATAAAGGATAAATTCATCCTCATATTAGTGTAACGAATACAAGTTAGTCATGGTAACCTTATTGATAATGTTAATGGGGAAATGATTAAGAAATTCTGGGCTAATTAATTGAATGGTAAGATAGAGTGCCTAGGTAGAGAACTATACCAAAGTGTAAGTTTGGTCCTATCATGGACATTGGGAAATTTTAGAGAAGTAAGGTGTCATCATGAGAAATTAGATAACATGTATGTTTAAAAGATCACAAATGATGTTGCAGATATTCCTTGCTATTAAATTGGTTAGATTTTGGCATTTCCCAATGTGCGGGAAAAGGATGAATTGGAATAGAAGGGTGAATAGGCTCATTGCAAATCTTGTCAAAAATCGGAGAATTTTAAGATCCGGAGACATATGCTTCTAAGGTCTGCATCTTGTCCATAATCAATTTGACCAAATGATTGGTTGCATTGGATTGAGGTGTACCTCTAGTGGTATAAAGAGGTGGATACGATGAGTAGGACATAGAAGGGATGCTTATTTATGGAGATACCAAGTAAGAAAATTGATAAGGGGGAATATAAGTTATGGAAAATGATGATGGCATATACCCTAAATGGGAATTTTGGGTGACAGGTGGTTCTTTGAGACAAGGTATACGTTAAGGGAATGTGTGTAGAAACCCTCATGGAAATAGGTGGTACAGTAGTAGGTATAGACATGACCAAACTTTGAAAAGGGTTGACATAACTGGAGGTTCTCGAGGTAATAGGAACTTATGAGGTGGAAATCCCTACACTAGGGACCGTAGATGATGGTG
Organism: Taxus wallichiana var. yunnanensis; assembly: GCA_018340775.1. Lineage (NCBI taxonomy): Eukaryota > Viridiplantae > Streptophyta > Pinopsida > Cupressales > Taxaceae > Taxus > Taxus wallichiana. Next base: position 98,830,848 of record CM031244.1, on the reverse strand, counting down.
AGGTAGATGTCAAGGATGTGATAGGTGATGCATGTAGGTGTGACAAATATAGAAGATGTGGGAGTGATTTGAGAAATGACAGGTGGTAAGGGTGAAGTAGGTACCACTACACTAGTTGTGGCCGATACAAAAGTGGTTTCCAAAACAAGAGGAATGGACATAGGCATACCATATATAAGTTGTCTTGATGAGTCATGGATAGATGAGTGAGCAAGATAATGTTGTAAGGTTGTGGGATTGTGATCAAGGATTTTTACGAATTCCTCATCACCTACGTGTATATAAATAGGTGAGGTGGGGTCTATGGATGAAGAAATAGAAGGTGGTGAAGGAATAGGTGGTAGTGGTTGGTGGATAGCGTGAAAAACTAGAGTGTTGGATTTTCTGTGAGTCAAAACCATGTGAATGGTGGTAGAATAGGTAATCTAAGTTATGCAGATAGTACGAAACATAGAAAATTACAACATAATAAATATGGAAAGTGGAATTTGGTCATTTTTTAAAAGAAAAATAAAACCACAAATATCGGTACCAGTTGGATAACTAATTCCAAAGTGGAGAGGAGTAACCAATGTCTCGTGGAGAGGGGTAACCAATGCCAATCGCTAGATCGATGTTGGTTACTTATGAATAAATGGTAGATTTTAAAATATGGAAATGAATGGTGAAAATAAAGTGAAAGCTGGATGTTGATGATGATATCAAAGACTTGAAAATGTGATGGAGTGACAAAATATGTCGTAAAAAATGTTTTTTGTGAATTGAGCAATCGTAATGGGATAAATAACAAAAAAATAGGAACTGACATTGGTTGGTAAACCAATGTTAGTCGTTGGACTGATAATAAGGTTCTTATGAAATCTAAGAGGAGATGAAAATTTAAATTTTTGGTAATTAAGTCAAATGAAAATACCAACCCAAGAATTGAGTATGGCAGTGATGAGTCCTAACACACCCAGAAATAACTAGAATACACCAGTTGTGATGGTGGGGCATGAAGGATAAGAAAAAAAGATGATACGGTCTCACACCTCAAAACACAATCAGTCAAAAGCTAACAAAACACACAATCCTATGTTGTAGATTTTATGTTGTGTGGCTTATGCCATTTAAAACTAACTATGAGTAGAATAGATTTTTTGGTCAACGAGGGTGCCCTATAAGTAGTCTATGGCTGGTTTTAAGGTGTGTTTTGGATAAAGGGACCCGATATACCTTTTGGTACATGTGGTACAACTCTGATATGATGACTGACCAAAACACCAACTGGATCCACCATTAATCTGATTATTAGTCGTTAATAGTAATTTCAAGAAGGAAGATGTTTAAGAAGTGTGTAATTTGTTCAAGTGATTCGGTTTGGGATGTGTGTGCAAGAAGTGAGCTATGCTTAATTCCTACCAACCATCAGTTGGTCATGACCTCCAGCATATAGGTTGCAAATAAATTTAGGTGATTTAAATGCAACATACACAAGGATGAAATGCAAAGATTTTTAAGCCCAAATTGAAAGTGAAATTCGATGAGAGAAATAATGAATAGGCAAAGAGTATGTCTTTCACTAATGCAATACAAAATAAAAAGAAGTGTTCTTTTTAACCCAAAATACAAATTTCACTTAGAAAAGTAGAAGAAGAATGTTCCCAGTGGAGAAAGTTTAATGTGAACTATTTTAAAAGGAAATAGACACACAAAGATTCCCTAAGAATGAACAATGCAAAAGAACCCAAATGATAGGGTCCCACTAGGCGTGCCAAAATGTTTCACCTCAAAGTAATGCGATAAAATAGATAAAGGGTAATGGTCATAGGAGGAATACCTCTAAATGGTGGGAGATGGTTGTATGTGTTGTAGATATTGAATTAGACTAATTGTAGAGATATTCCCTTTGTTTAGGAAGAAAGAACTATATAAGAAACACAACAATACCACCAAATAGTATTAAATAGCAAGAGTCATAGGACTACCTAGCAAAGATATATTCGAGAAGCATGACACTTCCTTGAATGGTTATCAATCCTCTGTTTAATACAACTTAATGAAATAAGAAATGATAAACCAATGATTCCTATTGTAGTTGATAAGATGTAGGTATCTCCTATAACATATAATAAGTGAATTTAACTTAATAAGAAAGGTCAGGATTAAATCTGGAAGGTTGGTTGGCTAGTTTATGTTTACTGATTTGATAAAGGCTATAGGTGAGGTCCGGGAAAGACTCGAGAAAGGTTATAGGTTTTTGGAAGATTTATGAGCTTGTTATTATAGAATAAATTTCCATTATCAAATACCGATTTCAGTTAGACAACCGATTTTGGTTAGGGAGTAGTGACACCAATTGGGTAATCGGTGTCAATAGGGAAATTTAGCGATAATGTAAAAAAATGAGAATTGGGAACTCTCTATGATTGCACAGAGAGTGATGGGGATTTGGATAGGTTTGTAGGATTTTTTTTAAGACTCAGAGATACTGATATGTGGGTTTAGTCAAGGTATGGAAGGTGAAACATGTAGAAATTTGGCCAGAGGTACTGGGGAGTAGATCTAGGTAAGGTAGAAAGGTGGTATCTAAAGTAGATGGCTTGATAAAACAATATGAGCTATTAGAAATGAAAACAAAGAGATAACACTTACTTATTACATGTAACCTGGAGGTGGATGGTGGTGGTGGTTGTAGAAGGTGGTGATCCAGAGTGAATATGGCAGCAAGGTGACATGATGCTTCCTAGTGCATGTGTTGGAGCTCTGGAAGAACCTGTGGATGAACCAAATGATGTCTGAATGTTGAGAGGGGATCTGGTTGGTCACAAGGTCATAGGAGTGCTTGAACGTGTGAATGCAAGAAGTGTAAGCCAATAAATCTAGATTTAGAACCTGAACAAAGAGTTAAAAACTCTTATTTAACCTAACCGATGGTGGTTAGGTGACCAAGTCTTGATCGAGGGATAACTCGATGTTGGTTAAGGGAATAAGTCCAAGTTTCCAAAAATAGCCTGATCTTTTTAATTTTTATGTGATTTGAATCTTCATTCTAGGTCCTAAGTGGAGAATGGTGCTTAGATAAGTAGGAGTGTTATTGGAGAAGAAATAGTAAATTAATGTTAGGGATAGACTAAGTCCCAGTTAGTTGGGATAAGTAGGGACTTGGTCTTAGTTAATTACTAGGCTATGAATAGGTCTTGGGTGAAGTGGCTATGTGAGGTGTAAATCAACTTAATTAAATTAACCGATAATGTGAGGATGAATATTAATTTAATTATTTGGCAATTAAATTAATATCAATGTGGAGATGGTGAACATGGCTATGTGCATGTGTCGAATTGATGAGTCAAAAGGGGGTAAAAGAGGTTGTGATCCAATTTTGGTGTCTACAATAGTAGTTATCCATGTTGATATGTGGTACACCCACTATGTGATCATACATTGTGCTATACTTGAATTGTTTTTGGCCAAAAAGAATCTCTCCTCATCATGCTAAAATTGACAAATGGATTCTCTAGGGAACGTAGAACATTTTTCCAATATGCAATCTTTGGAACATAATATGCTTCTCCACCATTTGTTGAACTCTTTTATCAGTGTGTGATGTATGCATAAATTATCTCTACATTTATGTCATCTCTTTGGGTTATTTTAAGAATTCCAATGGAGGATCCCCTTCAGGAAAGAAAGGTTTCCCATCCATTGTTTTCTATATCTCAATTGAGTGTGAGTAGTTGGAATCCATGATTGATGTTCGAACTCCATGATGGGATTGTCATCTTTGACATAGAATTTAAACATCTTTAAGATGTTTAATGATACCCATGATATTGTGGTTACCATCTAGAAGGTGGTGTTCCACAAAGGCCTTAAAGTTGTAGACTTCCTTGATAATGTACAGAGTGAATGTATTGGAATCCTCTTGGCATGTTCTGTAAGTGTCCATTATTTGTGGCAAAGAGAATGTATCTAATTTTCACAATGTTGTTGATAATCAGTTGAATGTCCCATCTATGTCTTCATGTGTGTGACCCACTAGAAGGAAACTCACATACATTATGTTGAAAACCATTCTAGCTATCAACATGGATGCAAACACAAACAATGTGTGGTTTTTTTTTGTCACTTGCAACATTATCTAGTTGCAAGTATAGAGTTGGTGGTTGTTTTCTAAATGAAATTGAATATCTACTTACAATATTAGTTGTATGAGCACCCTCATTTTTATTCTTGTATTATTTTCCCTTGTCATATGCATCATTTTACAAGAGTGCATCATGTAATGGGTGTTTTGACATCCCACTATTATATAATAAATCACCATACCGATTTGTAAAAGGTTCTTCTAGCTTCCGGATACATAGTGCCAATGATGTTATTGTGAATTTTTATCCTTGCTTAAAAAAAGGGAGACCAAATTTCCCAAAACCCCCCATTTTGTGCCCATGTTTCAACATACCAATCAAGGTGAGAGGGAGATTAATATCATTTCTTATTGATTTTTTCCCCCCTCCTTAGTATTGCAGTTTTTGTTTGCACTCTATGTGCATAGTAAGTTACAAGACAAATTTGAATGTAATCATTTTTCCATTTCTAGTGTTGATCTATTTTTGCCAGTGTTTCTAGACATGAGGTCATTACACATTTGTTCTTAAGCTCTATGCACTCATCACATTTGGAAAAGCATTTTTTCTTGGTGATTGAGACAGGGGGAAATTTTCTTGCCATATTTTACCGAGATTTAACCGTGACGTTGGAGGAAGTTCCAACAAGTGAAAGGGCCACATTACAATTTTGTAGTATGTAAGAAAAATTATAACATGTAGGTAGCAGTCTCATTATTACTCTAGTACCATATTTTTCCTTGAACAAGCCATGTGTTGGGATATATCATAGTTCTTCTCCACCATTTTGGATATCAATACAATAGTTGTGATAGTGTTTGGCAATTTTTTTGTTTTCCTATATTTCCATTTACTAACCTCCTCTCGCCATTAATCCAATATTTTGTGTATCCGTAATAGGTGATTTTCGGGATTCCATGACATATGTACCATACATTCGACATACATTCCTTCTACATAACTTTAATTTATATATAGTATGTTCTAAAGTTTGACCTTGATCACAACCGATAGATTTTGAAGTGAATGTATTAAGTACAAAGTTTTTTATGGCAAGTTCATTCATACCTAGAGTTAAATTCCAACTTTGATTGAATGAACTTAGAGATAAATGGAGAGACATCCTTCCTTGTAGTAAGGTTTTTCTTGACTTTAGAAAAAAACATTCTTTTGATTTTCATCATTTTCCGTTGCCTTTTTGGACTAAATGGAGTAGAATTTACCTTTTGGCATTTGTAGGAGTTGTAAGTTATTTTTATCATGTTTTCTTCATCACTACTACATATGGAGGACTCATATGAAGTTGGGTATACCAGTTGATGCAATGGATCTTCAAATGCACTCCACATTTTTACCAAAAACTCTTATGGAATTCATTTTAGCTTTACTTACATAACAAAACCATCTTGATGGGTCAACTGGCTAGTATGCAATTACATGAGAGATCCTTCTAATATGGAACAAACCTTGCAAAAAGGTGTAATTAATTTATCAACATACACCCCAAATGTATTTCCATCTAATTTTTTAAAGTGCACCATGTCTCCTTCACAAACATTTGTAATTGTTACTTTTGTAACAAATTTGTTTTTTTGAACAAAAATGTATCAACTTGGCAATAACCCCTTGAACTTCAAATTGAAGCCATTGTTTGATGTGGCAGTTGTTTCTTGGAGTTCATAATTTCCATTCATACGAAGTTGGGTATACCGATTAAGGAAATGGATCTTCAAATTCACTCCACATTTTTACCTGACAACTCTTCTAGAATTTATTTTAACTTTACTTCTATAACAAAACCATATTAATGGGTCAATTGGCTGGTAGGCCATTAGATGAGAGATCCTTCGATATGGAGAAACCCTTGTAAAAGGCGTAATTAATTTATCAACATACACCCAAAAAGTATTCCCATCTAATTTTGTAATTATTTCTTCAGTAACAAATTTGTGTTCTTTTGAAAAAAATGTATCAACTTGGCAAGAACTCCCTCGAACTCCAAATTGAATTCATTGTTTGATGTGTGTATGTTTCTTGGAGATCGAATTTCCATTCACATGAAGTGTAGTTCTTGTTTAAAGATAAAATAAGTTTTTGATTAGCCAGGAAACTTTGTTGTTACATTATAGACTTGGATAACAATCATTGCATGTAGTTATAATATTCTCCACAAAAACACTAAAGTGTGTGGGTTCCAACACCACTCCCGAAATCACATGTTGTTCTTGTACCAGGGATATAAACCCTTCACCTATGTCACCTTATTTATGAGGACGCTTATGTTTTAACACCAAGTAGGTTATAGAGAATTCACCCCTGTCTTTAGGAGTTGTGAAACAATGGCTATTACTAGTAGAATTCAAACCCTCGTCCTCATTAAATGTGTCCTCTAAATCACTTGCTCATGATGTTTTGAATGCCATCACCCCCACATGTAAAACATTTGAAATCATATACTTGATTGTTTTCTTCATTTTCCATGGAATAAAGTATCCTTTGTTTTAAATTTCTGCCGGGGTTTCGCAATCATCAATTGTGTATGGCAAAGTCTCACACTACCATTGATTACAATACTTATCAGAATCAATGAATATGATAGAACCCACATTTCTACAATGGAGTGTATCTTTGGATGGATAAACTAGTCCCTTCTTGACTTTCACACCTTTGGATAGTAAATCCACATGTGCTCCATCTTCAAAAATAGAGTTCATTTTCAACTATATCCATAAATAAAAATAGAAAATTAGTACTAAGGACACTTAAATCTTTAACATTAGTATGGAGAATTGAAATCACAATGAGAAAATAAAAATATACATCTTATATGAACATATTTAAAACCTCATTTAATCCAAATCTTTAAACATATAACAAATTGTATTACACCTTTAGATCTTGTTGTTGTGCATATAATTTTATCCATAAACAACATATGTAGGGGAAAGATTAAGATTTTTACAATGCACACATTTTATTTTGTACATTTAAATTTTTTTGAAAAAGTATTTCTAAGGGATTTAAAATAGGTACTTTTTAGTATAAAGAAAATTAATATTGGCCCTTTCTTGTGAATGAAATCACCTTTTTAGGATAGCTGATGTGTCACCTTTTTATTAGCTGATTTGTACATGTGGCTTGATTTTACTCATGTTATTGGATACCTTTTTTCTAAATTCTTAGTATAAAGTTATAAATGTTGAATTTTATTTTTATAACTAGTGGTACTATAATACACATTATCACTCAAATTCATTAGCTTATGCATAGTCATTGGCTTCTTTCCCCTATGGATTTCAATAGTTGTATAGCCTAGTGGTTACTATGACGTATTTTTTTACACTCTAAAATTCAAATATTTATTAGAATAGGAGGCCAAAAGTTATTTATTGCACTTAAATGTATGAGTGAGCAAAATTACAAGTTCAAAAACTCACACTTGGACATGACAGTGATAACTCATCGTAGAGCGAGAGAGTTGTGGCCTCATACATCTACCAAGTGCGATTCCTAACACGAAAAAGTGTGATATCCCTCACACAATGAAGTGTGATCTCCTCGCATGATGAAGTGTGATCTCCCTTGCACATCAACGTGTGATCCCTCGCATGTTGATATGTGATACCTTACATGAAAAAGTATGTGCATTTTTAAGATGATCACTCGCATATCAAAGGGCATATTTTCACCTGACATTCTAGTAAAAAAATTCTATAGCCTAAAGCTACCTCTTGGACTTAAATTTAGGGCCATTAATATTGTGTCAAAGTAAATCATTCATGTATTTAATTCTCTAATTGTATAGTTATGTTTATTTTATGGTATAGAGTTCAAGTTTAGTCTTTATTTGATTAATGATGGTGGTATATGATTTGATTCAATTATGTGTATTAATTATTTCTAAGATTTTTATATCTTACATAATCTTTTAACAATATAAGTTTATTTTTAATAATTGTATATAATATTGAGTAGAAGTAACACATGCTACATAGTTTTTATTAATAATTCTCAATATTAAAGACTTAATTTCAATTAAATATATGTATGTCAAATTTAAGTTTCAAACAATGTCAAATTTTAGTTTTCATACATTAAAAATTATGTTATAAAAATGTTACCTTAATTTTAGATCACGTTGTTGTGTGTATAATTTTATCCATAAACCACATAGTGTAGGGGAAAGATTAATATTTTTATAATACAATAACAATTACACTTTTTTGTAAGGTCAAGTGGTACATAATTAATATTGCACTTCCCTAAACATTAAATCGCCATTAAACCATATAATGTAAAATCCACCACTTGAGATTATGTTTTTATTTTTTAATACTGCATTTAATATTAAGTGGTACAATATTAAATTTTACTCCACAAAAACTCTGTTAACATATGTATTTAATGCAATAAAATGGAAAATTTTATACTCATTTTGAAGGCAAAAATACCAAAACAAGGAGCACATACACAAATGGGGGAAGAACAGAGTTACTGAAAATTTAAAGAGGTAAAGGATTGTTATTTTATTTTGAAGAATTTCATTTTATACACCCATTTCATAGTGATTATAAATATTGCATTTGTTAGTAGGTATTAAACCAATTTTCAATAGCTCTCTACATGTTTTGTGTAGTTCCCCTCCTGGGACACCAAAAAAATGCACCAAACGTGACTAAAATTTCAGTGGTAATAATTTTTTTTTTTAAGTGTTTAATTAATACTAATACATCTCTTATACTCTTTCTTGATAATTACTAATTTTATACTATTTTAATTTACCCAATTAAATTAATTACTAGCCTAAACCTGATTTTAATTATTTACTTATATTTAAAAAAAATACTAGGGCCATAAATAATAAGTCTACACCCCTTCTATTCTATTCACCCTCTTCTTATTTACTTAACTTATCACACTCCCCTTTTTTAAATTTATTTAACTTACAATTCCCACAAAAGGGTACAAAACCTTAAGTGTGTAGGGATAAACAAGAGCCCTAAGATCTAATCCAAGTCAAATCAAATCTGACCCTTGATTTCCAAATTACCCTAATATTGCCCTAACTTTCTCTTTGCTATTTTCTTCTCCTTCTTTTCATTTCTCTTCTCATTTGTTTTGTTTGGTCTTTGTTTCTTCATGCAGGTTGATGGAAGGATCTAAGGAGAGAATCCTAAGGAGATCTGGTTTGTTGTTTTTTTTTGTATGAAGAATATATATATATATATATATATATATATATATATATATATATATATACTTATTTATTTTATTTTGGAGAAGATGAAGGGGGCAGACTGTTGGAGGAAGGGTTATGAGGAGGCAACGTGGAGTGGTGGTCGTGGCACAGGGTGGATGGGAGCCAGCCGGCGGTGGGGAGACAGCGAAATGGGAGGGGAGCATGCGCGGTGGGGGCAGATCGGGCCGGGGGGGTGCAGCAGGAGGGAGGTGGTGGCGGCGGTGGATGGAGGGGGAGCTACATGGGGCAGCGGATGGGGAGTGTACGGGGGTGGGGAGGGTTCGCCCTCCCCAATCCCTTTGTTTATTTTTTTTTTGTTTAAAAAAACATATTATATATATTGTTTAATGTCATATATAATACATTATATATTTATATATATAATATATATATACATTCTTATTTCAAAAATTAAAATGATATTATTTACATATATATATATATATATATATATATATATATATATATGATAAAATATAAGTATTTTACATTTAAGGATAATGCACTAAAAGAAAATATAGTTTTAAATATGAAGATCTCTGCAATACTTATTTTCATTAATTTACCAAGATAAAATGATTAGTATAAATTACTTTATATTTTGTGTTAAAAGGAAGGTAAACCAGTATTTTCCAATAAAATAAAAGACTTATTTCTAAAAGAAAAATCTTCAAAGAAAATTACTTAATCAAATAAGGTTGCTTACTAAGAACAAAACATTAAAACTTCTCATGGAAAGAATCAAGACTAATCTTACTCCAAGCATTAATATTACAAACAAAACAATACAAGAGGGAGACTTTTTGTCCAAATGCAATTCTAAAAGATTATTTCAGATTTTGTTTTACATGAGGGATACTCAACAAGATTAACACCATTCTTATAGGAGAACCTACTTTCTTTAAACAATCTTCCATTTCAAATAATATTCAAATCAATGTATGTTAATGGAATATAACCATATTCAAATAATATATATTTACAAGACTTCTCTTGCACAATTTCTCAATACATCATAAACCAAACATGCAAAGCAATACACAAGATGACAATCCAACAAACTCCTTCCCAAGGTTGAAAGAAAATTTTCAAATACCAAAGGATAAACCAATCTTGTAAATGATGTTCAAATACAACATGGAAGAGGAATTACAATAAAGAGGAAGTTTCCATAAGCCATACTTTTCAAGATACAATGAGGTAATGTTTCAATGAGAGACCATGATGCCACCAACTCCAAACCAACATCCAACTTCCATGCCTTCAAAAATCCATACAAGGAGAAAGAGCTTGATTACCACCCAACCATAGGCATCATTACATGCCTCTCCCAAGGTTGGGATGCATGCTAGCCTCCCCCAAGCCCATGGGAAAGAGGTCAACTAACACAAAACTTGCACAAGATGGAGGTTGAACTAACAATGATACAAGCACACAAAAATAGGACAACACAAAACAAGACTCCAAAATTTACAAGGAAGAAGAGAAGAACCCAAGTTCTAACTCTAAAACAACATGGGGAAGAGAGGAAAGATGTTCTCCAATAATTATAATCCAATAATAGTTGCATAAAACCAAATACTCCATACCCTCCTTATTTCTCCATTTACATACAATCCCTCCTTATTCCTCCACCCTTTCCCCAAGTCCTTCTTGGAAGGATTTTCAAACCCCAAAGGGGTTTCCTTACCAAGAATGGGGAAGGAGATTCAAGCCAAATGAATCAACTTCCCCACCTCAACCATTTGAGGGGAAAAACTATAAGACCCTACAAGGCTTGTCCATCAAGCCTTGAGGATAGAGAGGAAAATCCCTCTCTTCCCCCACAACTCCAAAACTCCATCATGCCATATGATGGAGGGAGTAAAAACAAGCAAGCAACCAAAATCTACATACAACAAATAACAATTTCAAGCAACCAATCTAACAACTAAAAAGAAAGCAACACAACAATAAGACATAAGAGCCTACCTCAAGGAAAGCTCTCCAAAAAGCTTTCCAACTTCAAGTTTCTCCACTCTTGACTCAAGAAAATCACAAGCTCCAAATCACCCAAGCATCCAAGCAAGAAGTTAAAAAAAAGTCCCTCTCTTTTCCCATGAATGAGAATTTGAAGAGGAGCAAGCAAGCATCCTCACAAATGAGGGGGTGACATGTGTCACCCCTCTCCTTCTTCAAGGTCAAAGATGCCAAAACAAAAGAGAGAAAGGGTAAAATTGTCTTTTTGCCCTCTTCTCCCAAATTCCCCAAAATGTTAGCAAGACAAAATTAGTGAAACTTTTAATAAGCACTCCAATCCACACCCCTTACATGGATGTGACCAAACAAGAGGTAAAAAGGGAGGGAAAACTCCCTTTAGCCTTGAAAATAAGCCCCCTACCCATTAGGTAGGGTCCAACTGCTCATTTTTATGTTAGGGGAGCCCCAAACTAAAAATGGGTCCCCAAAAATGCCCAAAATAACCCAATTTCGGGTTTTGCATTTTTGGCACAAGGGTAGAGGGTGTGGGGACCACCCAAGGGTTTCACATGTGACCCTAAACCCTTGTGATTAAGTGAATCATTAAACAAAATCAAAATTTTAATGAAAGTGGGATTATTAATTCCCAAAACAAGTTTACAACTCCACTAGTAACCCTAAACAAAATTAATAATTCAAAGCACAATACATTACAAAAATTGGGGTCACTCATAGTGCCCAAAATAATAATCTCCTATACTAAGGCTTCACACAATGAACATGGCTAGGACTCAGCCTGTGGGCTATGCTTGTGCAAGATTGTGTAGCTGGCCTGAATCCCATGTCCTCCTATAAACCTGTCACCTGCACACTCATTGCACACATTAACCACACCTATCCGATAAATATAAATCAATGACTCAACAAGATATCAATGAGTTCTAAACTAGCCTAACATCCTACTGAAATCAAAATGCGACAACGTGCACAATTATACTCAATTCTCCAAAGTTAGACAAGATGATAAAGTGACATAGAATCCCACCATGCAACAACTATCCATCAATATAATTAGGTTCCAAACACAACATCATATCCATTAGTATTCATGACATCATAAGAAAATGCGACAACATAGAAATTAAGCTAAATTGGCGCTATACGCCTGAATGTCCACACATGTCTAATAAGATCAAATCTCTAATATAATGTCCATGATATAACAAAACTCTGTCAAAACATGTCTATGAGAAAAGAAACAACAAGCTACTGAGCTATAAAAAGTGTGGGCACTACATTTTGATTATGTGATTTTATAGAGCACAGGACCCCTTATATATTTTTTTTTAGAAAATGGAAAATGAAATTAAGTTTAGATAAAATATGGAGTACATAAATTGTTTCATTTGTGAATGTTTATAGTAACTAATAAATTTTTAGGACATGGAAATATCACCATTTTCCTTGTTTTCATGTTTCGAATCCCAAGTTTTCAAATCAACTCCAAGAAACTATGCAGACAATATGGTTGTTTCAACACGCCTAAGAAAACTCCATGTAAAGGACTTATGCATGCAAAACTTAGATGTAAATCCTATCTCAAATTTGTAAGAGAATACAAGTGGTGCATAAAAATTGGGTCCTTGCATTCCACATTCACAAATCAATCTAAATTCTCCATATATTGTTGATGATGTTGATGATTCAAAATTAGAAGAAACATTTTCAATAACCCATGCATATGAAAGAGATAGAAATAATGAGGATTTGATGAAATAATACAAAGAAGAGGATGTGAAAAAATTTATTTCAAAATACAAATAGGTGTATGAACATATAAACCATGGATATATCAGTAAGAAACATTGGGATAATATAGAAGATGTTTTGAATCAAGTTTGTGGAAAAACATTTAGTGGCAAATAATGAAAATACAAGATGAAAAAGTTGAATAAAACCTTCAAGAAGGAGTAAAAATTGGAAAAAACAACATTGGAAACATATTCAACATGGAATTTCTATGAAAATATGGATCACATTACATAGAAAAACAAAAGGTTATTGGTTTTAATGGAAAAGAGAGGGTTAATATAACCACTTCTACTTATGAAAAAGACATGAGAGGGAAATCAGAAATCCCTTCTATTAACATTGAAAATTTGGAAGGAGAAAAGATAGAAACCCCTTTGAATAAAAATGGAATTCAAAGAAAAGGTGTGAAGAGAAAAATAAACTCTTATGGAGATTTGAAAGAGGTAATCGAAAATAACATGCATATATTCAATCAGACATTGAAAGAAATTGAGCAGGGAAGGCTTCAACTTGAGCATGAAAGAATGGAACAAGAGAGAAAGCTAATGGAGAAAATATTGGATGTACAACTTCAAGTTGCAAGTCTTTTAACCAGGTAAATTTTTTTAAACCATAGTAATATAGTATTGTATTATTCAATCCATATTAAAAGACGGTATACATTGTGTAAGAATAAAGATCTTGCATTGGAGTTAGCTAATACTTATTTATTTTGCATTCTTCCTTTTTTATTTTAGAAAATTTCCAATGATCAACAATGTGGGTGCCACCAAGATCATTGACACACACATCCGAAAGATGCGTGTGTAACAAAATGATTTTAAAATAATGTTGGTAAACATGTATATTTTTGTTGAGGACAATATGATAATTCAATATGTGAGACATCAATTGAACCACATATCACTGGTAGTATAGTCAAATTATGGAATAATTATATACTCTCTATGAAATTTATAGATGATTATAATTATAATGAGAATGGTGTTCTTTTTTTGATAATTTTGATATTATTTATGTGTGGATATGGTTATTATTTACGAGTGCCAAAAAAACCAAACAATTTAAAGTTCATACGATATTCAAAATACAATAATTTAATATGTGAGACATCAATTGAACCACATATCATTGGTAGCATAGTCAAAGTATGGAATAACTATATACTCACTATGTAATTTAAATATGATAAATTGACAATGAACATGTTGTTTTTTTTTATGATATTGTTGTTAATATTGATAATTTTTGCATGTGGCATATATGGTTAATATGTGGTTCCCCTAAAATTAATTATCCATAAAATGAACAAAGTAAAGTTTGTGTGATATTCAAAATATGTACGTCATTTGATAGCCATTAAATATAAAGAAAATTAATGGTAGCTGCATGTCTTTTGTAATTCATGCGATGAAGAATGTGGTGATTGTAAGTGTCGGTTTCATATATTTATAGATTTTCATTCATTATTATATTTCAAGGACACTTGAATTTGTGAAGTTTCATGTGAGAAAACTGGTGTAAGGGAAAAACTCCGTAAGAGTAATAATTCATTAGAAAATTTGATCACGGTTTCATTGCCAAAATTTGATCATGGTTTGTTTTCGTGAAAACATCAAAAATTGGTATGAATTCTAACCATTTGCTTCGAAAATTTTAAAATTCTATGAATTTATAATATTCTCAGTAGCCTTTTAAATGAAACCCTATTTTCTCTTCTTTCAATAGTCAAATATGTATATTCTTTAATGCTCTTTGACAAACACTTCTCAACTAATAGAGTTTGACATCGTTTTGTCATTATTTTTGCCAATCCCTAAATGATTTGTTAAATATGTGTGTACCAGCTTGCGAGTAAGTAATGTAAAACATGTTATGGGTACTTTTTTTGCAACAGATCGAGAAATGATTCATAAAATATTTGAGATGGACATCAATGATTACTGGAAGTGAATAAAATGGGTGTCGCTGAAAACACCGAGGAAAATAGATTTTGTTCGGTCGGGTTTGTTAATGGTTTAGGTATTTTGGACCGTTAATGATCGGTTTCTATAGACATTTCATTTTAAATTAAAATGTAGTAATGAAATAATGATAATAAATTCCAGAGATGAAATAGTAATAGTAACATAAATAATTGTTTGCTTGTTTATAATATTTTTGATTACATAAGGAAATTATCGAAAATAAATTTTCAAAAAACATATATGTGACTACCAAAGCGAAAATGCAAAGATTTCTGTCTATGTAGGTTCCTATTTGAAAAATAGTGAATCGGGAATTATAAAACCTACTATTTGAGAAGTTAGGCTAAATAAGATTTTGAATAATGTTTCACTTAATTTATAGTTCTGGAAAGACATATACAACAATTAGAGATTAAAATTATAGGCTTTGGTTATTTTAGTTAAATTAGCTAATGATATATCAACACTAAAAATTATAAGATGTCATGGATTTTCTTTCTTAATGTGATAATAAGCATATGGAAATAGGGAGATGTGATATCATGAAAAATTATGAGGTTTAATAACAAGGGAGATTATACATAGGGTTCGGAGTCTGTATTTTCATACTAACACTACAAAGAGTGTGTTCATTATATTTATTAGAATTATACCATGTCCTTTGAAAATTAATTTACTAAATAATTATAGATCACCATATCTTTTGAGATTTCATTTATAATTAGACTATGGAATTTTTTATCTTCCTTTCAATAACTTATAGTAAATAGTATGAGAACTAGTTAAGGATTGATCCCTCAAGAGCCCGTATTTAGTGCAACACATGGATAAAAAATTGTGAAAAAAATAATGAAAGCTAAATGCACGTGCGTGACCCCTCGAAGAAAACATGTAATGAAAATATTTTCTCATTTCAATCATAGATGTCAAAGTGAATGATGCCTCGTAAAACACTAAGTTCAAAATATTTTGTTGTGGCTGATCTTAGAGACAACTAGGAACAAAATTTTGTATGTGTTGACTAATCATTGTGATATTTAATGACCTGGGAGATTATAAAATTATAATTAATTAAAAATATGTCCATTAAATGGTGTTTTGCTAATACTAAGTTCAAAATATTTTATCCGGTGGATGTTATTGACCACTAAGATTTATATAGTTTCTTGTTAATGCATTAGTAGTTTTCTTGTTAATGATTCCTAGCGACCACTAAGCTATAGGTATATCCTTGTGGTTGATCATAGTAATAGGAAGGATAAGAAACACATTTATTTGTTAATGATTCTTATACACCCTGTTAAGCTCCAAAAATATGTTGTGGATGACCCTAACGACCGCTAAGATAAGAAATAATTATGTCTGTACCCCTTAGTAGTGATTAGATTGGCGTTATTTTGGTCATTGCAATAACTATTGTGCATAGAAATAATTTTAGATACGGAGAAGGTTTTAATAGGTTGTTGTGGTTAAACTTAATGATCACT
Organism: Taxus wallichiana var. yunnanensis; assembly: GCA_018340775.1. Taxonomy (NCBI): domain Eukaryota; kingdom Viridiplantae; phylum Streptophyta; class Pinopsida; order Cupressales; family Taxaceae; genus Taxus; species Taxus wallichiana. The sequence goes on along the minus strand of CM031244.1, from coordinate 98,814,278 downwards.
AAGATTGACACTACATATATCTTGACCCCCCACCAGTTCAAAGATTGTAGAAATTTTTATCATTCTAATAATAGTTGTCATGTGAATAAAATCCTATATACTTCTAATCTCTAAATATTTCATTTTTGATCAACTTAGTGACCATTAGGATCTGAACTACGTAAGACTTGAAGCCTCAAGAGTGCTTTTATTGAAAAATTTTCTCATTACATTAATATTTTTACTTTGGAGTAACGCTTAAGAAATGCCATGGTTAAAAAAACATATATCTTGACCCCTCAGTAGTGCTTGTACAATAGTGCTTCAGTCATTTCATTAATAGTAATTTTGTGAATGATGTCTAGTAATGAGACATATTCATGTCTAATCTATAAATATTTTATCAAGGTGGATGTTATTGACCGTTAAGATTTAGATTTTTTTGTTAATGCATTACTAGTTTTCTTGTTAATGATGCCTAGTGATTGCTAACCTATAGGTATATCATTTCGGATGATTCGTAATAATAGCTAGAATAAGAAGTATGTATTTATTTGTTAATGATTCTTATAAATTGTTAAGCTCTAAAAAATATGTTGCGGCTAACCCTAGTGATCGCTAGGATAAAAATACTTGTGTTTGTACCCCTCAGTAGTGCAAGGATTAGCATTCTATTGCTCATCATAATAATAGTTGGGCTTTGAAATAATCCTAGATATGAAGAATCTCTAAATAATTCATTGTGGCTGAACATAACGACTGCTAAGATCAACACTATGTATATCTTGACACCCCACCAGTTCAAAGATTGGAGAATTTTTTCTCATTCTAATAATAGTTGTTTGATGGATAATACATAGATATGACCAATCTCTAAATATTTTGTTGTGGTTGAATGTATCCATCGTGAAGATCTGAACTACGTTAGTCTTGAAGCCTCCAAATTTCTTCTATTGATAGACTTAGATCTATGTAATGTGGATGTTGTTAGACAATGGATAATCCTTCCAAAATATGTTATGTGTGAATTATCAAGAACAATTTTGCATAGTTTCTAAACTTAGCGATCCACAGTTGAATAAATAGTGATTACAATGGAAAATAGTAAGGATAGGAGCCCAATGGCCACTAAGCTAGACTAGTAATGGAGCTTAGTTGTCACTAAACATTTTCTTTAATATGAAGAGAAAGTCCGTATCCCTCTCAATGGAAAGTAGTGTAAAATTTGGCTCCACTAGGTAACATTTGATTTATTTGATACAATTATAGTCATTGAAAATTATAATAGTTCTAAAGTTGTACATCAAGTGATTACTATGACAAGAGGTAATGAAAGTATCATAGCGGCCGCTAAGATGACCATGCGCTTTTTTCTTCAATTCAAAAGTGTAGAGATAGTGGTTAAAACCAAAAGAGGATAGACCATGCAATATATTTTTTTATTTAATATTTATTTTGAAATTAAGAAATTTTAGCTTTTTCTCTTTTAAATGGGGTTTTTTTTGAAAAAACCAGTCAAATTAGGCTTTTTCTTCAATTCAAAAGTGTAGAGATAGTGGTTAAAACCAAAAGAGGTAATGTCGGGAACCTTGAGGCCGATAGGCTAGACAATATTTTTCTAATTTATCTCTCTTTTTAAATTAAGAACAGAAAATCCTAGTGGTATTTATGTCATTCCCAATTAGTAATGGAGTCAGGATTTAATCCAAGAGGATTTGGAATCGGTGCCGGGAGGACCTTGGTATTTGGGTAATATGGGGTTTTTTTGAAAAAATGGTATCCTAGATTTGACCCTAATGAAAATATAAACACCATCCCAATCTAGTGTAGGTTACCAGACTTCCATTGCATTTTGGGATGATGAAATTCTACTAAATATTGCAAAATCCTTAGGTGCCCCTATCTGATTGGATGGACCCACGAGAAAGCAGATCCAAACTTGCTTTTGCTCGTTTCGTATTTTCTCTACAATGGATCAGGAGTTTCCAGAACACATAATCTTCAAGTCTAGATATGGGATTTGGACCCAAAAAATTGAGGTTGAAACTCTGAGGTGTAACAACTGTCATAGCATTGGGCACTCTGATAAAGGCTATTCCAAGAAGAAGAATCCTGCAATGGAAGCTGAACAGCCTGTGGAGGACCCAGCTCGGAATAAGGATAGTAGGATTCCTAGCACGAATAGCTGGAATGAAAAGAAAGCTCCTAGTCAGAAGGAGTTGGAATTAAATAGAAAGGGAAAAAAAAAGAGGCTTTAGAACTCAAATAAGGAAACATCTGGTCTGGCGTCCCAAAGTCTCAGCAGCAGCTTTGCCTGAAGTACCGAGCAAAGAAAATCTGGAAAATCCTGTGAAGGTATTCATGGTGGTGAACGAGCAAGATGGCTCTGTGAAGGTTAATATAGTCCCTACTGAGCAATCTCAAAGCAATTTGGAATTCGAGATTGATAATCTGATGAGTATCACTGAGGAAACTTCAAACAAGGAGTGTTCTGCTCCTAAAGAACCATTGCAGAAAAACTCTCCTAGGGGAGATGGTAATTCTTTAGAAGATTTACTTCCTTGTTTCAGCAATATATCAGCTGGTTTCACCTGCTTGCTTCAGCACCAGAACAGCTGATATACACACATCGGACAGGACTCAGAAAGAATGTGAAGAGGGAGAAGTCACGCCCAACTTGGATGAGGAGGATCCAGATTCGGGATTCACAAAGGTTATTTCAAAAAAGAAAAAAAGAATGAAAGGCTTTGAATTGATCCCAGAATCACTTTACAGTGATAAAAAAATAAAATAAAGATAACTGGGACACCTCCACATCCAGAACAACTAGATCTTCTGCTAAACGAATAGTGGACTTTGGAGGAAGTACAAAAAGAGGAAGACCCTCTAAAAAGGCTCTAAGATCTAAGAGAACAGAGAGGGACATTGCAGATGGAGTTCAGCGCCAGTTGAACCATCAGGTAGTTCCAACCACCAAATATTCCAAATGAAGATTATTTCATGGAATATCCGAGGCCTAAATGGAAACTCCAAACTAGAGAACCATCAAGGAGTTAAGGGACTCTAGTAATCCTAATATTTTGATTTTGCAAGAAACTAAATGAAAGCTATGACCCTTGAAACTATTAAAAAGAGTTTCTGGGATATCTCTGAAATGGCGGCTGTTGACTCCCAGGGAGCTTCTGGTGGGCTGGCTACTTTTTGGGATAAAAGACACTGTACTGGTATGGTTCTTAATGCTAGTATTAATCATCTTGCAATCAAATTTGTTGCTTTTGAGAATAATGATGAATGGATCCTTTCTAACATATATGCCCCTAATATGGTTAGTGGTAGAAGGAAGCTTTGGGCTGACCTTAAAACTTTTAGAAAACAGCATGGTTCTGCTAACTGGCTTATTATGGGGGACTTCAATTCTCCACTAAACCCAGGAGAAAAGTTTGGAGGTTCCTCCAACTTTTCTATTGGTATGGAGGATTTTGCTGATTTTATAGCTGAACATAACCTCTTTGATGTGGATCTTCATGGGAATAAGTATACCTGGAATAATAGAAGGTTGGGGAAAGAGTTTATTCAGGTAAGATTGGATAGGGCACTAATTTCAGCAAGCTGGATTCTCAGTCAAGACTTTCACCTCTCCTCCTTGCCCAGAGTTGGATCGGATCACAATCCGATTGCTCTAAATCTTCTCAATTGGACTAAACCCACCAGAAGCTCATTCAAATTTGAAAAGATGTGGATGGAACATGACAATATATATGACAAGATAAAAGAATGGTGGGAATGGAATGGAGAAGGCACTGCTCAATATAGATTGGTCCAAAAGCTCAAAAATGTGAAAAAGCAAGTCAAAATCTGGAACAAAAGAGTTTTTGGTAATGTTTTTGAGGAAAAAAAAAAGTTAAAGCAAAAACTTCAGGAGCTGGAATTAAAGATGGATACTAGGGGGAGATCGGCTGAAGACAAAGTCAATGAAAAGAATATTCTTTTAGAGTTGCATATGATCTGCAGTGAGAGGAATCTTTATGGAGACTTAAATCTAGAGCTATTTGGCTTAAAGAGGGAGACAGGAATACGAAGTTCTTTCATATGACCACTCTAAAGCACAGAGCTTGTAATAGGATCTTAGAAGTTTCTAAAAACAACGGAAATATCATAAAAGATCCCAATAGCATCAAGAAAGAAGCGCTTGAATTCTATAAAAAACTTCTTGAGGAGGGGAATATCAACAACTCTGAAGCTATTTCTTTTATGTTGGAGGCCATCCCCCAAAATAAAATTGAGGAACAGAATTTCAGAGATATCCACAAAGCGGTTACGCTGGAAGAGCTGCAGAAAGCTGTTTTTGCTTTAGAGGGTGACAAGGCTCCTGGGCCGGATGGATTTTCCATAAATTTTTCCAGAAATTTTGGGAAATATGTTCGAAGGATCTCCTCAGAGCGGTGAATGAGTTCTTTAGAACGGGTAATCTTCTAAAAGAACTTAATAACACTCACATTGTGCTGGCCCCAAAAAAAATGGATGCTAAAGATTTCAAGGACTTCAGACCTATCAGCCTGGTGAATGCCATCTATAGAATTTTTACCAAAATTATTGCTACTAGGCTCCAGCTCATTTTGAATGAACTTATCTCAAGGCAGCAGAGTGGCTTCATCAAAGGCAGGATTATACAAGACGGAGTGATTATGGTTCATGAGACCATACATTCAATGGAGAATAATAAAAAGGTGAGTATGGTCCTCAAGTTGGATATGAATAAAGCCTTTGACAAGGTCTCTTGGACTTTCCTTGACAAAGTCTTAACAAAATTTGGGTTTCCGGAAAAATTTAGAAGAATTATTAAGGCTTGCATATCCACGGCCAGATTTTCTGTGGTTGTTAATGGTGAACCAGTGGGTTTTTTCACTAGCAGTAGGGGACTTAGACAAGGAGACCCTATCTCCCCCTTACTTTTCATTCTCTTGGCTGACAGCCTCAGTAGAACAATTGGTAAAGTGGTGAATGACGGGCTTTTAAGTGGCTCCAAGCCCACCTCCATCAGTCGAGCTGTCTCCCATCAGCAATTTGCGGACGACACTATCCTTCTCTTCTGGCATCTGTCATTGAAGCCAAGGCTACCAAGGCCTTGCTGAGGCTCTACGAATCTGCTTCTGGGTAGGAGATCAATTATGACAAAAGCACCATCTTCTTCTTCAACACTCCTGAGAAAAGACAACTTAAAATAGCTAAAATTCTGGGCTGTAAAATAAGTGAGCTTCCAGCCACTTACCTGGGGCTTCCTCTCGGCACTAGGAAAGTCTCTTGCAAGGTGTGGGATGATTTATTGGAGAGATTCCAAAAAAAAATGGCTGGTTGGAAAGGAGCCATTTTATCTAGTGCTGGTAAGTGCCTGCTCATCAAAAGTACTCTCCAAAATCTGCCAATTTATATCATGTCACTCTACAAGATCCCCTCCTCTTTCAGGGATAAGATTGAAAGGATCCAAAAAAGTTTTTATGGCAAGGCATGGATGAGAAATTCAAATTTCATTTAGTGGCTTGGGATAAGGTTTGCACCCTGAAGTTTATGGGAGGTCTGGGTATAAAAGACATTGAGAAAATGAATGAGGCCCTCATTGCTAAAATGGGCTGGAGAATGCTGACTGAGAAACAACCCTGGATAGATTTAATTAAAGCAAAATACCTAAAGCATCAATCTTTGTACTCCTTTCTACTTGATGAACAGCTCCCCTATGGTTCCATTTTTTGGAACAATTTGGTTAAAAGCAGAAATTTCATCAAATGGGCAAGAAATGGAAAGTGGGGATGGTAGGGACATAAACTTCTGGGAGGACAATTGGTTTAATGGCAATCTCATGGAGAGTTTTGGGATGGCCAAGGACAGTCTTATAAACAAGTATGGCATCAAAATCAAGGACTATATTGAGGAAAATGGTACCAGAAAGAAGTGGAAAAAACTTACTGTAGATAGAAATGATCTGAAACAAATTACTTCCTCCCTTCAAGATCATTTAGAACTTATTCCATTAAGTCAGATGGATTCCAAGGATGAGTTGGTATGGATTAACTCCAATGATGGGAATTACTCTGTCAAAACTGGATACAATAACTTCTTTCATTGTAATCAAACAGAGTTCAATTGGAACAGGATTTGGATGTCTGATTTAACTCCCAAAATAAATTTTTTTCCTTTGGCTGGCTATCAGAGGTAGAATTCTTACCAATGACAATCTGATGAGAAGAGGATTAATAATCCCTAATAGGTGCCATCTTTGTAAGAAAGATTTTGAGGATATCAGCCACCTGTTCATACATTGTGAGTATGCCACTAGATTATGGAGTTTTTCCCTTTCTAAATTTGAAGCTCTCTGGGTGATGCCGAAGGATCTCAATCAGCTATGGACTCATTGGAACCCACCCTTTAAGCATTGTGTTGTTAAAAGGATCTGGAAGCTGGTTATCCCTCATTTAATCTGGAGAATATGGAAGGACAGAAATGATATTATCTTCAGAAACAGAAAGCAAAACTACAAACTTAGTATTGGGAAAATTTCTAATGGTATCAAAGAGAATATTGCTGGATTTAAACCCCCCAAGAACAAGAGATATCCAGAAAATGAAGAATACATTCTTTCCAACCTGCGTAGATTGGATCAATTAATAGTTGGAACATTCCCGGGAATAACATTGATAGATCTTTGATTAAATGGCATCCTCCTGATCTAAATTGGTATAAGTTGAACTTTGATGGGGCTTCTAAGGGAAACCCTGGGAATGCGGCAGGGGGAGGAGCGATACGGGATCATAAAGGCAATCTAATAGCTACGTATGCTGGTAAAATGGGAATTCAAACTAATCATTTTGCTGAAGCTTTATCTGCTCTTTGGGGTCTGAGAATTGCCCAGGAAAATAATATTCAGAACCTCATCATTGAAGGAGACTCCCTAAATATCATTAATCTTCTTAAGCAGTGCTCATCTCCAAGTTGGAGCATCAAGGATTTTATTGCAGAGTCCATAAGTATTAGTCATACTTTCAATAACATCAGGATCATGCATACCTACAGGGAGGGTAATAAATTGGTGGATGTGCTGGCAAATTATGGCATTAATGTTAACCTTACAGTTTGGGACAATAATAACATCCCTAAACAGCTTCAAAACAACATTCAGGTGGAACTCCATACGTAAGCAATATCTTGAAATGAGTTATGAATTTTGGGTGTGGATCAAAAATACTCCCACACGTGTTGATTTAAAGTATTGGTTTATGCAAATCATGTCTAATAATCAAGATAGAATGAATCATATGGGGAATTACAAGTGGAGATACATGGTTTTGAAAATCGCGCATGCGGGCTGTATTGTGACTGTTAAAAGGTGGATTCAAACCTCCACGAAACTCAAAGGTGGTGATAAAGTGATTGATGGCAGGGAGCGGGCTATTCTCACACGCGTTTTTTCAGCAGGCTCAGATCAGCAGACACGCAGCCGATCGTGGGAATAGCAACGGCTCTCATTTCCATTTTTGTGTGGATTACTATAGCAAAAAGTGGACTGGCTTTAGCAATCAGTTAGGAATTAGTTGCAATCAGTTCAAAACGAGAAGATGGGGGGTCCTCCTTGTCAAATTGAGCCTAGTGTGGACCCAGACTGGAAAGACAATATTGAGCTGTGGAGCATTCTTAGCAAGGGTGGCATAACAAACTTCATGGAAAAAGTTCAGGGGCATGACCAGAGCATCTCTGTGTGTTTTGCAAAGGATTGGAAGGAGAGGACAGTGGAGTATGGGGGGCAGAAGGTCTTAATCAATGAAGAGCTTATTGCTGAAGCGACCGGCCTTGGCTTGGAGGGCTTCAGATTCTTTAACAAAAGGGTCGATAGAGATGTGGAAGAGAGAAGATTTGTTGAGGGAGAGGAGAAACTGACCCACACAATAGCGGGCCTGCTTGTTAGCTCGATCCCTCCACCATATGATGAAGTAACCCGCATGATGATACGGTTCATCTCCTTGGAAGGAAGGTTTGTCACTGTTCCTGCGAAACACCTTATTTTTCTTAATCATTTTCGTAGGGATCGTCTGGTTTGTTTCCCCCATTACTTGTTGAACTCTCTTGAACGCTCCATTCTTGAGTTTCAAAAGCATTCCCGGGCGGTTCCTTTACACCAAGGGCTCATTTTGTTGTTACACAAATGTTGTCTACTCAGGTTTCCTGGTCTCCCATCCTCCCCTAGCTCGATTCCCCCTTTGCCGAGCTCTGCTGCTGCCAGCCCTGTTTCTCCTTTCTCTGCCCCTGCCACCGCTGCTGTCACCCCCATGCCGGCCATTCAGGCTTCTTCTCCCATTCCCCCTACTGATGCTCCCCCCCCACTTGGCCTCTACCTCGCGGAGACCGGTTACCAGGGCTTCTAGGAAGCTTAACCTTGAGACCCCTTTGTGGAGAAGGGTTCTCATGAATTTGAAATTGCTCATGACCTCCTACATATCAGCAGCCCCTAGGAAGTGCAATTGGAAAGCCCTACAAAAAGGCTGGAAGCCTTAGAGGTAGATATGAAATTGTTAAAGGATGAAGTTAAAAACTTGACAAAACAGAAAGGAAAGAGGAAGAAGGAGGAGGAGGAGGATGTGGACAGCAGCCAAATTGAAGATATATACAAGAAATTGCACTCCTTGGACTCTCGCTTAGGGAAGGCCAAGACTAGGCATGATTACAACATTGCCATCTTTAGGGTGATTGAGGAATTTATTGAACAACACATCAGAAGTGTCTCCAACCTAAGTGGAGTGCCGGAAACTCTTTGGGGTACTGATAAGGAAAGCAAGAAGACCTTGGAGCAGCTGGATTCTAATGACGCTGCCCATATGACTACTTTGGGTATGTTTAAATCCTGGAAGAATATCAAAACCATCATAGACAAAGCTACTAAGAAGTAGTTGTAGATGCTTCTGCTGTCCTTGTTTGTTTTTTTGCTATTTTTTTGATCCTGTCCTTTTTGTAATTTTTTTTTTTTTTTGTTGTTTTTTTTAGCTACTTTGGATCCTTTACATTTACTGATTTTTGCAGTAATTTTGCTTTTGCCTTCTTTTGTCTCCTTTCAAAAACTTTGTAATAATATTTTTAGCTACTTTGAACATTTCATTAAGTAACATTTGGATTCTTTGGGGGCCGATCCTTTTTCGTATGGGACAACTCATTTTTTGTTTAATAAATATTGGTTCTGTGTTTTGCTTAGTTTCCTTAATGGCTTTTAGGCCTTCTTTTGTAATCAAGGTACATTAATAATTTTACTACCGTGACACCTAGTGAATGCCATGGCTAAAAATACATATATCTTCACCCCTCGGTGGTACATGTACAACCGCTCTTTGCTTATTACATTAATAGTAAGTCTCGTGAATAATGCTTAATGACCGCTAAGATCTAAATAATTATTAATTTCTACCTCGGTGATTGCTAGGATCATCGCTTCTTTCATTTATTTGGAAATTACTTTCTAATCTTACATAATATTTGTTATAAGGGACATATGAATGTTTTCAAAAAAACAATTATGTCATTTGTCTCAAGATATTTTTTCTATTGATGATGTATGCAATGTTCACGGACCTTTAGTTTTTAACATGGTGAGATAGTGGGAAATGTTGATGGTAGATACTTATTTATATTCCAAAAATGATGACAAAGTAATAAGAGATACCTTGTTCGATTAAGCATCCTTAGATGAAAATTTTCAGCATTACACATCTCTATATTCGCAGTTCGGAATGAAAGTGTGATGGTGATGTTGTAGACATAACGTGTATCTTTTGGAAGAGAAAGCGATACATTTCTAAGATGTAAGGGAAATAAAAATATCAAGTCTCCATTTAGCTACTAAACTAGAGGTGCTTCCATTTCCAGAATTGATGACTTCCTATCTACTTCATGCCTAGTTCTAGGATTTGTCATTATTTTCTAAATCAAGCAAAAATAGAATAGGTTTGTTTTCTGGGAATGCATATAAAATTTATTATAAACTTCCGAGTCAAGTCTTGGATGGCCAAAAGTAGAGTAAGAGATGTTTTACAAAGTTGTGCATTTGACCCATAAGATAATATGGATGATTTTAAGTTGTCTGAAATCCTTATTAAAAGGTTTAGACTAGGAGTCCGCATTGGCATGCCACTCATGAATAGGCTATATGGAAATTCATCAATATCTAAGGTGGATGTTTCCTAGATCCCGTTACTTTATTTTATTATTGATGATGCCAAGATTCCCTCCTTAGGTTAGGTGATTTGTTTCAATTTAGTGACACAAATAAATAATTTCGTTGACCATTAAAAACCATTTTACATGGCTTCATATCTTCTTGATGTTGTCATTGGTGTTCTCAAATGTCCATATTTCTATCAAATCTAGTCTCCTTTGAGCCCTTTAAGGGTAAATGAGAAATATTTGAACTTGTATTCCCATCATTTCAGATCACATATTCAAGATATATACACTTATTTGTATCCTTCTCTCTACCAACAATTACATGAAATGGCACCACCAAGAATATTTTATGTCATCCTCACTTCCATAAGGCATATGGGAGCCATATTATTCTATCCATAATATACAATTATCATGATTGAGGGCTCCTTACACCTCCTTTTCAGTTGCCATATTATGTGCTAGAAAAATTGGCAGAACAAGAGGTTGCATATCAGATTTGTAATGGTATTTCTTTAAAGTGTAAGGAGAAGAAGCTTAAAAACATCCCTCCTTCCCTAGTCTATGTGGGATGCAAAATGTTTAAAATGTGGTCCGATTTAAAGGTTTCCTTGGCCCATAGAAACTCATTTCAGCTCCCGAACACCCTTTAAAGCAATATCACAAAAGGAATAGGGTTTCCCATCACCTTAATTACCTTAAAGGATAGTTAAATATATTATATGCTCACATGCATGATGATAATGACTGGTATGGATTACCCAAACACAAGATAGCCTTGTTCAAAGTAGAATATGAAGGAGACATGGGTGGTTCCACCTCCAAGAGAAATTATTAAAAAGGAGGCTACAAAGAGAAATAAATCTTTGTATTCAGAACATTCACAACAACCCTGTGCTCCCTTATCTCCACCAAATGAATCTCGACCGACTTTCGAGAATTCTTTTCCGAACCAAATAAAGCTCTAGCCAATAAAGCCCCAATGTAACCCTCTTAATATTCTCCCTCCACTTCATAACAAGTGAGAAATGTTTTGGTAGAGAAATTCATAATTTCCTACAAAGAATATCCAGATTGGGAGGCACAAGAAGATCCCTTAGTGAACATTGAATTCAATCCAAGGATGAGAACCTTGAATAGGGTAACCACAAAGAAGATGTTAACATAACAAGATATTGTTTTCCATGAAACTTCATAAGACCTCTTCACTCTTATAAATAAAAGGAAATAAAAAGGATTTAAAGTGGTAAAATATGAGGAAGATTTGGAATCTTTGATAAGGGCCACAATGAAGAAGCCATAGAAGTGGTGAGGGGATTACATGCTAGAAATAAAGAGGTTGAATCTCAATTAAAGGCCACAGATTCCTTCTAGCATAGTTTCTGATGTAGAAGAGGGATTACATGGATTATACAATAATAGAAATAATTACATCCATGAAAAGGAGTGAGTATAAGAGTTCTTGGGAAAAAATGAAAAACTCATTACATGAATGGCATCGTTGCAGAAAACATTAACACATATGGGGTAGGTCATTGAAAAAGGCATTTGTAAAGACCCTACAATTATGACCATGGATGATATTGGTATATGTTATATATATATACTAATTATACAAAGAAAAGACTAAGGGAATGGAATAAGAAGATAAAAAACTTTCTTTGTAGTTTGATGACATTATTTATAAAGGAAATAATGTTTTCATAGAATCTTCGGTCATGGAAATATTTAAAGGAAACCATGCATTTGTTTATGATAAAGAGCTAGTGACATCCTTTAAAAAATTCATGGTTAATTTTTAAAGGATAATAGTTGAGGCGAACGAAGAAGAAACCTCGCATGCCATTGAGATTGTTTCCAAAACTAGGGAAAAAATACAAAAAATAGAGACTCTAAAGGAAATTGCCAAAAAATCCTGTGGTAGTCAAAAGGATTTACTTGAAAATTCTCTTTGTGTGCTATATAGATTATGGATATGGAAAAGATAAAAATAGATTCTCATATTTACAAAAATATTTTGAGGAGGCACAACAACAAGATGATAAAAAGTTTTCGAACGAGAGAAACAAACCCAGGAAGTAACTATGCCCACGGTATTGGATCAACAACACCCCATAGTTAAGGAAGAACCACAGTGAATCATAAATTTTAGTATGTGAGATAGGCGTGAAAGCCTTTGTGATATTTATGACATGTTAATAGATGAATATTTATAATTGATATAACGATTGTGTATATATTCCAAATGTTATACTTATCTAAACATGTATTTGTTGTTTTGATACGCTAAGCTCCAAATTTTTGTTATGACATAAACTAACAATAATATGTTGTGGAAATACCTAGTGCATGGTAGAATGGAAATATATTCCTCTATTTTGTTAAATCCTGACGACCTCTATGTTCCAACTATTATGATGTGGAAGTGTCTTAACAACCTAAGACTTCATAATATCCTAGCGACAAAATACCTTCAAATAATATGTTGCAAAATAAGTTTTCAGACACCAAGCTCAAAATTTCACTCTTTGTCTTGTTAAATGTTCAAGATATTTAAGAATTAAATATTCTATTGTGGAAGCACCAAGATGTTGTGTAGCTCAAACTTCTAGCCTCCTAGATTCTTAATGTAATGTGTTTAATCCTTTTGACCACTATGCTCCAAATTATGTGTTGAATCCTAATGAATGTTAAGCATAACTTATTGCATTGAGGAAGTACGTAGAGGCAACTAATTTTATAATACCTTAATAAAATGTGTGAAATACCTTCTAGGTGTCTAGAGATTTCCAAGGAGGCCAAAGTTCTCCTTGAGAAGGCATGATTGCTATCTTTTTCAAAAATTTCGAGGGCTATGATGAAATCCTGAGTGAAGCGGTTGCTGAAAAACTTGGAACGAGGGAAAAGTCTAGGTCAGCAATTGCTCCCTTACATTTCCTCCCAAGATCATTGCTAAAGTGATTGGTCTTCATATTTGGAAGGTAGAAGCATTTTTAAACCTAAATCTGATTATAGTCTTGAGATTGACTATTTTTTCCAAGGAAAAGGGGAACCTATTTCTCTTCATAATGGCTATGCTAGGTGTAAGTTGCCTTCTCCATTTGATGAAATTTCCAAACTGCTCATGTCTTATATCACATTGGAAGGTAGATATAGACATCAAATTTAAGCTAGTCGATTTTTTTCTACATTAATTTTTTCAGAAATTTGAAGTTGTTATATGTTCTTAGGGGTCTCTTCTTCACTTCTATATGGTCGAAATATGTTTTATATAGATGGGGTATAATGTAGAGCTCTTTATATTGAGGGTTATTATTTTGATCATATGAGGTTAATTAGTATGTATTGTAATAATGAGAATTAGATATGATCAAATAGTTTTTAGATCTATAAAATTTAGATTTGATTCTATTAAAAGTGTTATTTTTATTATCGATAAATATGTATCTAACTCGTGGTACATTATATATTATAATGATGTGTGTTTTGCAAGTTTAGGAAAGCAATGACGTCTAACTATTTCTGTCTTGATAAAACCCAAATCTAGAATGAAACTAACTACAATATTTGGGTCAAAACATAATTTACGGCGAGGAAACTCGACAATTATTTCTAGATTTGAGGTTGTTTCCATCATTTATCAAACAACTATAGATAATATGAATGTATTTTTGCAACGAATACATGAGGCTATTTCTATGATTTTGTGTAATGTGAATGACGAGTACCTTCTACACATTGGTAATATCAAACATACGAAAGAGGTATGAACACAACTAGAATCCATGCATGAAGGATACTTGGTATATCAAGGATAGTAATGAGAGTATAATAGCTAAAAGGATTCAAAGAAATGGTCTATATATTTTTGATGATTTCTCTTTTGCATCTTGTTTTATATCTCAGAGTTTGAATAATTCAAAACTATGGCATGAAAGGTTTGGACATGTTAATTATTGAATCTTATATGAAATGTATAGATATAATCTAGTGAAATATTTATATGTGTTGCTTCTTCATCTCTTGAAGTTGATTCATTAAATGCTTATAAATGGTGGTTTTGATTCTGATTTAGTAAATGGTCATGATGATATTTTGATGTTATAGATGTTTTGAAACTCTTATCTTCCTAGATAAGAAATTAAATTGGGCTCAATCTATGTTAGAAAGTTCAAATCCTATTAACCTTAGGAAAATAACCAGAAGCCATCATATGTACCATGCATTAATTACCTTGTATGAACCTAAGTCATGAAGTATTATAGGGTCTAGGTGGATATACAAAGTAAAATATAATGTTGATGGTAGTATTAACAAACATAAAACTATACTTGTTGCTAGAGGTTTCACTCAAAACCTAGTATTGATTATGTTGAGACATTTCGTAGCTAAAATGAGTATTGTTATGGCCTTATTTGTAATTTTCACTCAATTTGGGTGGGAAATCCACAAAATGGATAAGAAAAATACTTTTTTGAATTGTGATTTAAAAGAAGAACTTTACATGTTTCAGCCTAAAGGATTTGAAGAAAGCGGTAAAGAAAATTATTTTGTAAGTTGAGAAATCCTCGTATTGTTTAAAACAAGATCTTAGAGCTTGGTATGTGAAATTTTTTTCCTTCTTTTAATTATTAGGTTTTGTTTTTCTTGTAACAATGATATATTCATTAAACAATAAGGATCGCATATTATCATTATATGTATATATGTCGATGATTTACTTATGTCTGGTGACAATTCTGATTTAATTCATAGGATTAAAGAGGAATTGAAGCGTAATTTAAAATGAATGAGTTAGGTCTCTCACATCATGTTATTTTTATGATTGTATTTCATTCTATTGTTATTTTTCAAAACACAATATGCAACCATTATATTGAAAAAGTTTCTTATGATTGATTGTAAACCATTTTTACTTCAATGGAAGTTGGAATAAATATTGATCATAAATCTGCGTATGAAAAAGTTTGATCCTATTTTATATATGGTGTTAGTTGATAGTTTGATTTATCTAACTATAACTAGATCAAGATAATTTCCTATATAGTAGGAATTACTTGAGTTTATGAAAGAACCTTTTTAGAGATCATTGAAATCTTGCAAAAAGAATTTTTAGATATTTGAAAGGAACAATCAATTATGGGTTGCATTATAATAAGAATGAAAAAGCTATCTTATATGGATTTTGTGATTCTAACCATACCGATGTTTTGTTATAAAATATATTGGATGTGTTCATGTTTTTGGTGTAGGAACTAGTAATTGGAGTAGCAAATACAATTAACAACCTCCATTTCTTCTCTTCGAGGCAAAGAAGTACAATGGAAGAAGTAAAGAAGTCATGTGGCTACAATGGCTATTGGTAGAGATACATTAATCTTCTATGTGTTGGTCGAGTTGTATTACTCTTGATTAAGAATCCAGTTCAACATCAAAGGATGAAGAACATTGAGATACATATACGCTTCACTCGTGAGAAGGTGCAAAGTGATGAGATAAATCTCAAGTTCATGTTGACTTTAGAGTAGGTTATTGACATCTTTATAAAGTCCCCGAGTTCGCAAAGTTTTGTCGGCTTTGTGAAAATCTTGTATTGTTAGAGTTTCCATTGAGGGGGAGTGTGTATGACAATGTCACCTCCTAATGGAACTTGGTTTTGTAAAAATACCTTCGGACATATATAAAATACCTTCGGGCAAGTGTTAAAAAAATACCTTCAAGAAAGTGTAAACAGACCTTCGGGCATGTATACCTCCTCGACTTCTTTTTTAGAAAGAAGTGTAAAAAGATCTTAAGGTGGTATTCACTAAATTATTTAGTGCTATTTATTTTATTGGTAAACATCCAAGGTCAAGAATATTGTTAAGGAGGTCCTTGGTTGTAAAAGGCTCCTATATTCTTGGATTTAATAACCTTTCATGAGAACCTATGAGAACATGTAAAACTCACAAATCATACTTAGCCACTTGAGCATGGGATGATCTTTGGGATTCCAAATCCTTTTGTACTAAAAGGTAATTTGAGTATGATAAAGGTGTTATAATTCCTTTAATCGATACACTATCCTAAAACCTTTATGGTTTAGGGATTGTAAATCATGTAGTGTACCACGGGCGGGTAATATATTGGCATATGTTATGTTATCCCACTTAACACTAAGGGGAGTTTTAGATTATAATGATTAAGTGGTATGGCCAACCCTTAATGTATATGGGTCCATCACTAATATATAGGCTAATATTTAATAATATGAAATATTTATATTTCTAGTATTAAATATGCTAACCTAGGTATATACTTTAGGTGAAATATTTAATATCATGAAATGATTATATTTCTAATATTAAGTATTATAAACCTAGGTGTATGTGTCAACCATTTTAGGTTGAAAAGGTGGGTAGGGAGACATACCCGATCACCTTATATTAAAAGGACTTTAGGTCCTCATTTGATATATTCAGAAATATATCAAAGGTGTGTAAATCAAGTGATTTAGTTTTACCCTTAGTAAATAGGGTTTCAAAGGATAAGGTGATATTACTAGATGTAAAATAAGTTATTTGAAGTAAAAGGTTATTTTCAAAGTGGTTTTTACCCTATTAGGGTTTTCCACTATAAATATTGTGTCACATGTGTTATTTATTGTAAGTATTTATTTATTTACTTACTTATGTTATGATGTAATCTTTATTTAAATATTTATTGTAACATTATGTAATATGTAAGTTGATTAAATCCGTATTTATTAGAATCCTCAAATTCTAAATTTTTTTCTTTGATATGAACGAATATGGATTATAATTTACAAAGATATTTCGAGGAGAAATAAATAAGTCTTGAATCCTCTCAAAATTAAAATTGTTGAGCACGGACTGGCTGCTACATTATTCCTTTCAATGAGTAATGAAGGTTGGTGGCCACTAAGAATTTTATTTGATAAGAAAAGAAATTCTTGATCCCTCTCAATTGAAAGCATTGCGATAATTGGCTCCACAAGGTGACACATGGAAAATTTGTTAACATTTTTACAATTTACAATTACAATCGATCTAAAGTTATACAAATAGTGATTCCTATGAAAAGAGGTAATGATATGATTGTAATGGATGCTAATCTATTCCATTATTTATTATTCAATGGCTATTTTGAAATTAATAAATTATTGAGCGTAGTGGTTGATAATTTTTCTTTTATACTAACAAATATGGATTACAATTTTCAAAGATGTATCTTAGGAGAAATAAATAAGACTTGATGTCTCTCGACGTGAATGTAGTGCAATAATTTGGTATGCCATGTGAATTCTACTCAATATGTGACACTTACAATCAATGAAAATTACTAACCATCCAAATTTGAGCAGATAGTGATTATAATGAAAAATGGTAATGATAAGAGCCCAACAAATGCTAAGATAGACCATTTATTATTATTATATATCTATTCTAAAGTTTAGAAATTGTTGCACCTATCGGCCATAACTTTATTCCTTTGATACAAAGAGAAAGTCTTGATCCCTTTTGATGGAAAGTAGTGCAATAATTGGCTCCACATGGTAACATGTGGCTAATTTGACACAATCATAGTCATTGACAATAATAATTGTTCTAAAGTTATACTTCTAGTCATTGTTACGACTAGAGGTAATGAAAATATTGTAGTGATTGCTAAGCTAGACCATGATTTGTTATTCAATAGTTATTTTTAAATTAAGAAATTGTAGTGGTCGTTAGGCTTTTTCTTTGATATGAACAAATATGGATTATAATTTACAAAGATATATTTTAGGAGAAATATATAATTCTTTATGCTTCTTGTTGAAATGTAGTGCTGCAGTTGGGTTTGACATGCAAATTCCAACCAATATGATATAATTACTATCATTGAAAAACAATATTGGTCTACAATTGAACATATAGTTCTTACAATGATAATCGGTAATCGGAGTAGCTTATTGCCTGCTAATCTTGACCATTGTTTGTTATTATATAGTTATTTTCAAATAAATACATTCTTGAGCCTAACAAATGCTACGTTATTCTTTTCTACTAATTATGGAGATTAAATCTTAATGGTCGTTAAGCTAGTCCATTAAATTGGTATAAATTACCAGCAAGTAACATTAAAAATTGTCCATTCATATGACGACTTAACTTAAATCCTCTCTCTTGCTAACATCTATATTTTCAAACATTCCTTTCACACAATCTACACAATGTGGATCGTTTTTAGACAATGCATAATCCTTCCAAAACATGTTGTGTGTTAATTGTTAAGAACTATTTTGCATAGTTGTTGGTATTAACGATGTGATCCAAAAAATAAAATTTACAAGGTAACTAGTTGAAGGTTAGATATCGTGTTAGTTTGAAGCCTAACAGAGCTGAAATTTATGTTGATTTCTCGCCAATGATAAAAATTAATGTATTATAGAGATTGGTGATCGAAAAGGATAATACTTACAGTCATTAGCATTTTATGGGAAAAAAATTGCTCCATATGTGAAGTAATTTTTAATAAATTCTACTCAATTATAGGTATGTCTTCTACTAGTTGCAATCCATTCTTGGAAATTACATTCATTAAAGAAGGCACTAAGTGCTAGAAGAAAATAGATGAGGAAAGGTTCGTTGAAATCCACGGCCCGACAACTACTACAATGACTTGTGGTTGTTTTTGTTATAGATGATGGACATGAGGAAGTCGAATGGTTATATCCTCTGTAGTTGTTGATTTGAGTACACTTTGTATGTTCAATTCAAACACATTGAATATGAAAATAATAAGTGTCTTATTCTAGATATGGAGTTGGATGTTTATTTATTCAGAAACAGGAGATGAAAGCCTTAGAAGATAAAACACAATGTTCCTATTCAATATATGGTTGGGATTTGGGGTTGTTAGTAGATAAAAAAATTGGTTGTTCAAATGTAGAAGACATTCACAATGGCATGCTTGTAGTACTTAGAAAATTGTATAGAGGTGATATAACCTCTTCCATTTGTCATTTTTGAATAGAAAAGGTTTGCTTTCACTGCCTAAACATGCCAAGTTGTTTACTATGCTGAGGAGAACATATTTGGATAAATTGGAGCTTGATCCATCTAGATCAAAGTTGCATGGGTTGAAAAATAATACTAAATTAGCTGCATTGCTAAAGAAAGCAACCATTATATTCATGAAAACAAAACCTTCAACTAAGCACTAGTTTGATCACTTTTTGTTAAATGGTGATGTATTTTCATTTGATGTTTCCAGGTTGCATGTAGCACCTCAGAGTATCAATATATTCTTATAGATGATGAGAATGTTGACCTTCTTGTGTACTCACTTTGTTGATAAATGTTATTCCTACACGAGAGGGACACAATTATTCCTCCCTTATTAGATTCTATGATTAAGGTTTTGGTGCTCCAAGATCCGAAAGACTTGGAAAGGGATGAAATTAAATATTATATACTTGATGACTAGCATACAATATGTGCACAAAAAATATTTTGGGCTTAGATACTTACAAGTCTTTACATAAGAGGCTATGGTTTCAAAGGGCTCGCATTATTTCTACAAATGCAACTAACAAATCCATTACTAATATTTGCAAACAATAGAATGAAGTGAACAAAACTTGGATAGAAACCAAGTTTATTTATTTTTTGTAAAAATCTAGATTGGTTTGGAAATCACTTGGATGTCCTCAACATACCGAATCAAGTAAAAAATAAAACAAAGGAATGGAGGGTAATGTATTTTAATTTTATTGCATTTGTTATTAACTTTTTTCTTCCTTATATAAAAAGATAAAACATATAATTTTCCTTTGAATGTAAAACTTTGAGAATCAATGCCTTTTGATTTTCAAAACAAACACAACCAACAATCTATATGACAAATGGACTTTTATATTATTGTCGGATGATATATGGACTAAATGGACTACAACATTTGAGTTGTTTAGATCTAGTGGCCTTTCTTGTTCACCTATTAAAGATAATCAAGATAAATTTCAGCCTAATTCATTAGCAAGATTCACAACCAATTCATTCAGGGCTGCTAGAGGAATGAATGATGAAGAACTATCAGTACTAGTAGATAAATTATAATCAAGGGATGTCTAGTTAAATGGTCCTATTCGGGGAAGGCGTAATAGCAAAGATTTTGATTCTTACTACCAGAGAATAAAAGGAGACAAAAAATGAGAGAAGAAGTTCTATAGTATTTTAAAAACAAACATCTAGATATTGATCTATTAACATCCCTGTAGTGAATTGAATGTAATTGAAAATTTTAAATTTCATGAATCACACTACCATCAATTATCGATATTATTGAGTGAAGAGAGGAAAGGAAAGAGAAAATCTAGTTCCCGCATATGGGAAAAAAAAAAAATCTAAAAAAAAAAAGTACCAAGTGGCAGAAGAATTTCTTCTCATCGAGGCTCGAGACAATATTAGACAACTATGTGGTGTCAATAGAAGAAAATATACCAAAAAGTATGGTGGACATGGAAGAATTTACTAGTCAACGTGCTTACTAGTTCCATCTTTTGTCAACTCTAGTAGTTATTCCCGCCACAAATCCTTTCAATGCGGAATGTATTATCGCTAAGTTTTGTAATTTGTCTAGTGATATTTCTTCTAAAGAAATAATGGAGCTGTTAATAGTTATTGGTACTAGTGCTTTGGAATGTATTATTATTGTTCTCATACCAATTGAATATTAACTTTTTGTAGAGAAACAAAAAAAATACATGGAAAAGGTTAAAGACAATGAAGAATTAATTTTGGATGGATGTTACAAACTCTATGATAGCAACAAGAAATTTAAAAGTTTTTGTTTTATATACACAATAACTAGAGTACACAACTATGAAAATAACAATGATGAAATAAAAGAAGTCACTATGGAATGGATGGAAAAACTACCACAACAATTGATAGTTACAAGCAAAATTGGCCTAAAAGGAAACAAAAAAGCCTTTTCCTTGTGAGAGATCATATGAATTTACGGTTTGAGATGTTTTATGGATGTTGTTCCCGGGATTCTATAGTTTTAGTGCTATAAGATGACATTGTCACTTGTGTGCATTAGTTTAATCTAATTAATCTATAATTTTTGTTTTTGTGACACATAGTCAAGCAAATGTTTTTGAAACATTACTATTCTCATATGAAGAAAGGCTCAAATCTTGGAATACAATTCAATCATGTGATTATGATAAAATTATTTCAACTGAAAAAATCTACTTACACATTTCTTATTTATGAAAAGAACCAAATAATAATAGGAATCAATGTATAAACCTCTCAACTTGATGCTACACAACCAACTCATCATGGTAATTGACCTTCAATCGCTTTATAAATATGTTTAATGAGCTTTATTTTTAATTTTCATTGTTCTCATTTTTTGACAATACTCTATGCATACCATCTTTGACCACAAATGAGGAGAGCTCAGCCACATCATCCACGAATATGTAAGAAAATCCTGGTATGTTAGTCGGGTGCATTTATAAATAAGAATCGCTGATAAGCCCCACAAATTTTTAAAAAATTGATGGTTTATGCAGATGACCAACACCCAGAGAAAGTAATAGTGGAGTGCATAGTGGTATCCAACACGAATATGTAGACAAAACCATGTATGTTATCCATGTGTATTTTTAAACATAAGCATTTCTAAGGCTCACAAAGTTATAGAAAATGATATCAGCTATTTCGAAAAGTGGAACCATTTTCAAAGAATAAATTACCAAATAATCTATTTCAAAAGCTCATGGTGGCATCCAACGTTACATAGTTTATAGTTTCTAGGTTGTTGCTTATTTGTATAAATCATCAAGATCAACATAATGATACAAACATTAGAATCTATGATTATTCTAGTCAATAATGGCATATCCTAGAATTCGTTAATCCACATCAATATCTCATAAGTTTTCTACCAATGGGTGTTTCAGCGGTTATAAACAAACCCTAGCAGGTGCTGTAATTCATTCAGAAGACATAGAAAATTTTGATTTGTACTTACCATAATACCATAGAGACCAGTATGTTTTCAATTATTCTTTCATTTAGGATAACATGAAATCAATTTTGAATTGATTACTATATTTTGTAATACATATTGCATCAAAAAAACCAGTAGCTAGTAAGGTCTATGCAAGTCAAGTCAGAAGCTCAGTCGATAAGTGGTAGCTACCTAAAGTGCTAATATTGAATTTACCATTTTACCACATAGTTCAATATGTTTTTTTTCAAATACGCTTTCATTTTCCATAACAATAACTATATTAATAATATTAATATTGTTTGAAACAAATATTACATCAAAGGATCTAGCTATGGGTAAAGAAGATGCAATCCTAAATGCAAGGCCCACTAAGAATCGATAGCCGCAAGATAAAATGTTGATTTTTTCCATTGGTTAGAATTGATATGAGACCGATTAAACAAATTATTTACTTCCCTGTAGTTACCCACAAGAATTACTCTCTTATTTTATATTTGGAGGGATTGTTGTATGAGAAAAACCAATCGCCCTCTGGGGACATCACATTCAAGTTCCACAGGAGACTATCATTGTATGAGATGGCACTCGAAAGATTTTATAAAGTCATTATCAATAAAATTTGAAATTGGATTAAGTCGACAAACTCACTTGGTGATGTTGAAAATATGAAAAAGGCCTTCAATAAAAATTATTAGCGACTTGAATCCATTAATCACCTAGGGAAAAGAACATTACAAAATGGTTGATGGAATTCCAATAAAATATCTAGAAAAGGCTTGGAGTAGAAATGATATCCCCTACAATTCGAAGGCACAATGTGTATTACATTAGGTGCAAAGGAAACCCTCCAGCAAATTTTATCATTGGGATGACAAGAAGAGGAGGAAATTTCTCAAAAGATAGGTGGTTAATGACTGATTTGCACAAAGACTTATCACTAATAGTTTCAAAGGGATTGAATGTGGTAGAGGGAATCAAATATTTGGAGCGAGTAAATGCTAAACAAAAAGTAAGCATTTCAAAAATTTATTGTTATGATACAACTTAACATTGTAAATAAAATACATTTATATGTTTTAGTGATGGTTCTACATAACGATTTAAATTAGGATTATACGATTATAAGTTGGGAGAATTTAAATCTTCCCGATTATAAGTTTGAGTGTGAGTGTATATGTTACAAATGTGAATTAACATAAAATATTTAATGTAGAAAATCTTTGAGCAGTTTTTAAATGAAATTTTTATTCCTAAATTAATTTTGAGCATGCTTAAGTACTATTTTTTTATGTTAGAAAATGTATACCACTTTCCAATGCAATGAAAATAACTACAATACGGTATGTAAAGAATCTTCATGCTAAAACATTACATTTTATTTAAATAAATTCTTCACAAAAACATATTCCTAGTATAACAATAAGAAATGAGGAACACCCTTAGATTTTACCTTTGTAACCACCTACAACCATTTGATTTTTGATATAAAAATATCGTAAGGGACTTGTTTTTATTTTTAAATTGATTCATCTCCTCAACCATTTTATTTTGTATTTTTCATTTACAAATACGAACACATACAACATGGAAACGATTATATTTGATATAAACAGTGTTTTGGTACACACCCTCCACAAGGAATCTTTGACATTTAAATAGTTAAAACAGGTTTGGTGGCATCAAGCTCGATAAAATAAATTATTTTCTCAGACCTAATTTGAAAGAGTTATTGTAATGGTGTAAAAACATTTCAACATAGAAATATGGACATCGAGAGAAAGCCAAATGTTGATGAAATGATGCCTTCATTCCTTCAAAACATCAACTTGGAGGTTGCAAGCTTCGAGTTCATATTTACAAAGGAAGATTGTGTCGAGACCAAATGCTCCGATTATGAAGGTTTTGGGAATCCCAAATTATATCTCAAGAATCTTAACTCCGTTTGGTCGCGGTTTAATGCATCGTACAATTGTAAAAATACGGTGCTTGTAGATGACTCTTTAGAGAAAAAATAAGTTCAATGATATTGTGAACTACATAATTGCTGAAACATTTAACATATATTCTAAGTCAGTAGACACATAATTGCTAGATGTGTTGTGGCCTTTTTTGCAGCCATTTAAGGACATCAAAGATGTTTGAGATTATATTAGATCACAAAAGCAATTATAGGGAGATTTTTTATTGGAGCTTTACTATGTTTTGTAATGTTGAATTGGAAGCCCATCTTCAAGAATAATGTTACATTATAAATTCAAATTATTCATCAAATGTTTTACTATAATTCTATCTACCTTTATTAAAGGAATTTCAATTTATTTTATAGCTATATTTAAATACTAAAATATATATGGGATAAATTTACAGGTAATTTTAAATAAGTTCATATCCATATTTGATTATGAAAAATTTTATGTCATGTCTCTTACAATTGATTTTAGATCTAAATTTAAATATGAAAATATATCTGTTATGGCTTTATAATTAATTACATTCTCCTACACTGGATCGTCACCCTTTGCTAATTTCTTTATAACATATTCATAAATTATCTTATTACATTGAGGTTTAATCACACCATAATAAATGACGTAAATATGAGATCTAACTTTAAATATGAAAATATATATGGAATGGTTTTATAGTTAATTACATTATCCTAAATTGAATCATCACCTCTTTAAGTTTCTTCATAAAATCTTTGGTAATTCTCTAGTTGCCCCAAGGTTCAATCGGACCATAGTAATTGAATATGGAAGTGTCTCACATCTTGTGAATTTTATTAGCCTAGTGGCCGCTTACTCAATGGTATTTGAAATATTCAAATTTACATAGTTTAATCTTTAAAACATCTTAAAAATGATAAGAGCATTATTCCAAAGCAATCATTAAGCCTAGCATTGCTAGCCCTTATAAAATAGAAAACGTATCTTTTTATACGGCCTAGTAGCCGTTAGGCATTATTTTTCATATCAATGTTGGATTCCTGAAATCATTAAAAAAATTCATAGATTCATAAATTTAAATCATGACCAGATATATTGGACTTTAGAAGGAGAATTAACATATTCCAATATTTTGATTTTTAGATTCCAATATATGTGATTTTGGAGTACAATTAATTCCAATATAGGTGATTTTGGATTCCAATATATGTGATTCTAGATTCCAATATATGTAATTTTGGAATCCAATATGTGCAATTTTGGAATCCAATATGTGTGATTTTGGAGTGCAGATAATTCCAATATTTGACATTTTGGAATCCAAAAATAGTAATATTGGATTCTAATATTGGCTATATTTTTTAGCTTCTCAGACTAGAATAAGTCCCAATTTAGTGAAATAATATGCTTATTTATATTAGTTTTCATTAAATTTTCCTTCTAAATCTAATGGTATGGGTCTCATCTCTTGATTTTTCCATTTACTCCTTCAAAATAGGATGTGTATTCAAGATTTAAGGTATTGCATGTAGAAAATAGGTTGTAGATAGAAGATCCCGAGGTTTTGAAAAATATGATACAAATATCCTCTAGGGATATTAATTTTCTTTCTAATGATATTTTTGGCTCCCAACTCCTTACAGAGCTCCCAAAAACACTTCTCGAATCTCAAGAGCTATTTTTGCATTGTGCACTCCTTAAGCCTCCAAGATAAACTTTTGTTGAAATTGATCTAAAATTTGGGTCCTCCCATAATATTCCAAAACTGATTGAAAAATTATCTTGGCCCTCTTATACATTTCCCTAATGATTTTAGGAATTTCATTCAGTTTTGGGGTGTGCACAAGCCTCAGGAAGACCAAAAATGACCTTTCTTAAGCTTGTCAAAAATTATTTCTTGATGGATATTGCTTTGGAAGTATTTGAAATGATTAGATACCCATAAATCACCTATGGGTATAATAATATAACACATTGGAATACTCAAATGCATTAAATAGGAATGACTTGGGGATTAGGGTGATATAAAGGAGGACTTGGAACGACCTTTTAGTAAAAGGTTTTAGGGAGGGTATGGTTGTCATGCTTTGAAGTGTGAATTTTCCCATTGAAAAATATCATGAAAATAGTTGGCTCTCAATTGGATACATTTCATGGATCGAGAACATAAAGGACATGACATTAGAACTCCATAATCTCTATATGTAACATTGAACAATTCCTTATCCATTGTTCTTTAGAGAACATGCAACTTCAAGAGAGATAGAGAAAGAGATAACACACAAACACACAAACACATGACTAAAGTGAATCACACCACACAATAGGGAAATGGGAAAACAAACCTAAATAACCTATGGTATAAAGATAGATATAACCTTCTTTCATTATAGCACTCTTCTCTTCTTAGAGGCTACCCTTGAATGGGAAACACCGAGTGATGATGTTCAAGCAAATCCATTGACCAATTCAAGAAAGTAGGCTCATCTCCTTAATTGTTTATGAAACCCAAGTGCCTTCATGATTGTCTTTGTAATTTTTAGGAGTGATCCTACATGAGCTTCTTGATGCTCTAACCTTTTCTTATAAATACCATTACCTTCATTCCCTTTGAAATCTATTTTAGAGTTTTGGTTTCCCTCTGTGATTTCCCACATTACCAATAATTCATTGAGCATCTCATCACTATCCTAGGGATGGTTTTGGTTTAAAAAATTGAATACTATGAGTTTTCTCATTTCCTTCATTTACACACATGGATATATTTACCACAAGATTCTTGAAATTCATCTCTTCAACCCATATCATTATGAGGTGTTTGGAATTTGAGTGAAGAGCTAGGTATGACCTCATACCTATCTTGCATGGCCATGGCTCGGGCTAAGAGATTGAGACTTAGCTTGGGATATTCTGTGTTTGTTTTGCTTCCAAGATATATTGTACAAGATTACTTTTTGGAACTATTAAAAGCTCATATTTTCATTCATTCAAAATTCTTCATTCAGAAATTCAAGGTAGCCATCGGGAGGAATTGCTTCATTATCTTGAATATTATGGCATTCTAATTTTTCTTTGTGGAGGGAGCTTCAAACTCAAGGGCCTTATAATCCTTTGTTTCAAATTTTTCATCCCATAGATAATATTCCTTTTCGAATGGAAAGGAGAAAATTTAAACTTCATCATTACACTTATCACCCATTGCTTTTCTTCACCATTACTAATATCTTAATCATTCAAGCATCCATGATTAGATTCATGATTGTCTTATAGATCCATAACTTACATTAGGAGTTTGAAACCGAGCTTAGGGTCTTTTGCTTCTATAGTAGCTTTTAGGATATCTTGCATATATTGTTCATTCAAACCTTTCACAGGATCATCACAAGCTAGTCTTTTCTCTTCATGGGTGATATGATCGAGAGAACCTTCATCTCCAAACGGGAATGATAATATCTCCTCTTCATGGGTAATCTTCCAAGCTGATTTCTCCATTTGCAAATCATCAAGAACCATTTCCTCTTATTCCTAGTTTACATTATTATGCAATTTGGGGATTCCCTCTTACAGCTCAAATTTCCTCAATGCTTCCTCTAGATCAATATCTCTATGGAAAGGAATGTTTGGTCATATAAATATTGGGATCCCGACCTTCTCTTCAATTCTCGTAAACCGATTCATCCTTCTTCTATCTTGGTATAAAATGTTGGCTTATTTATTTGATACCTTTTATACTATATACCTCATATTATTCTCGGAAGAAATTTTTCATATCTCCCTTAACTAGAATGGTTGCAGAATACCAATTCAACTATATTTTCCCTCCTAACTACTTACAATAACTCCCGCTTAGAAAAATTACAAATGAATCTGAATGTCTACTACCAAGCTTATCATTGAAACATTCTTGTCTGGAAATTTGACGAGGGCCACCTATACATCTTTGACCTTCCCAACAAGTGGGACCTATTTTTACTCCATGTAGTAAAAAAATCCACCGGGATGATTCATGGTAAGTTTGAGAGCTTTGGTGACCTTTACGGGTATTACATTGTCAGAGGCACCTGAATCTATTAGGAATTTGTTCAATAAATATTATCCAATGAGAATGGAGACATAGAAAGGGTCGACCTTATCAATATTTGATGCACTCAGAGAAAGCATTTGATTTTATGGAGGTGTAGGTGGGCTTGGTAGTTGTTCTCTAGAACTAGGAGTCACAACATTGGGGTTTGAATTACCACTCTTGATATACTTAGGAAAATCTCTCAGATTGCTCGGGATGATTTTATAGATATTCGGTTTCAAAATCAACATCTTGGTCTTGTTTATGTGTTCAACGTAATCAAAAGGAGCATATCTGGAAATGGGGGTGAAGAGATTGTTTTGGATTTGGAATAGGTTTGGAAGAAGGGGTAGATGTTTGGGGAATAAAGGGTATTTTGTAAGGTACACTAGGAACTTTTGAAGTACCATATTTTACAAGAATATATTTTGAATTAGAATTGGAAGAAGAATTGGAAGGTTTACTTGGAAAAGTGGGTGACCTCCCGCTTATCACAAGGGTTATGTTTCTCCAATGCATACTCCATGTAAGGTGGGAGTGGAGATCCTCAACTGATTATTTTATTTTTCGAGTCACCATAGGAGGATCTTTAGTCTTATTTTTCTTTACAGCAGTGGAGGGAGATGTTCCCTTTTGAGACTGGGAGTGAGTAAACAAAACACATGAGAAACTCAGTGCATCTTCACCATCATCATCTTCACTCTCTGAGTGATATTCAATGAGGCCATTCGATAATCACCACCCACTTCTTCCATATCTAGGAAATTACCTCCTTCACTTTATTTCTCGAGTCCTTCTTCATCCTCTCGAATTACACAACTTATATTGATGGGTGGATCTTCAAAGGAAATCCTTTCGGGTATTCCTACAATCTGATTTATGTCATTTATTTGAGGAGATACTCAATCATAAATTTCCCTCTTCAATGATGCCATTTCATTTTCCAATTTCTGTAAGAATGGATTTGTTCTTTCATCTTTTGGATGTTGAGCTTTACCTTTTGAAGTGTTTTTTGTCTTCCGAGATAGGATGAGATCATCATAAACTTAAATAGGCATTCTTTTTGCTTATTCTAGATTCCTTTGTTAAACCCTTCATAGGAAAAATCCTACCTTTGGTGATTGATATTTAATGAAAAAAATTTCATGTTATTGTCGGATGGTGAATCCTATTCTATTATTCTCTAGAGTAACAAGTTGAAATAGGAAATGAAGTCTCTCATAGTCTCATTTGCTTCTTTCTTCATTTTCGTAACACCTCTTTTTAATGCTTCAAATGTAACACCTCTTTTGTAACGCTTCTCAAATAGGATTTTTTTAACTTCATGCTTCATTGAATTAAATACCCATTATTTAAATCTAGCATAAATCTTAAATTAAATCCATCTCGATCAAAATCATAAACCATGTGGAATTGCATGATTCGGTTGGTAATCGATTTCTCATATATTACTATTTATGAGTGTGTATACAAGGTATACTATTGGTTTCCTTTTTCAAGCATTGAAAATCAAGTAATGTTTTCTAAGTGCATACTTGGAACTCAATCATTGAATCCCATCAGAATCCTACATCTTATATCTTGGTGAATGGGGCGGTGTAACCAAAGATCTTACACTACTTTGGCCAAAGTTTCAGAGACATGTTTTCCATGTTTAGTTTCCGTGACGACACATTCATTGTTAGGAACTTGTCCTTAACCTAGTTAAGTTATATAGATTATTTTCCAATTATTAAGTTATTAAGTTCATAGTTAACAACTTAAGAATTCATCATGTCCATTCCTATTTACTAGGTTCATTTAGTTTACTAATATTGGTGAGTACATGGATACAAACTAAGAAATCGCAAAGTGCTTGTGTCGTTTGTTCCATACCATCGTGATTTGGTTGTTCACGAAGGTACTCTACCACGTAATTGTGTGTCACTAATGGTAGAAGGAAGTAGCCTTTATCATATTATTTTCATCATATAACTTAGTTAAACATCATGCTTAGCATCAGGTATACTAAGCCTTTACCAACTTGTTTATTCCTATACAACAAGTTCATCTTTTATGCTAATTCCTACAAGTATCCTCAAAATTGCTCATAAAGGGACTTTACGGATAGTGATAGATTCAACCATGCCGGTTTAGAACCCAAGACGAGGAGGTAAGTCCCCGATTGTAATCATTTTTTTGCATTTTAAGTTTTTTTTTTTTGCATTTTAGGTTTTTTTTTTTTCATGGGTTTTTTGAAATGTTTGTTTATGTATACAATTTTCTTGTTTTATCAGTTGGTCGGCAAGCTCAAAATCATGCAAACCATCAAAACATTCCTCAAAACCCACCGAACATTCCTCAAAACCCTCCGAACATTCCTCAAAACCCTCCTCCAAACATAGATCCGCCTCCTGTGGCTCCTTTTGTCCCCACTGAGCCAGCAGGAATGCAAGATAATATCATTGGAAGAATCCAGAGAAAATAAAATTGTCATTGAGAACCTAATTCAAACTATAAGACAAAATCATGCTACAAATCCATCCCGCATGACTTTAGCCAATACATTGCAAACATTGATTGGCGAAGTCGAGTCTGCAACCAACCAAATACATAGATGGAACACCTTTAGAAGTGACTGTAGGTGGTGGTATGTGGATAAACTATCCCATGCGGCCGTCAAAGACAAAAAAATTGGAAAAGACCTCATTTGTGCATTATTTACCGACCCTAGAACCAATGCCCCCCGCAGTTACTTGCAAACGGTTCCCAATCCATTGGTGCCATGATGACAGAATCAAAAACAATTTTTGGGACCGATGGTGGATGGTTTTTGATTATCCACCATGCAACAACAATGAGGTTCCTCTTTATTTTTTGAAGAAATTATATTGCGAGTTCGTGCTCAATGAGGTCCCGAATTATTTTGACTTTTTTGACTTTTTTGGTCGAGGAGGTGGCTCTGCACAGAGCAGACCTAGTGCACGCGTAGGTCAGCCTAGGATCCCCCATGCCCCAAAACCCCCACTGCCTTCAGTTATCCCTCCTACAGTGAAGGAGGTTGTGGAGATTGATACATTGCATGCATTGAGGGAGCTCACTGACACTCTCACCCAGCATAGTGACCAGATTGCATCTGGTGATGTTGGTGGAGGCGCCAGTTCTAGTGCACCACACCACTGTGGATCATGTGGTGCCGTATGCACTGCAGGCGAGACATCATTTGTTGGTTCATAGGATTTCTTTTCTATAGATGAGATGCTGGGGAATGTTTTTGGAACTAGTGCCACTGATATTGGTCTTTCACAGGTAAATTTCAAATAAATTTAAATATATATATATATATATATACAATAGTTTAATATGTTTATATATAGTTTAATTATATATATATATATATATATATATATATATATATATATATATATATATTTGATTGTACGTCATGTACATACATGTAAAAAACTAATTTTTTATTTTATTTTAAATAGCAAGAGCCGGTGAAGGAAACATCCGCATCGACATGCTAGCTACTGCTGTGGTGGGCGTGTTTCAAACGTAAGTTTCAAGTTGTACAAACTTACATTTTTAATTTCATTTGATTGCACTAGATTATTATTATAATGTTTCACGTGTATGTTGTACATGTATTAATATTTTTCTCTTTTATACACAGGAGCCTGGCGGGTCATCATCTGCTCAGGGAACTGAGGCTACTGGCACGCCTCACATGAGTTTTACGCAGGTTAGTAAATCTCTTTACACTTTGTTTCTAATTACTGGAAGTTCACGTGGATTACATGCTTTGGACCTCTGTCATGTAGATTTTAATATTGATTTGTACATGTTTTTTGTATAGC
The DNA here is from genome assembly GCA_018340775.1 of Taxus wallichiana var. yunnanensis. Taxonomy (NCBI): domain Eukaryota; kingdom Viridiplantae; phylum Streptophyta; class Pinopsida; order Cupressales; family Taxaceae; genus Taxus; species Taxus wallichiana. The sequence goes on along the minus strand of CM031244.1, from coordinate 98,782,242 downwards.
TTATGACTGCTAGAGAGACTCCTCCATATATGCAGACTGTGGAGGCTGTTGTAGATACTGCCATAGCATCTGCAGATCCACTAACTGAGGTACAATTTTTTAAATTTGTTAAATTTTGGAGGTTCATTATTTCTTATTAAACTTAAATCTACAATATCAAATTTTGTATGTATATGTGAAATATTTAATTTGAAAATTAATTATTTGTATGTAGCTTACCCCTCGTGAGTCTATTGTTGTCCCTGCGATGACACGTCAACAACAAATTGATAGGGATCATGACATTGCGGTAAGATTTCACATGCATTTTAACTAAATTGTACAAGTTTCTAAATTTTGAATGTATTTTAAAATTTTGGGTGTTAAAAACTTGTTGTTTATGAATGTGCAGGTTAGGTTGCAGGCATGCTTAGAGACACCTAGGACCACACGGATGAAATCCGTAGTGGCATCTCCCTCCACTACATCCCCAGGTCGTGGACGTGCTACTTCTAGCAGGGCGAAGAGAGGGAAGATGTTTCATGAGTAGATTTATAGTCCACCTGGATGTACATATGTGGTCATGAGTAGATTCATAGTCCATTGTATATATATAGCCTTTTGCGACCGCATGTGGTCCCATATGTACATTATGACACACTTAGTTCGAGATGTACACATACATTATGAACTTATACATATATATTTTCAGAGACGTGACGGAGTGCGATTCTGGAGCACACTTTGTTTGATTCTATATATATATCCATGTGTGTTGGTTTTCATAACGATAAATCTGAACTATATATGTTTGATTTGATTTCATTGCATGTATGATATCCTTCTATTTATATCATTATAGAATAAATGGTTGGACATTGAAGAAAGATAATAAGAGTACTGTAAACTGAACAATTGATAAATAAAGAACATGATTCTAGAATAAATTGTGTTTTTGAGTACACATTAGTAACCAGATCAGAGGGAAGGAGCAAGGGCCACTCCTCTCCGATGTGAATGGAAGTTTTATTTATTTCTTGTTCAGCTATTCTAATGTTTTTTACTTCTAGTATTAATGTGCTTGAATTATCTAGACAATATTTTCATTCATGTATGTTTATGTTTTCATGATCATAGAATTAGAAGTATTGTCCCCAGTTCTTACTATCTTAAATAAATTCAGAATAGATCCTTTAATCATGGAAGTTGTGTTATTTCTAGTTTGATTAAGTTTACATTCTTAATATGTTCCAAATCGTCTCTTCATTGCAAATAGGCTTGGACACAACATTGATATTGACAAAGTATTAAATTATTAAAGCGTGAGTATGATCCAAAAAATAGATCTAGAAGTACCAAATTATATGTATTTAAACTTTTTGAAACTTGGAAAATATACCCTCAACATGTTCATCGTTATGGAAAATGGTGAAGTCAGGTTGATGATGATTCTTATTATATTTTGTGTATTGACTGTGTGGCGGTTACACAGCAGTAATTACGATTGTGGAACCACTTCTCTTCAATAGTAGTTGGGATTGTAATGGGACGTATGCTATCTGTAGGCACCACAGTTACGTAATTACCGCGGTGATTATGCAAACACCTCCTGTAGAAAGTAGTGATTTTGTCCTTGACGATGCCAAAATGGGAATCTAAATAGTTGAAAATGTTTGGACTTCCCAAACCAGTTCATTTCTCATCTCCTTTCATCCTTGGATATAACAACTATAAATGCAAGCACATTTAATCATCTAAGTAAGTCATTTGGAGTGAATTCAAGTGTGAGAAAAGGGGGAAAGTTTTCAAATTGTTCTGGTTTTGTTCATAGACAACTAAGTTCTTTCTCGTTGAGGGTTATAAACAAGTGATGCAAGTAGAGAGATCTTAAATCCTTGTTAAAGGACATCTTTTGGTAGTGATCTTGTATTGTATTGTATTGGAGATTTATATAGTGAAGTGAATAAATTTCTTACCTAGCTAGAGTTTTTCCCACATTGGGTTTCTCTAGGATAAAATTCTTGTCTCCTTGTCTTGCATATCTAAATTTCAGTATTGTATGAATGATTATTTCATAACATACTGTCCATAATAATAACTTTGGTAATTGTTCATTTATCATCACTAAGATAAGATCCATTTATTGTTTAAAAGATGTAGTTTATGGATCAGAGATTTTAAGATCAAGTGTTTTTGTGTGGTTTAACTTGTGTTGACATTTTTAGTTAGATACCCCTCACCCAGAAGGGTAGTGAAAGTGATGAAGGTATCCTCATTCCTTTTGAAGAAGATATTTCCACCAAGAAGTGGAAGCAAGGAATACGAAACATGGCTCGTAGTGAGATGCACATGAGACTGAAGAAGAACGTTTCTACAAGATGGAGGCAGATGTGGCAAGTCTATCCAAATATGTGGGAAATATTTCCTTGTCTATGGGAAATATTTAGTCCATCATGGGAAGAACAACCCCATACCAAACTTACTCCTCCTCCATTCAAAGAGAAGGTGAAGATATAAATTTAGCCTTATGATGGGGACATGAATGCCGATAAGTTAGACCATTGGCTAACTCAAATTGAGGTATATTTCAATTTGCATCAAATCAATGAGAGTCAATAAATTTCATTTTCAAGGTTAAAATTAACCATTCATGCTTTAACCTAGTTTGAAAGCTATGTTCATTCCTTGGTTGTTAAGAATCTTCCACCTATTTCTAAGTGGGATGAATTTAAGAGGCCAATCAAAAAGAAATTCTATCATATTTGTTACGATGAAGAGAGGTCCATGTATTGAAAATATCTCAGGAAAAAACAAGGCCAAGATGTGCAAGAGTACACCGACGAGTTTTGGAAGAAAGTTGTCTAAATGGGAAAATATCTCCAAGTACATTGGTGGAATCCATAACCACTTGAGGAAACCCATTCTCTTGGCCAAGTCGGTGAATGTAGATGAGACTCAAGTTCTCAAGCCCACTATCTAGAGAATGCCAGTTGAATGCTAGAGGAGGTGGTGTTTCGGTGCGCAAAAGGGTCGTTGCTTCCGGGCTACTTCGTTCGAGCGTAGTCCCTTAAGAGCCCTGAGACCAAAATATCGTTCAACTTATGATGGGTGACTACTCAGACTCTGTGGCACCTAGAGAGGCCTCATCTGATCCGACACCTGGTGTAGGGACCCTCTACAATAGCCTCTCTCAGTTTTTTCCTTCTCATTTCGGTGCTCTCGTTGTCCTATTGTTTGTAAAAACGCGTAAAATAGTGCAGTTGGAGCCAGTGTAAGGTTGTCAAATGCTATATTTTGCAAACGGTGGGTCATGGCACCAAACCAACTACACTGCACATCATTCTGGGTGGCAGGTGAATGCTAGAGGAGGTGGTGTTTTTGGTGTGAAAGGGTCGTTGCTTCCGGCTACTTGTTCGGGCGTAGTCCCTTAAGAGCCCTGAGACCAAAATATCGTTCAACTTCGACGGGTGACTACTCGGACTCCTGTGGCACCTAGAGAGGCCTTCATCTAATCAAAACCTTGGTGTAGGGACCCTCTACAATAATACTCTCTCTAGTTTTTTCCTTCTCATTTGGTGCTCTCGTTGTCCTATTGTTTTTGCAAACGCGTGAAATAGTGTAGTTGAGAGCAGTGTAAGGTTGTCAAACGCTATATTTTGCAAAAACGGTGGGTCATGGCACCAAACCAACTACTGCCAAGCATCATCGGGTGGCTAGGTGAATGCTAGAGGAGGTGGTGTTTTGGTGTGCGTGAAAAGGGTCGTTGCTTCGGGCTACTTCGTTCGGGCGTAGTCCCTTAAGAGCCCTGAGACCAAAATATCGTTCAACTTCGACGGGTGACTACTCGGACTCCATGGCACCTAGAGAGGCCTCTTGTCTGATCCAAAACCTCGCATGTAGGGACCCTCTACAATAGCCTCTCTCTTTTTTTTCCTTCTCATTTGGTGCTCTCGCTGTCCTATTGTTTGCAAACGCGCGTGAAATAGTGCAGTTGGAGCCAGTGTAAGGTTGTCAAACGCTATATTTTGCAAATGGTGGGTCGTGGCACCAACGACTATGCCGAACATCTAGGTGGCTAGGTGAATGCTAGAGGAGGGTGTTTTGGTGCGTGAAAGGGTCGTTGCTTCCGGGCTACTTCGTTTGGGCGTAGTCCCTTAAGAGCCCTGAGACCAAAATATCGTTCAACTTCGATGGGTGACTACTCGGACTCGTGGCACCTAGAGAGGCCTCATCTAATCTAAAACCTTGGTGTAGGGACCCTCTACAATAGCCTCTCTCTATTTTTTTCCTTCTCATTTTGGTGCTCTCGTTGTCCTATTGTTTGTAAACGCGTGAAATAGTGCAGTTGGAGCCAGTGTAAGGTTGTCAAACGCTATATTTTGCAAACGGTGGGTCGTGGCACCAAACCGACTATGCGCATGCACATCTAGGTGGCTAGGTGAATGCTAGAGGAGGTGGTGTTTTGGTGTGTGAAAGGGTCGTTGTTGCTTCGGGCTACTTCGTTCGGGCGTAGTCCCTTAAGAGCCCTGAGACCAAAATATCGTTCAACGACGGGTGACTACTCGGACTCCGTGGCACCTAGAGAGGCCTCATCTAATCAAAACCTGGTGTAGGGACCCTCTACAATAGCCTCTCTTAGTTTTTTCCTTCTCATTTTGGTGCTCTCGTTGTCCTATTGTTTGCAAACGCGTGAAATAGTGCAGTTGGAGCCAGTGTAAGGTTGTCAAATGCTATATTTTGCAAACGGTGGGTCGTGGCACCAAACCGACTACGCCGAACATCTAGGTGGCTAGGTGAATGCTAGAGGAGGTGGTGTTTTGGTGTGCGCGAAAGGGTCGTTGCTTCAGGGCTACTTCGTTCGGGCGTAGTCCCTTAAGAGCCCTGAGACCAAAATATCATTCAACTTCGACGGGTGACTACTCGGACTCCGTGGCACCTAGAGAGGCCTCGTCTAATCCAAAACCTCGGTGTAGGGACCCTCTATAATAGCCTCTCTCAGTTTTTTCCTTCTCATTTTGGTGCTCTCGTTGTCCTATATGTTTGCAAACGCGTGAAATAGTGCAGTTGGAGCCAGTGTAAGGTTGTCAAATGCTATATTTTGCAAACGGTGGGTCATGGCACCAAACCAACTACGCCGGCACATCGGGTGGCTAGGTGAATGCTAGAGAGGAGGTGTTTTTGGTGCGTGAAAGGGTCGTTGCTTCGGGCTACTTCGTTCGGGCGTAGTCCCTTAAGAGCCCTGAGACCAAAATATCGTTCAACTTCGATGGGTGACTACTCGGACTCCGTGGCACCTAGAGAGGCCTCATCTAATCCAAAACCTGGTGTAGGGACCCTCTACAATAGCCTCTCTCGGTTTTTTCCTTCTCATTTTGGTGCTCTCGTTGTCCTATTGTTTGCAAACGCATGCGTGAAATAGTGCAGTTGGAGCCAGTGTAAGGTTGTCAAACGCTATATTTTGCAAACGGTGGGTCGTGGCACAAAACCGACTACACCGACACATCTGGGTGGCTAGGTGAATGCTAGAGGAGGTGGTTTTTGTGTGTGAAAGGGTCGTTGCTTCTGGGCTACTTCGTTCGGGCGTAGTCCCTTAAGAGCCCTGAGACCAAAATATCGTTCAACTTCGACGGGTGACTACTCGGACTCCGTGGCACCTAGAGAGGCCTCATCTGATCTAAAACCTCAGTGTAGGGACCCTCTACAATAGCTCTCTCTTTTTTTTCCTTCTCATTTCGGTGCTCTTTGTCCTATTGTTTGTAAACGCGTGAAATAGTGCAGTTGGAGCCAGTGTAAGGTTGTCAAATGCTATATTTTGCAAACGGTGGGTCATGGCATGGCACCAAACCGACTACTGTTGGCATGTCCGGGTGGCTAGTGAATGCTAGAGGAGGTGGTGTTTTTGGTGCACGAAAGGGTCGTTGCTTTCGGGCTACTTCGTTCGGGCGTAGTCCCTTAAGAGCCCTGAGACCAAAATATCGTTCAACTTCGATGGGTGACTACTCGGACTCCGTGGCACCTAGAGAGGCCTCATCTGAATCCAAAACCTCGGTGTAGGGACCCTCTACAATAGCCTCTCTCATTTTTTTCCTTCTCATTTTGGTGCTCTCGTTGTCCTATTGTTTGCAAACGCGTGAAATAGTGCAGTTGGAGCCAGTGTAAGGTTGTCAAATGCTATATTTTGCAAACGGTGGGTCGTGGCCAAACAAACTAACTATCACATGCACATCGGGTGGCTAGGTGAACACTACTAGAGGAGGTGGTTTTGGTGTGCAAAAGGGTCGTTGCTTCCCGAGCTACTTGTTTGGGCGTAGTCCCTTAAGAGCCCTGAGACCAAAATATCGTTCAACTTGACGGGTGACTACTTGGACTCCGTGGCACCTAGAGAGGCCTCGTCTAATCGACAAAACCTGGTGTAGGGACCCTCTACAATAGCCTCTCTCATTTTTTTCCTTCTCATTTGGTGCTCTCGTTGTCCTATTGTTTGCAAACACGTGAAATAGTGCAGTTGGAGCAGTGTAAGGTTGTCAAATGCTATATTTTGCAAACGGTGGGTCGTGGCACCGAACCGACTATGCCGACACATCCGGGTGGCTAGGTGAATGCTAGAGGAGGTGGTGTTTTGGTGTGTGAAAGGGTCGTTGCTTTCGGGCTACTTCGTTCGGGCGTAGTCCCTTAAGAGCCCTGAGACCAAAATATCGTTCAACTTCGACGGGTGACTACTCGGACTCCGTGGCACCTAGAGAGGCCTCGTCTGATCCAACACCTCGGGCGTAGAGGACCCTCTACAATAGCCTCTCTCATTTTTTTCCTTCTCATTTTGGTGCACACGCGTAGGTATGGTCTTGTAAACACTTGGGGAGGAGTCGTTTTCAAAATTTACAACATTTTCAAAATTTATTTTCAAAATTTAAATTTTCAAAATTTACAACAAAATTTTTTTCAAAATTTACAACTTTTTCAAAATTTACAACTTTTTCAAAATTTACAACATTTTCAAAATTTACAAATTTTCAAAATTTACTTCAAAATTTACAACTTTTTCAAAATTTACAACTTTTTCAAAATTTACAACTTTTTCAAAATTTACAACTTTTTCAAACAATGAAAGCTTCTCTTAGCTTTGAGAATTTAAAATTCTCTACTAACAGTGCCAACCACGTGAAGGTGGAAGCTTTTCTGGCACCACTAACCTAAACATAAAAGTGTTAGTCAAAGAAATTTAAGTTTCAAATCAAAACCATATACTATCTATATATGTACAAAATACACAAATTTAAAATAAAATATATTCAAACTTAAATCTAGATCTTTAAACTAAAAAATTTATATATATATTGAAAAGAAATTATATATACCAGACATGAGCATTGTAAATTCATTCCAATGAACCATCAGGATCGGATCTACTCTAAATAGCAGACAAGATTGCTTCATGATCTGACTCTCGAACCTTCCAAAGAATCTTGTTATTAGGCCTTCCTCGATATCTATACAACTGAATATTTGTCGCTAGAACTAGATGTGAATATAAGAGTATTTTCCTGTGTGTCTCAAAGTCTTCAAACACCCAAACAGAGGAGTTTTTTAATGGATACCGTCGAAGCCAAGTTCCAGTAACTACCACTGACCCTGTAGGATACTCAATATCTTCGCCATCTATAATAGGAGAAGTCAACTTCTTTCTTTCCTCGATGCAACGACATAAGAAATAGTCTGTTCCTTCTTCATTGTCTTCTGTCACAATTACTGCAAACACATGTCCTACAAAAAAATAACCAAGGTTGAACAACTCAAATTTAAATTACATATTAAAATTTCAATGGACATAACTCAATACAAAAATTAAATAAATAACCATAAATACCTTGTCGCACCAAAATCAAAATTTCGTCAAAGTCCTTGGATGTTGTAACTTCATCTGCAGAAACAAGTCGTAATGCTTGTGGAGGTTGATAACTAGGAAGCGGAGTTAGAGGCCTACAAATCCATCCTTCCACCCATTCTTGTGAATCACACTCAGCAGTGACAAATTTGATACAAGATGCACAAAAACATGTCAACTTTCTTGTCCATACGGCCCACGAAGTAGCATCTGAGCTACAAAATGAGTGCATATCACTGGACCCAGTGAGTGTCATACAATCCTCGTAGTTAGCAATATGTTGTTCCTCTATCAACCAAAAATATCTGAACTGTGGAATTTTCTTGAGAACCTCGGGCCATGTTGTCAGTACACCATTCCACTATGCTCTTTGCATCTTTTAATTTAGCACCATCTTTGTACTTCAACTCTTCTCTTGCAAGAGCTCTTTTCACACATGCCCCTGCACCGTCATGCTCTCCTTTTCCATGTCCAGCCTCAGTGAAACTCCAAATATGTTGCACACCCATCTTGACGTGCATTCTGCTCATCCAATAAAACATTTGTGCATTCTTAAACTGAGACGTGTAATTATCTGACCATATATAATGTTGTTTGAAGTGGATGTCCCTATCAGACAAGTTTCCATAAAATAACTGGAAACACCCTTGCACAAATTCAGTAGAATGAGTATGATCATCACTGATATAAAAGTGGTACTCTCTTAAAAATTTTTGATCATTCTCTGTACTGTCAGGAGAATGTAGAAATGCTATATGCACAAAAATGGCAACTTGTACTGAGTTGTAATATTGCGATTGAACCTCCATTTGTGGTTGCAATGTGTAATTCTCTGCAAAATCGACCACTGAAACAATAGTACCAATAGGAAATGTGTCTTTGCATAGCTTGAATTGTTCATCCAACCATCGAGCTCTATGTGTATGCCTCGCATACTCATAAACAATTTCATCCTTAAATTTTCTCATAAATTGAAAATGGGCATTTGTTCTGTAACTAGCTCACACCGTTTCGACTCTTTTCCATCTTTCAACTGGTATGCAACTGATTTATATTTATCAAACTCAACTAAATTATGTCCTATTGTACCTTCAATTTTCTCATGGATGTAACTTTCCAATTTAGGTAATCCGCCGCATGTACTACAACTTCCATCTAAACAATCCTGACTATAAAAAAATTGTCCAACTTCTTTTTCACAAAATATAGTAGGAATGAAATCCCTGGAAGATATTGGTGGAACTTGAACACCACATTCAGATAACATAGTTTCAGAATGAAAATTAGAATGAATACGTAAAAATTTAGCATAATGCATCGCAAATTCAACATGTTGCCTACAACAACAAGTGGTGTGAGCATGGTTGATTTTCACATAGAATGGTTTCAACATTTCAAAAAAATGTTGACTAATTTTAATTTCCAGATTCTCTTGTTCAAACTTACGAAAAAATTGAGTTTGAGTCATATCTAAGAAATGCTTTGGATGTGGTTCACGATTAGTAGAACCAACTCTCCATTTTATAACATCTCTTGTATTAGGTGAAACTCTAGTGTTATCATGCCAAAATTTAATAACAACTTCTCTTATAGCATCAAATTATTTTTGTCCTTACGCGGTGCTCTAGCAGAAAATGCCAAAAATCGGCATTATTGAGTGATTGAAGGATATTACGTCTTTCAATTGCTTTCATTAGAGTTTTTCGATTAACTTGCAACATTCGACTTGTTTGCGTAATCAAACGTTTTTTTTTATTGATTCACTTACAACACTAGTAGCAAGTACACGACACACAATATTACTATCCCTAGTGCGTCTCTTGACACCAACATAGTGTGATATGCATCATGAAGGTTTTCAACAATTGTAGAGGTTTGACCACGTATATTAGATGTTGTCAATCCTAAGGTGTTTAATGTAGGTCTCATTTTAATCAATTTCATCAAACTAACCAACAACTGACATCTTTGGGAATCATTTAAAATTTCAAAATGATTATCCCAAATTTCAATGGCTTTTCTTCTGATTTGTCATTCAGAAAGTTTGTCAGACATTGGTTTCAAAATGTTTTCATCAATTTCAATAAAAAAATTAGGTTTCTTACGTAAAATCCTAGGAGGTGTTTTTGTCAAATTTTTGCTTGTCTACAGTTTCAACATGAATTTCCTTATTCACATTTTCATTGTCTCCTTCAATTTCAACATTTGCTACATCATGAGTATTTAATTCTTCTTCAACATTGACAGTAAAAACTTCTTCATCACGAGTATTTAATTCAACTTCAACATTGACAGTAGAAACATTACCTAGTTCTTCATTGCTTACAATAGTTGGGATTGAAGATGAACCTCTTCTAGATTCATGAAGTTTCCGCATTCGCTCAGCATTTTGAATTTTGTTGGCCTCTAATTCGTTTGGTGTTTTTTTACTTAATGACTTCCTTTTTTGACTTCATTTTTTGTCTCCCATGATGTTTTGCTTCGGTGATAAGAAAAACGTGTAGAAAAAGATAGAATTTCACAGTAATTCATACGGTAAGGTCAGAGAGTAAAAATCACATGGTAATTTAGACATTGGGATGTGTGTAAATATGATTTATGAACATGAGCGTGCTTTATAAACCGCGATCGCGGTTTATAAAGCGCGCTCATGGTTTATGTTAAAAACCATGATCGCTTTATAAACCGCGATCGCGGATCTATCTGCCGAACCTAAGCCTCGGAAAATATTTTTTTTTCCCCAACCAAAGCTATGGAAGGTCATTATGAAGTGTAAAAGGTCAAAAAACCTCAAATCTGCTCTTCCAAAGACTTGAACCATGCTAAAAAACTGAAAACATTTCACAAAAATGGTGCCATCGCGTAGGGGAGACTCTTAGCTTCGTAGAAATATTGTTTTTAAAGTGAATAGAATAAGATAAATATCATTTTATAATTTTTTACTAACAATAGGTCTTTAAGACATTTTTTCCCGTGAATGTTCATGTCTACGTTTAAGACTGTAACTTTTGTTTCGCTTATCAAAATATGATAAAACTTATACCATCCCAAGCGTGGACAAATTCTATACACGTTAAAAAAAAAATATTTGATTTCGATATTTTTTGATATAGTTATGGTGGGCAAACGGAAAGCGCTCCGTTTTCTAAATATTTTCAGACCACTTTCACGGAAAAAATCATAAAAAAAAAAAATATTGCTAAAAAAAATACAAAATAAAATCCATCCCAAGATAGACAACTACATCTAACGTTTCACCAAAAAAAAAAATAACAAGATTTGGTCATCCAAAATGCGGGCAAACGGACTACAATCTTATAAGTTTTTTCATTTTTTTAAAAAAAAAAAAAAAAACTAAGTCATATAATTTTAAGTGTTTAATATAGCTAAACTTGTCCATTTTTTTAAAAAATTAGTATTTTAGAAACTAGATTCGAATGCTACGATTCATATTTATATAAATTTTTCTAATTTAGAGTGCGTGTATAGCTAGCATTATTTAAGCATGGTCATCTCTACACGAATTGACATGAAAAGTCCTCTTTCTCTCTTAACATCTTATGCCATTTAATATTTTAATAAAACAAATGCTGCAATATTATATTATAAACAACATAATAGTACACAAGATTAAATTAACATCATCTCAAGATAATTTTACTTGCAATAAGTATTCGCTACATTATATTTTAATGCCTTAATAGCTAATTTGAATTAGATGGAATTATTAACATAATAGAAAAATCACCTCATTATCTACAGGGAAAATTTTAGTGGCTAATATTCATAATCTGACTATTTCTGGAAACTTTGAAAGTCCCATTTGGCTATTTGGACACCATATGAACACCGAAGAGTTGCCAAAAATATTCATAAATGTTACTATTTCCCACTTTCATATCCAAATGAATTCTAATATAAATGTGTTTTTTTGTAATGAATCACATATAAAAAAACTGTATTTTAAAACATGTTTGGATCACCAAGAAGTCTATTTTCCCTGGATCACAATCGCCAACATTTAAGAGGGAAAATTTGGAATTTGAATAAATTCTCCACTTGTATGTATGTATGTATGTATCTATGTGTGTGTATGTATGCATATAAGTATATGTATGTGTATGTTGATATGATCAAATATACTAAAGGCACCAATTCAACTATATGCTTAATTAAAGTATTATCTAATCTTAAAATTACAATATGGATTCTAAACTATGTGACATGATTTAATTATGGAATTTTAAGGACCATTTAAGCCATACAATTTTTTTTTGCATGTTGATTTGAATTGGTTCAGCTAATAATCATTTTGAGCCTTGACAATGGATGTCATTGTAATTTTTCCTTTGGGAATCATCCCACATTTTCCAAGGAGTGAAATTCATGTGTATATATAGAAAAAATCTCTCCTAGCATGTTGAAGGAAAGGCTTCATGGGAAACCTTTTGAAAAAGTGTTGAAAAGTGTCAAATTAAAGAAAGAATAAGGAAGGAGACTTTAGATCCAAAATATCATAATATTTTGACATAGTGTAAGAGATCGATGGATGTGATATAATTCAAGTAGGATTCATGAGGAAGGATTGAGATATCATGGGTTTTCCCAAAATAACATGAAATGATGACATGTGGCCAATGGATCAATGATCAAGGTTAAATCCTAGGAAGGATTGGGGAAAATGGGTCCAAATTTCATAACTCAATATTTTTTCTTGGTTAAGTAAGGAATGTATATAAGGAAATTCATACCATCAATAGATTATAAAAATGAAATCTAACTTGAAGAGGAAAATTGAAATTCACCAAAATATTTTTTAAAATTAAAAAATTAGGTAAGATTCACCTTTACATTTACAACCATTTTTAATGATTTTTTCAATTTCACCATAGTCACGATAGCATTTTTTTAAAGATTTTCCATCCCAACGAATATTTCGTAAGCAAGATTTACCACCATTTCTATAAGTTTTTTTTTCCATGGGTTCCTTAAAATTTTCACTTTGATTATCTTACAATACTTTCTTGTTATCAAGATTCAATAATAAATCATGCATAATTTCCACACTACATATATTACATCACAGACATATACTTAATAAGATAAGTTGATATTTTCCATAAGTCTGATTGTTATCTTAACTAAAGGGAATCTATATTTTCCCAATATCCATACAACAAGGGTATTTCAAAAAAAAATTTCCCTAATCATTTTAATGATGTGGTCAAGTAGGGCAGAGATATATTCAATGCATTTATGTGCTTAGTCTTGTTATTACTTTATCTACAACATGGATTATTCGATAACCCATAGACCTTAGCATATAAATATATAAGCAATGAGTATTGTGTATGTTCGATAATCTTAAGGTAATTCTCATTTACCTTAACCCATTCAAAGACCCCAAATTCATCATTCAATATACTATAGTCATACAAACACACACTCACCCAAATAAATCACCACATATACTTGCTAAGGAATAATATACAAAATAGTCAAGAGCAAAGCTATGAGAGCTCTCTATCAATGGTTTAGAGAATACTACTACACCATACCTTTTAAGGTAAGGATTCACAGTCACAAAATAAAACCATTTTTATTTAGAAACAAGAAACTTACTAACCCAACCATGACTTGAATAAGGCCGAATTTCCCTTAGCCTAAAATAATTGAATAAGCAATAATAAATTACGGTAGGGAAACTTATCAATAAAATTCAAACACTCATGATATGAGAAATACCCCAAAACATTATATCCAAAAAGATACATACATACATACATACATACATACATACATATATATATATATATATATATATATATATATATATATATATATATATATATATATATATATATATATATATATATCAAGCTAACTAGATAATTTTTCCACTTAGCTTAAGTTCCAAAGATTTAGGAATCAATCATACATGCAATATTGTACCATGTCTGAAATTATTATTCCATTTTGGTAAGAACTTATTTGGCATGCAAAAACGGGTATTCATAGGCATTGCAATATTTTAGTAAGTAAGCCCATAAAAGAGAAATGAAGGAGAAAGTGATCAACTGGAAAAGCTGATAATCTAGACTAAGTAACCCCAACTTTGCATTATAGAAATTACTTAACAATAACGTACATAAAAAGTAGGGACTCATTTATTTCAAAGTAATTTTCTAGAAGAAGAGGTGTGAGTTCCAAAAGGGTTCGATCGATAATATTCTCGAGGAGAAAAAATATACAACAACAACGATATGAACATAATCATACACCAACCCTAAATCTGAATTATTAAATTTCACAACCATTGGGTGAAATGTAAATTTGAACTTAAGTCTCAACCATAATATAACTAGAAATTCAATACAACTTTCACCAAACAAGATCCCATTTTTAAATGGGTATTCATATTAATAGGAAACCAAATAAATAACCAAACGAAAGCTTTTGGGTATGTCCCATTTTAATAAAATGTTCTTCATAATATTAATAGCAGAAACTCGGAAAGAAGGTTAAAGAGAAACCACGAGTAATTGTAGAAACCAATGCTCACGAAAAACATCCACATTTTAGATTTCATTATTGAAATAAGACAACCACACCCAAAATTTTTTACCACATAAGAACTTAGTTCAACAAGATCAAAATAAAGAACCATTGCATGGATTTTGGAGCAAGCTATAAGGAGGAAAGGTGATGATTCATTCCTATGACACGGATCTTTACAAAACCTCTCCACGAAGCTCCTCAAGTTTCAAAGACTCAAAACTTCAATGGATGAACTCCTTAAATAAACCCAACACAATTACCATATTTAAACCTATAAAATATCAAACACTACTTTCCAATTAAACAAAATATTCTCGGATATAAAATAATTACTAGGTCGAAAACAATGATTTTCCTCAAGATTTGATTCCAAAACTCCATCGATTGCATGCACAATTCCTCTAAAGTGGAGTTTGAAGCAAAGGACTAATGAATAAGAATACCAAATAAAAATGGAACACAAGTTTTCCAAGTTGGTGGCTTCTTGGAGAAGCTTTGCTTATTTAGAGAACTGTTTACCTAGGCATTAGTGTCATGAAACTCCTAGTAAATGCAGAGTAACACTCACACTATTATTTCCCACCGAATTTAGTGGTTTCTATGGATTGAATTTAAACCTTAATTTTGCATGCAACTTCCATCATTATATTTAAATATTATCCACATTATATGCGGGGTGATGAAACTTGGGCGGTCTAAGACCTTAATTAAGCTTTTGCATGGGTCTAGCCCATCATAATTATTAATTTTCCATAATCTTCGCTCATGTTTGAAGATCCCAATGTGGATATTAAGATACAAACCAATGCTTATGATAAGGGATTCATCATCTAAATGCATGGTTAAACATTTAACAATGCTTAATTATTTGGTGCCAAACCTTCCTCTTAAACTTACATAATTTTCCAATGCATCTTAAGCATGGCCCATAACCTAAGGAATCCTTTCCACATCCCTAATTATTCTTGTTCAATCATTTTTACAATAATAAATTCAAATTACCACTAGATTCGAATACCAAATCACATATTTTATTAAGGTTGGGATAAAGTGACCAATAATGTTGGTCCATCAATAGTAGCTCGAACATATAATAACCTTATCAACCTAATATAGTTACCTTATTACATTAAGGGTTGGTGATGCTCATTTCATTAGCCCCTGAATTGTTATACTATAGCATAACCTTATTCACCTTCCTAGCTTTGGTTGATAAATGACCCATCACCAATATCAAAGAATTAATATAACATATGGTTGAAAAATATGATGTAAAATAATATCATAGAGGTGATCAAAAACAATACTAACCACTTGAAAAGCATTCTACATATGCCCTAAAATCCATTAAATATCTCAACACATATGGAATAATGTTTCTTTTTAACCTTTTTTTTAACAAAGGATGAATTGTTCAATCCCCTTGTGAATCATATGTCGGGACTGTAAACCAATTTAGTTTGTAACATATTATTCTAGAATTTATCCCCTATACCAAGGAGTTACAATCCATCCAAGAAAAGGATCAAACAAGATGAGTATCTCATTATTAAAAAGTGTACAATGATATTTAATACAATAGTTTTATATAAGACAAAGGAATCTCATAGAATGTCAAGCAATGAAATCACCATTATCAAAATATCCTTTCGTAAATAAGAATTGAATTTGTAGGGTGTGACAATTTGTACTAATTGAACAATGATATCTTGGAAGTCTTTAACAAATTTGAATATTTCTTCAAACCGGGATTTGATGTCATTCCAACAAGTGATGGATCGAGCTGGCAGGAGGTAGAACCATTCTGCTACTTTTTCTTGTAGGGATTCCATGAACAATATTATAGCAACATCTTCATGTTTGACACCAAGGATTCCACATGATGTGATGAAGGTCGATATGTGCTCTTCAGAGAGTTACTTTCCATCACCTTTGAACTTTGGAAATTTATTGTGGGAATCTATTATTAGATTTTGAAGAGGATGTGTGAGAGTAAGTGGACATGTATTCCTTCCCCGTGGAACAATGGGTTGAGGTATTTATGCTTTGTCTTCCATTTTTTATGTTTCAGCTTTAGATTCTTCTCTTGCTTTGGAAAATTCTTCTTCCAACCCTTTTTCACTTTCTCATTCTTCTTCACTGGAGAACTCAATGTTCAATGGTCATTGAAAGATGGGAGAATTTTTACACGGGGAGTATCAATAGGATTTTGAATGGTATTTCTAGGAGAATCACTTTTGGATTCGAATGGAGATGAGGCTTGAGAAAAGAAATATGGATTATCTCTAAGTTTTTCTTGTTGATTTTTCAAAGCCTCAAAAGTGAGATTGTGAATCCTCTCAATCTATTCAACTCGGGTGTGTCTTTTTCCAACTAGTTTTGAGAAAAAAAATTAGTGGGAAAATGAAAGGACACTGTAGAATATGAAGGGTCATTCAACAATGGACTTCAATTTTCATTATTGTTTTTTTCAAAAAAAAAAATTGTATTTTATTGTGATCATATTTTGGATGCATCTTGTTTCCAAGTCAGCCTCACGGTGGGTTCAAAAATCCATTGGTGATAAAATTTGTCATGTTGAAAAGTTGATGGTTATCCTTCCAACGTCTCCAAGACTCTAGGTTTCTCTTCTTGGGTGGTGCAACTCCACTTTACAATGAATGCAAAAATGAGAAAATTTTTTTGCCAAGAGGTCGGGATCCAAAATGCACACTCCACTATACCTGGAAAATTCTTACAAGTAATTGTAAGGGAGGAATATTCTAAAAGATGGGGAAGAGAAGTGACAAATTAGACAAGGGAATTGAATTTACAAGTAGAAAATAAGATTATTTCCAAATTTAATTAGAAGGTTCACATCCATAATTTATAAGAAACAAACAACAATATGAGAGTGTCAACAATTAGAGGAAACCATGCACACAAAGCTACACACATTCATGAATCATGAAAATATTCAATCCCTTTATTTATTGATAGATTTCATCAAGTTGTATAATGCTAGAAATAGAGGAAAATGGTGAAGGAAAGTGGAATAATCTCTCTCTCTTGTATTTCTCAAATAGATATCTCCCTTTAGTGTACAAAATTGAAAACTCTTACGAAAGAGCATGCCATTACATTATATAGACAAAGAAATGAATCTTCCACCACCCCCTATATGACCTTTCATTTTTCCTCACAAAATGTAAATATTGAAATTCTTAGGAATGAAATTAAGTTCCCTTTTATGTTAATTAGGGGAAAATTATTACAATGTTTGCTAAAGCCACATTTAAATGAACAGGACAAACATCATGATTTCTGACAATGAAGAATTAGAAAGGGTGTAGTGAAGAGGAGAAAGAATGAAGACATAAGGAAAGAATGATCTAAAGCATGAGCAGGGATATCTCTACCTTTGATGAAGATCTTGATGATAATGATCACAACCTCTCGCATGATGCATGGACACCTTGGACCACATAATGAGTGTTTACAAATATTATTCCGAGATATCCCAATGTGAGCTTAGGATGAACACATACAATTCCCATAATGATCTTCTTTAAAAATTTACTTGATGAACCCCTTGACTCATTTAACTCATCTTGAGTGACTCGCTTTAACTCATCTAGCTCCATGAATGATGAAGATGGATCTACCCGTCGTGCCCTATGATGTCCCGCCTTGTTCTTGATTATAATTGAACTCGCGATGATGTTTCTAGGACCTCTTTAAAGTTCTCGTTCCTCCATTAGACTTCTAAAATCATCTTACAACCTCGTAGAGAGCCTAAAAAGTGGAAAGATGAGTTAAGATGAAACCATCTACAACTAGCTATGCTCAAAACTAAAACTTACTATTTTTAGACCACGAGATCCATGAGTACGTTATTTTGGGTGGTTACTTTTTTCCTTGATGTTAACACTTTGTGAGGTCCTTTTCATGTTTAGAGTATGTTCATAGAATTTTTTATGATCAATTTTATGATATTTATATTTTTAGAAAGCTATTTTTTAATTTTTTTCTTTTTCACTTTTTTCAACCCGTGTACCCTAGTTTTCCAGTTATGTGATTTTCAATGTTTTGCTCTTAAGAAGGATTTTTCCATTTTGGAAAGTTACTAAAAATGGAAAGTGCAAATCGGTAAAACTTTCTATTTTATAATCTAAAAATCACCATGTCGATCAACAAGAAAGCTCTAGATTCTTTCTTTATTTTTGATTTGGATGCTCTATACAAATTTTAAAGTCAAACCGCTTCCCAAATTGAAAGAAAATTTCAAATGGATACCATTAAAAATCAAGGACATTTTTAAGTTTGGTTTTTGTCATATTCAATATGTTTGGATGAGGAATATTTTCTCCAAGTTTCGCTAAGATTCAATCATCGGTTCTTTATTATGAGTAAATCATTATTTTTCACAATGAGGGTTTAAGCAACACCTAAACATGGTTTTGGCTCAAAATCCTTTATTTTTCATGTTGTAGAAATGATGGAGGATGCTAAATGGATGATGCAAGAATGTATGAGAGGAAGAGTTTCGACTATATAAGATTTCTTGTGCATGTGGGAGGAAGAAGGAGAAGTAGCTGGAAACAACACATAAAACAAAAATTGTAATTTTTATGAGATGGGAATGAGTGCACTTTCTTCTTCTGCAACCGTCCCAAAGTTTTGGGATGTTTGGTGGAAAAAACTTTCCACATTCCTATTTTTGGAAATTGGTAAATGGTGAGGGTGTTGAAAGGACCCACATCCTTTTACAAAAGGCCCACAAAGCCAGATATAACATTTAAAAACATACAAAATGATGAAAAAAGTAAAAAAGTACCAAAATCCAAAGGAGCAAAACCCACGCAGGGGTTACATATCTAACATATTTTTAAGAACTTTAACTGCTTCAAAAGTAGCAAAGCATCAGGTATTTTGTTAGCCATTGCTTCAACCAAGGTAATGAGATCCTTACAACCATTCTGGAGATGTTCCCAAGTTTTTTCAAAGTGTAATCCTTCTAGTTTTTGATGAATGTGAAGGTTCTGCTAATTTTATCAAGAACATTTTGGATAATCTTAGTAGTTTTGATATTCCCTTCATCCTTAGTTTGTAGATTCAATAGGTTCCTCCATCATCACCAACAACATCACCAAGTAGTAACACTAGTAGTATCCCCGAATACTACATAACATCTTCAACAACTTCATCAATATTTCTTTTAGTTTCTACCTCATCCTCTTCAACAACACTAGCATAGTAATACTCCACCACAATAGTAGTAGAATCAACACTGAACTTAGATGAGAAGGAACAAGGGATTTAGAATAAACATTGGACAAACAAAGGATAACCTTGGGAATTTTTTTGTCACCATTATATTTTGACACTTCCATTTCAGAAACATAAATAGGAGAAAGGGTGGGAGGATATTTTTCCATCACCAAGGGAGAAGCATCAAGGTGGGGGGCAGGGGGAAGATCGAGTAAAGAAACATGGGAGTGAGGTGGCATTCCAATTTCACGTAACAACCACCTATAATTCCAAGGTTGGCTAAAGGTTTAGACAATGGTGGAGGTTATGGGAGGAGGAGAAAATAGAGGGTGGTGGAGGGGCACGACGATAGGAAGAACTAGGTACAATAGGAAAATGGGTTAAAGAAGCATGATTAGCAACATTCTTAAAGAAAAGATAAATAAGCCTTTGATGAAGAAGGGGCCTTCATCGACATGGGATTGTTTAAGGAAAGATCAAGGGACCAAAACAAGAAATTCTCTAGATTTACCTTGATTCTATTTTGGAAAGAGTGCATAAGTTTTTTAGTGACTGTCTCATGGTGGAGGTAGAGAGACACGCTCATATCCCAACAGATATTTGTTGGCGCATTATTTATTCCTCATAAAATCCCCCATATCATATTTGAGGGAGTACTTAAAATAAATATCCCCATCAGTAGGGAGACCTGTGATAATAGTGATAGTTTCATTAGAAATTTCAAACTTGGTCTTCCCCACTTTTACTTTTCCCTTCTTTGACGACGCCAAAATTATTTTGGAAATGATGACAGAGTGACCCAAAATACATTCAATGAAAGGAGTGACTCCTTTCTCCTATAATAAATTCTAAACACCAAGTTCATTTTTCAATTCATCATAGTTTGCAGGTTCCACATGAACCAGAGAGCCACCCATGACGCACAGAGCCGAAATGTTTAGAAAATATAAGTTGGGAAAATTATAACTCAAGTGTGGATTTTTATTTTCCTCTATCCATCCCTGTCACATACCATTTGGAAATACAACTATACCTTTTTATGATTATAAATTCCCTTCATGAGAATTATTACCAAGATCTCTCCTTCCCATGCACGAATCCCATCATTACAATAAATCATAATAATATCACAATTAATGCATGCTTTGATGGTAGTGGGATAGTTATAGGAAATGATAATGCTGACACCCACTAGAGAAAAAAAAAAGAGTGTCAAACTTTAGCAACTTCATGCTAATCATTTTTAGGATGATCATCTATTACCACCTTGAGAAGAGGCTTAGGGAAGTTCCCAATCCAAACCTATTTTTTTCAATGGTTACTCCCAAATTAGCTAATTGATCCATGACTTTGTTTCCTTCCCTGTAGGTATGCTGATATTGAATATTGTTAAATCAAGATTGCAGATGGTGAATATCAGCTATTATATTTCTTATATTCCGTTTGACAGATTCCATTAGAATTATGAATACAAATTAAGTTGAGGGAGTCACTTTCAACCATTAGATTAATCCTTCCAAATCTATTAGCTAGCT
Organism: Taxus wallichiana var. yunnanensis; assembly: GCA_018340775.1. Taxonomy (NCBI): domain Eukaryota; kingdom Viridiplantae; phylum Streptophyta; class Pinopsida; order Cupressales; family Taxaceae; genus Taxus; species Taxus wallichiana. Next base: position 98,761,038 of record CM031244.1, on the reverse strand, counting down.
CCATCCCTTTGAGGATTTTAGGGCTTCTGCTCTATGGTTGGTCCCATTACCTAAATTGATAGTAGTGGTAGCCATTGGCTGTCCCAATTCATCTCTGATTATAGCTCCACCACCTAAAGCCCTGGATTACCTTTTGCAGCTCCATCTACATTAACTTTTAGCCAACCAATTGGAGGAGGGATCAAAAAGTGTTAACTCTGAAGAAGCATCCGAGGAGGGAGGTTGTAATGGGATTTGAAGTTGCTTCAACCAAGGATCCTTCGGATTAAGAGATATTTTACATTTATGTTGTTTCCAGATGGAGCAATTTAAATTTTCCTGAAAAACCAAGCAACCACCATAGTGTATCACCTGGAGGGGGTTATGTGATTAATCTTTCCAAAGATTCCATAAAGCATGGGACAAGAGGAGTTTCCAAGAAAGATTAGCAACTTGATGTCTAAATAAGGGTTTCCATTGCAAAATGGCATCAGGAATGGATGTCGAGAACACCCACGAAACCCCAAATCTATTTAAAAGGAGACTCAAACAAAATGAGAGAAATCATAGTGAAAAATCAAGTGAATAGACATTTCAATAACATATAGACATAAAACAAACCTACTTGGAAGAGAGTAACCTCTACACTTAAGATTCTCACTTGAGAGAAATGAATCCCAAAATACCAACCAAGTATAGAATCCCACTTTAGGGACCAATTATGGGAGCCATATATGATACAAGGGGGCCTCCAATCGATGCAAGAGGGAGAGGTAAGCCACCTTGATAGAAAACTCTCCCGAAGTTGAATACGGCCAAATACAAATATCTTCACCCAGAGTAGACTGTAAGTAATAAGAGGAGAGAAAGAGCTTAAGTTTATCTAACTATTGTAACTAGTTTAGGTTGACACCCTCCCATTCCGGTATAATCTAACATGGATAAAGGAATAGAATTTTCAATATAGCCATTAACTTTTTTCCCACATAACCTGATGAGTTGGGTTTTGATAGGTTCCCAATAAGAGTCAGAGTATAAAGGTTTCTCCCCAATCCACCAATCTCACCAAAAATAAATTTGTCTTCCATTTCCCAAACTCCATTTAGTACTTGACTACAATAACTTCTGAGTGCTCACTATAGAGTTCCAAATTTTTGAGCCACTCGATATGTCTTCAACAAAGAAGTTATCCTGTGATGATAGATATTTTGAAATCAACATTTGTATCCAAGTAGATTTACCTTTGGAAGCCACCACCCACCTAACTTTGCTAACATAGCAGAGTTCATTTCAGAAACTCTACACAAACCAAGACCCCCATTTGTAGTAGGTTTACACACCACATTCCAAGAGACTAGATGGATTCTTTTCCTATCTTCAGCTCTAGACCACAATTTTTTTGAATTTTTTCAATACTAACAGCAACCGAAGAAGGCATTTTTAGCAGAGACAAAGTATATTGGAATATTTTGTAGAGTGGATTTAACAAGTTGAAGCTTACCAACTTGACTAAGCAGAGCTCCTTTCCATCTTGTCAATTTTTTTTTGAATCTATCAATAACTGGATTCCAAAGGGTTTTAAGTTGCCTTCCTTTAAATAAGGGGAGCCCCAAGTAAGAAGAAGGTAAGTCCATGATGCTGCATCCAAAAATAGTTGTTATCTTTCTTTGTCTTTTTGGGAGTATTCATGAAAGAAATATTGCTTTTAGTGAAATTGATTAGCTGATTAGAAGCAAATTGATAACATTCCAAAATTCTTTTCATATTTTTTTCCTCCACCACGAAAGCAATATCTAGAAAAAGAGTGTTATCTCGCAAATCAGCTATAAGTAGTAGCATGGAGCATAGAAGTAATTGTTAAACTCAAAATTCTACCAGTTATTTTGGCTACAATAAGATCCCTACTAAGAGTGTTAGCCGTGAGGATGAAAAAAAAATGAAAGAGGATCCCCTCACCTGATTCTGTGGTTGGTGGAAAAATATCCTTGAGGAATGCCATTCATAAGGATCGAAAATCTAGGAGAGGAGATGCAACTATGAACCCAAGAGCACCATTTTTCCCCAAAACCAAATTTTTCAACACTCTAAGCAAGAAAGTCCAACTTACCCTGTCAAATGCCTTTTGCATATCAAGCTTGATGATCATGCTCATAGATTTAGTAAGAGAGGCTGAATGTAAAGCTTTGTGAACAATTATAACTCCACCTTGAATTAGTCTACCACCAATGAATCCATTCTGTTGCTCAGAAATTAATTTATCCATAAAGGGTTTGAGTCTGGAGGCCAACAATTTGGTAATTATTTTATAAGAAGTGTTGCAGAGACTTATCGACCAGAAATTAGTAATCAACTTAGAGCCCAATGACTTAGGAGAAAGATCCATGAAAGTATTATTCCATTCTTTTAGAAGAAGGTCATTTTGCTGAAACTCAGAGACTGCAACAAATAGGTCTGTTTCAATAATATGCCAATAAGTTTGAAAGAAAGATGTAGGATAACCATTTAAGCCAAGTGATTTTTACCCCTTCATATCAAAAACAGATCTACAAATCTTCTCTAGGGAAATTTTTTGAGTGAGATTAGTGTTTATATCATTAGAGATTAGAGTAGGGATGTGCTGTAACATTTCCTGATTGTCTTACTCAAAAGAAGGAATGTCCTCTTGTTGGAGAATATAAAAGTAATGCACTAATTTAGAAACTATGGGGTCATCTCGCTTTTAAATATTTTCCATCCATAGTAACAAGCTCTTTAACTTTATCTCTTCTTTTGTGTTTGGTGGCAGTAGTATGGAAAAATTTTGTTTTTGATCTCCATGTTGTAACCAGATTTCCCTAGATCTCTTCCTCCAAGTAAACTTCTTCTTCAGCAAGGGTGTTATGATAATGACTAAGAAGTTCTAATTCTTACTGGTGGAGAATAGGAGTTCTACCATAGAGCTCAATGTCAGCTAAGGTTTTAGCCAATTTCTCAGCTAGTTGTTCTTTCTTTTTACAGATGTCGCCAAAAACCTTTAGCTTCCAAAATTTGAGTTCTTTTTTGACATGGTTAAGCTTCTTGGTGAATCTAAACATGGTTGACCCCTGAAATTCCTTCTTCCACCACTCAATAATAAGGTTTTCTAAATTGTGGTTTTGAAGCCAAGCTAACTCAAAATGAAAGGGAGGGTGTTTCATATTTTGCATTTGAGTAATCATAAGAAGCAAATGAAAATGATCAGATGCAATTTTAGTAAGTTCCATAAAATAAAATTCTTTGAAGTAAGCATTCCAGTCTAAAGATGTAAACATCATGTCCATTCTTATTTGAATATGGTTAACTTTGATTGAACCAGTAAAAGATGTACCATGAAGATCAAAGTCAAAAAATTCACCTTTCCTGATAAAGTCAGCTAAAGCATCTACACTATTTGTGTTGATATTAGTCCCTCCCTCTTTTTCGATAAGTAAAGGGGAGTATTGAAATCACCTATAATAATCCAAGGTAGATGCTTACAAGTGTTACAAAATTCCAGCAATTCATTCCATATTTTTTCCCTATGATTTTCTAGATTTGGAGCATATAGATTCACTATAATCCATCCAATACTAGAGCTAATTTATTGAATTTTTTTCCAAATAATGTGAATTTTTTTATAATGCATTCCCCAAAAAGAACTTTGGGGTTCCAAAAGGTACATAGACCACCAGAGTTTTTGGCTGAGGTATGAGATGCAAAATAAAAATTAGGCCAAATCCAAGGAAACCAATCATCTTCTTTCAACTTAGTTTCTTGAAGCATCAGAATGTTTGGATTGTGTTTAAGTCTGAAATCTTTAAGAGTTATTTTTTTTTCTAGGGAGCATTTAATCCCCTTATATTCCAAGAGAAGATCTTCATTTATTATTTTTATGCTTCCCTCCCCATGCAGGGTGAGGATTCCTTGTGTCCCTTGAGAAATGTTTTGAAAAGATTCTTCTTGACATTTAGCTTGATTGGTATGCCTTCCTTTAAGATTTTGGAACCCACATCTACATTTTTTTAATTGTTTCTAGTATTTATGGTTAGAATGAATTCAATAGACACGAGAGGATTAATTCAAATGATGGGTAGTTTATTTCAAGGGAGAGTGGTTAGGAAAAGGAGTGGTAAAAAGTGATTCCAAATTCCCACACTGGATGGGGGAATCATGAGAAGCATTTATCTCCGGAAGAGTGCAAAAATAATGATAAGTAGGGGGTAGCCTTACCGACATAGTGTTCAAACAATGGAAAAGTGAGAGGGATCTCCAAGGAGGGATAGGATGTCAATATTAGTTGGGATTCTAAAGGATACTATTGAGATCACGTAAAGTGTAAGGATTGGCAAGAAGAGGAAGGTGGTTATTTAGATTGAGGTTCCACTAGGGGTGAAGAGAAAGGGAAATGGAGAGAGACATTTTTATAAACAGGGATTTATACCTCCTCTTAAATATATTCAAATGGGTTAGAGGTGCTAACCTCCTAGTGATTTTGGGAATGAATTTTCCTTTATTCTTCGGGGTGCACAATAGCTCCTTAGGTTTTGGGGTTAGCTTAGAAGGACAAGTCTAAGCTCTATGCCCAATGCTTTTGCATATTGTGTAAGCTTGGGGTATGTATTCATACTCAATCAGTTGCACCCATGTTCCTAGATCAGAGTGGAGCTCAATGGAGGATGGCAATGGTATGCTAATATCCACATTAACACAGAACCTAGCATGGATAAATCTAGAACCAACTCTAGTTGCTTGATCAATAGCTATTAGAGTTCCCATAGATAGAGCAATACCTTCAATGATAGTAGAATGAAAAAAATTCTAGTGGAATATCGGGAAGATGAACCCATATCAAGCACTGAGTCATGGTTTAAATTCTTGAGTTGAATCTTGGGGTCCACCTTCGAAGATAGAATCCTCTCCTACCAAAAAACTAGGGACCTCCTAGCAACACCCTTGCAAAATCCTCTTTATGACTGAAAGTGAAGAGGATAAAGCCATTGGGAAGTGAAAAAATTTCTAGGTGACCACAAGGATCCCATTTGATTCGAACCCATTTTCTTATATCTTCCAATGTGGGTTTAGGCCCCATGATTTTTCCAATAAGAGACAACTCCCTTGTTGCCTGAGTCAAATTAGTAATCAATGTAGGGATTTGTAAGTAGAGAGTCCCATCAAAAAATTTAGTTGAATCTTCCTTAACAGGGGGTTGAGAGCCGGTGGTCACCTCCTTCCAAGAACTTGAAGGACCACCAATAAAGTCGGGGGTGGGTTAGGGGTCGGTCTCGATAGATCGACATCACCACCGAGACACCAAACATAACAAAATTTAAAACAAGTTATAGAGATTAAACTTTGTATGGTAAATTTTTTTATTATACTAGAGCTATGGCCCCCTTCTTATTGGTTCAAGTGTCACAACATTATATTCCATTAGGAAGGAGAGGGGGGCTAGGAAAAGTCACTTTTAGCACTAGTCAGGGTCATGTGTGTGATTGGAGGAATAAATGGGAGGGATGGGGAATTGTGTGTCCCAACTATCCCAAATATTTGGTACACATGAGACACAAAAATTCACCTTCACCCTTGCTTGACAAGTGGTGGAGCATGATTTTCAAGCGGAGAGGTGAGGGGGCTACACAAACGTGCACGTGGGATTAAGTTTACAAAAGGATATTGAAATGGGTCATATTAGAGTCCAGGGATTAACTAGGAGGGAGGATCATTTTATTTTACCATCCATACCAAAAACTTGGGACAGTTTTTATAAAAAAGTGCACCACCTTCCCATTGGCTCAAGTTTCATTGTAAAATTTAACTAGTTTTGTAAGTTGTACCTTGGGAGCAACTTGTCGAGGCCATAACTTGAGTTCTCAGAGGAGTTTTTTGATGCCTCTTTATATTATTATGCATGAAAATGGAATTATGAATCAAATGGTGGGGGTCTTAGCTCTTGATGATTCCATTTACTCCTTAAAAACATGATTTTTTCAAGCTCAAAGGTTTTGCATGTGGAAAATAGGTTATGGACAAAATCACCTAAGTGTTGTAAAAATATGAGACCACCATCCTATAGGGATCTGAATTATATTTATGAAGCTATTTTTTTCTTTGAATTCCTTATGGAGCTCCTGGAATCACTTCCCAAAGTTCGGGAGTTGTTTTGGAAGTGTCCACTACTTAAGCCTCTAAGACACACTTTTGGTGAAACTACTCCAAAACTTGAAACCTCCCAAAATATTTCAAAACTAATCACACAATGTTCTTGGCCCTTTGATACATATCGCTAAATAGTTTAGGCCTTTCATTTAGTTCTAGGGGGGTGTGCACAAGCCTTGCGAAGATTAAAAAATGACCTTTCTCAAGCTTGTTAAAAACATGTCTCAATGTATATTACTTTGGAAGTATTTGAAATGACCTGGATACTCCTAAATAACCTATGGTCACACCGATACAACACATTATATGACTCAAGTGGATAAGATAGGACTAACTTGGGGATTAGGGTGATATAAAGAAGGACTCAAAATGACCTTTGAGTAAAAATTTTATGATAGGGTATGGTTGTCATGCTTTCAAGTGTGAATTTTCCCCTTGAAAAATCTCATGAAAACACTTCCTAGAAGTCTAATTCAGATTGATAAACAAATGGAAGAATGGGTAGTTTATGGGTTAATTCGAGACCGGAGGGAACATTGGAAATTATTCCCTTGTTCTCATTGTGCCCTAAAACCATTCCATGTCCACCAATAATGTTATAATCAGTGAATTTGGGAATTTAAGGTACCCTTAGAATAGTGCTCATGTTTTGTTGGTTTTCTAAACCCCAATCTAACTTACTTAAGGAAAAGGGCATCGATTGGCTATATCGAATCCTCCAAGAACTTGAGGATTTGTTCCCTTATTCCATCATTCCCTCAACTATCCACATATCCGCATAAGGGCACAAAAGGGTAAATCCATTATTGAAGGCCCATAGGGAAGGGAAAATTTTAGTGGCGAATATTCGTTAATTCACGAATATTTCAGTTTTTTTAATTGGAAAATTTTTAGGGTACAAGTTAGAACCAGTTTGCCAAAATTTTCTGGGTACAAGATAATTTTAGGGATCAATTTTCCATCACAGTGAAATAGAAATTCATAATTTTTCTAGAATATAGTCATTTGGTAGCATATTTTTATGCTACCAGCTGACTATACTATATGTTGTCAATTGGTAGCATAAAAGCAAGCTACTTGTCGACAACTTTTTTATGCTACCAAATAACAACATGACTATATGTTTGTCAACCAAGAGTATATAAAAATTTATCGATCGAGCATTTTTATGCTACCATCTGACAACATTCTATATGATGTCGGCTAGTAGCATAAAAATATGCTATGAACCGGTAGTATATAAAAAATCTATAATCTCGTAGCATTCAATAGTGATGTCGTGATGTTTAGATTTTCACCATTTATGCAAAAGATAATTTTCAATGATTCGCGAATATTTTTTGAGGATTTTTTCCAATGGGACCCTTAAAATTTTCCCTATCATAGGGAATGTTCCTTTATTCCACAAGTTCTCTAAAACTCCACCTAGACTGGATATCATGAGATTTGGAGGTGAAAAACATATTTTCTTACATCTACAAGCATCTAACAACTTTAACTAGCCAATTTTTTTATAATGGTGTTTGTTATCTAAAATATTCCCCTCAAGTGATTTTGATGACTTGCATTTCCATCTTGAACTTGGGCAATACAAATTCATCAACAAGGACACAAATCAATGTTGGGGACAATCCATATTTATCTTTTTATACCCCTCCATTTCCATATCTTGAAAATTTTCATGTTTTGGGGGAAATTGGGGTAGAATCGCCAAGTCAACCTCTAGAGAAACATGAGGAACTATTACTTTATTCCTCATGTTCTCCATTTTTCTCGCACTCACCAAACGTCCCACAGGTAATTGGGCATGCCAAGTTCATAGTGCACCTTAGGAATAGTTCTATTGTTCCCGGAGTTCCCTACTCGAGACGCCTTTATCACAAGAGGGAAATAATGCACCACGATCTTTATTTGGCCATGTCAGGATAGGAGGACATGCATGGAACTATTGCACCCTTCTCTTTGTTCTCCATGAAGTTGATTTGTCTAACCCAATGTGAAAAACAATTAAAGTAGTTTGTTAAGGCTCATGTGGAACGTTGTTGTCTTCCTCTCATGCTTCAAAGATTGGCATGGCAATAAATTCTTCCCTATAACTCCAAATTTAAAAAAATAAATCTTGTTGGAAATGTCTCATCAAGAAATTCACTTTGTCATCAAGAAATAAATTTATTTATTTATTTTGGGGGTGAAAAGGGAAAATACAATCCTAGAAACAAAAGTACAGCCGGTTCAGGTATCTCAACAAACATAATTAATGGTGAATGGTGTCCATACCTTTTCCTATAGTAAATATGATGTGGGGGAATGGCTTTGATAGGGATCTCATTCTTGTTCTTAGAAATTTAATGCATGTTTTTGGTGGTTGAATATATAGATATGATTTTACCTCCTTTTTCTCTTCCATTTTCTATATACTAGCAAGTTGTGCACATTTGTAAATGTTGTATTAGAATACAAGTGCACTATTTCAAAATGATTGTAGAAGTATTTGTGAGTTATAGGCCTCATATTTGGGATTTATGTGTTGGGTTGAAAAAATATTCTAAGTATTTGAAAAGCACATGTAGAGAGTTTGGGCACATAAGTGGGGTATAGAAGTGTACAAAAGGGAAGGTTAAAGAGGCACACGCCAAAAGAGAAAATGTCTAGACTTAGAAAATTTTGCATAATGTGGGATAAAAATGGGAAAAGTAGTTCGACCGTGGCCTAAGGAAATATTAAAGCAAGAAGACTTCACGGCTAAGAAAGAGATATTTTGGGAGAAAAGTTAATATCAAGATTCATGCATGGATCACACTAATAATATGATTAAAGAAAGGATCAATCTACTATTAGGCTTAACATGCATTATTTATAGTTGCTTTTGTATAAGAACATGGATATTTTTGGAGGCATGTCACCTATTTTTGGATGCATGGGTGGTGAAGGGCAAGTACCCACCCCCATATATACTAGTTATACTTCATTGTTTTAGAGATATTCAAATTGTAATAGAGTTATGTTTCTCTCGATGAACTAGTGCACGTGATTGTCTGGTGATTATTACTATGTATTCATCTTATGTTATTTGATGACCTTTTGCAATGGGTAATTATGGTTGGATTCTAGTAATTGATGTCTTTGATCATGGTATTTATGTGGTGAATTTGATCTTAATTATTAGTTGAACTATTGTGTTTCCTTATTACATGTGTTTCTAATTAAATGTATGTAATGGTTTATGTAATTGAATCAACACATGGATATATACATCATTATGACTTTTCATTTTAACATATTGACAAGTGCACACACGAAGGAGGGACCTGGTAGGCTTTACACACTTCGGGTGACCATTCGGATATGTCTCGAATGAAGTGCCAGTGTGCCTAGGAAATTGGGTATAAATAAGTGACTACATCTTGGGTCTGTTGATGGGTGTGAACATGTTAAACTTTTGCAATAGCTTACTAAAATATACTAACACCTATCAATCTAGATCTAAGCTCAAATTTATCAAATAACCATCAAGATCATAGCTTATTGAAATACCTGCAATGAATTAATATGAAATTGTTCATCTAATTACAACATTTCTACTTAGTATATGATTGCATACTAAAAATGGACCTAATAATATAACAAGAAATAAAATTAAATGTTGTTATTTATATATGGTGAAGAGATCACACTAAAATGGCTATAAGGCCATATTTAGATATTTTCTTACTAATGAATATTGAAGAAATGGCTGCAAAAGATGATTGTATTATTTTATTTTACCAAACATCCCAAATTATGTTGGCACATCACCTAGGAAAACTTGAGTGCTCACTTGAAGTGCACAAGGGTACAAGGTCCCTCTTTTATGGAAGCTTTGTTAAGGAGTTAGCATGATAAACACATATTTAGATATATTCCAAATCCATAAAAACATACAAGATTAAACCTTAAACAGATCCGGATCTCAACCATATGCAAGAATGACTTATGCAAAAATCAAGATTAGGTTTACCATGCAAGAACTGGTCACGAGATATGTTAACAACCAATATCCAACCAAAAAGATCCATTGTATTAATTACTATAAAACACAAAAGTTGAATACATACATAAGAGTATCATTATAGGTCATGTGTGTCCATTAACCAACAATGTAAATTTAACAAAACATGGATCAAGATCCTCTAAACCATGCAAATTAATACATATATATAGGGGTGGGGACTTTCCCTTCACCACCTATGTATCCTCAAAATAGGATGCATGCTAAGAATAACTATGCGTCACTTACAAAGACAACCATAGATCATGTAAGCTATTATAACAATAGATAATCTATATTTAACCCTTATTTCTAATCATATTAATAGATTAAACCCTACATGACACTTTATGTTCCTTCACATGAGACATTTTCCTAAAATAGACCTTTCTTGAACTACAAGTATTCATGTTTTAATCGTATCTTTATAATTTTCTTGACCGCCAATCCAAGTCTATATATAGGTTTTCGTCCCAAAATCGGCTAAGTGTCATGTCTTTCCATTCTTCCTCCTCCACGCATTCCTATCCAAATCCATCATGTAAACCCTATCCTCCTCATGTGTGATTCATCCTACGTGTTTCATTTGTAATACTTCTTACATGTGCTAATATCTATTCTCAAGGACTTAGTCAATTTTCCATGCTCAATATTACCCCACACTAATTATGTTTTTCATCCACAAAGAACATTCGGTTTTCTTAACCATTAAATAAATAATCCTTTAAGAATTAAAGAATAAATGAATGTTTATCTTACGCAAAAGGATGAATGAATTCTATTAATGTGTAAGGAGGATGGGAAAATATTTATTCAATGATTCTTCAACTGTATTCCATCCCTCCACCTCACTTTCTACCATATTGAACAAATCCCCTATCATTGCACCAACTTTTTCAAATGTTATCTCTTCACCCTTGGATTTGAATGTTTTGACCATAGCTTCTAACTATTTTCCAAGGTTTGTCGGTGCGTCCATATTGTGTGTTACCTTGGGATACAACTTCTTTAGCGTATTCTTTATAGAGGTCCTTAAGATATCAATTACTTCAAGTATTATTCTCGACCTCTGTAAGGATTTTGTCCCATTCTTCCTGATTTACTTTTTTTCTTGGTTTGGAACTCCTTCAAATACACTTTATGAGTGGTAACCAATAGGCTCGCCACCCAGTCCTTATCTTCACAATTGTCATAAAAAACTTCTGCCATATGAGCTATTAATTTTACTCGATACTAGAAAATTAGTGTAGTGAGTTATGGTCACCTTAATTTTTTCCTTATCCTATTGCTTCTAATGGACCATAACCTCTTATTATGATTATGTACATAATATCTTCCAAGCAAGTGGAGATTTTTCTTATACTTCTTTAGGGGGTCAAATTTGAGCACACTAGTAAGATCAAATCCTTGATCAACTCTTCCTTATTATATGCCTCTCACATCCTTCCCTTCTCCTCCTATAGCTCAGCCCTTAACTACGTAGTAATTTGGTCTTTCCCCTTTATCTCCTTGTCTCTTTCAATAATCTCCTTATTATTTTCTTCTAATTCCTTTTGCATCACCTTTATTCTATTATTCTTCTAAAAGAGTCTTGACTTTACTTCCCGACACCTTATTAAGTGCATTACATGCTTGCTCATCAGTTAATTGCTAAGAATCCACTACTCGATTCACTTCCTTCAATCTCGGTGAAGTGCGGGTACCTAGTAAGGCTCCCGTGCTTACTTCAAATTCGGCTCATCAATATGAGACCCAAAAGCCCAAGAAAACATTTTTTTCTCATGCGTGGTAGTGCACCTTCTTTATTAAAATATGACCAACTAAAAATTTTGTCACCGATACCGTGCTCTAGTAATAGGTACACAATACTTTGTTGGGATCTGCATCATAGGACATAATAGGTCCTTGTGGGGTGTACCCACATCTATTATCCATGTGCGCACCCTTTAGGAAACCTACTGCCAAACGTGTTTCTCCTCCCAAACTCCCACCTTTCTCCTTTCCTTCTTCCTCTTCCGTGATGCACTCTACCTCTTGATCGACCAAGTTTAGTATGATCCTACGACTTCTCATTCCACAATTATCTCTAACTCTTGGCTAGAAACGCACATAGTTTCTTGTGTTTTGGTCCCAAATTATTCTTCTCCATCCACTTCTACCTCTTGATCATCCTTCAAATGCACACTCTACCCCTCACTACACTTTTACATGGTGTATATGGGGGGGTTTTCCTTAGGATCTCATTCTTCACCTCCCCCTCTATCTCTTTGTGCTTCAATCTCTCCATATTTTCAAAGTCAAAACACTTGAATTAACCTTAGTTTCTTCTTCACTAGAGACTTCTTATTTATCGATACTTCTTCCTTTGAGTATAAGTACTCATACATGCACTTGTCTACTTTGTCCCTATTGCATGGCCTTCATGCATTCTTAGTGCTTTGATCTCTGTAGGATTCTTTTCGCTACCTATCATATTTTTCTCCACCTTCTTTCTCTTTAAAGGTTCCTCAAGTATACTAACATCATCTTCTTTATACACAACTTCAAAAAAATTTAGTCACAAATAAATATAAACTCTTGTTGCAGTTGTCCTAATAATTGGTATTATAATTGGCTTGAGAAAATGTCTTTCTTCATGAGACATATCTTTCTACATAGGTGCACTTATTTAGGTAGAAAATTGTTGATACATCTTAAGATGCTCTTGGTCTACCTCACTTAAATAAAATATCAACTTCGTTGCATCCTTGAATCATTAATAGCACTATGGAAATACTATGTTGTAAATGCAAACGGTAATTTACACCATGTGATATTGGTGTCATCACCTGGAAACCGAACTCGCTAATGTAAAATTGTTGATAAAATACAAATTTAGACTCATCTTTTACAGAGTGGAAGATTTTCTCGGGATCCTCCACTCAAAGCATGTATAAGGAATCGTGCATCCACTTATACCATTTATCTATGTGTGCCTTCTATGTCGGTGTCATAGTATCACAAGTATAAGAATTAGCAAGGAGGGGTCTTCCTCAGGGTACTCCCATATGTTATCTTTTGGCTCATTGGGCACCCAAACCTTGGAGAATATGATCAAAAGTAATATGTTTCCATACATTATATTATCTCCATCTCGCACGACATGAATAATATCGTCTTCTATAAAGGCCATAATGTTGTAGATGGTCCCTCGGCTATCTTCCTGCATACGTTAAACCACCTCTTATTGACTTTGGTCCATCTTTCCTTTCCGTTCGGTTTGGTAAGTAGGCATGCAACCATATTCAATATTGAATTAGTGATCTTTGAAATTTCAAAGGCACGCACACCTTAATTATACTCACATTCTTTGGTTGTTTCTTTTATAGCTTCGTTGTCACCCAAGTCATCATCGAATGATTCCTTGAAATAGATGAGTCTAGTGAACATCAAGATCAATCTGCGGGTTATGCACATTCTCTTTCCAAAGTGAAATAAAAATAGTCTTCCGAACGCATGACATCATCCACCGGCATACAATCTCTAAGGATTCCCAAAAAATGGTAGTTCATAAAGTTGTAATAACCCAACCTTCTCCAAAACCCTCTGCATCGAATCATCATAAACTAGCTTTCCGTCATTTGTCCTCTCTCCCGCAGATTGAACCAGTTCCAAGGTCATGTATTTTTGTTTTGATCAGTTCGATGGTTATAATCACTTATAACCATTTTCCTTACGTGGGACACCCACTCCATCCCTAACAATACCCCATCTAGGTATTGCATTTCGAATACCACTTCTCATTAAAACTTTCCACCGTAACTACTTTTTCCTTTCCCTTTCCCTTTTTTATAGATGATGTGGTTACTTCCCTCTTAGGTGCCATTCTTGGTTGGTTAACTTGTAATGTTTACCTTGTGCTTTGGTTCCCTTGATGCCTCAAACCTTTAACCACAATTCTCCTACACAAAATCTATAAACCATGCCCTAGTTTTTGAAACCCTAACCAAAAACCCTTCTTTCCTTCATACTACATCATAGAAAATGCATAATTTCTTCCACAAAATCACTCTACACATGAACATGTTCTTCTTCAAAATATGGCTCACAAATATTTACCTTTGGATTTGATCATTAGAGAATCATCATAACAATTCCCTAGCTCACACAAGATCTTTCGTAAAATTTCACAAGGTAAAAATGACTTAATGTTATCCAATTTCACCCCCCAGGGTTGAATTGATAACATACATTAGAATTCTCAAGTCCCAGGAAAATTGATTAATCCAGGGAAAAAATCATGTTTCTAGGGTCCTTTCAGAAATTTTTCTAACTCTCCTGTCCAGGTTGAAAAGAGCAAATTCTGAGGAAATGCGGAAAAGTTGCAGAAAATAAGCTTAGGTTAGGAAAAAATGTGAAAATCAGCTAAGTCTTTGTCCAAGGAAAAGAGGGACATTTGGGACGCCAAGGCGCGGACCGGCCGAAAAGCCTACAGGTGGCCCAAATGGCAAAGGGACATTTGGGGTGAAGATACGCAAAGGATGTGAACCGGCCGATTCGGCCGAACAAAAATCAAAGCACTGGGACATTCGGGCCGAGAGTACATGAACCGCCCGGATCGGCCGAAAAGGAGAACTTTTGCACCTAACTTTCGGGACATTTGGGCCGTAAAGACGCGAATCGGCCGGATCGGGCGAACTGGAAGAATTTGTCCACGAAGCACTGGGACATTTGGGACAAAAGGACGCGAACCGGCCGGTTCAGCCGAAACAAGAAACTTCGGCACAAGGAAAAGTGGGACATCCGGGACAAAAGGACGTGGTGGACGCGGAAGAGCCGGCAGACCCGCGGACCAACCAGGAGGTGACACGTGTCATAAGGGAAAAGTCCAAAAGTCAAAAGGCAAGTTTTAAAGGGGCAGCCCGAGAGCAATAGGAATTGGACATGTGTCCAATGGAGCAGGTGGAAGTGCAGAGCTGTGGAAAGATTCGGGAAATTTGGCCAAGTTCACCAAAGAGCTAAAAGTGAAAATCTACTCCGCGCCCGTGTTGACAATCAATGCATGCCATGTGTCCCAAGTGGCGAGGGCGCGGAGGAAAAGTAAAAATGTTCGAATCATCAAAAAGTTAAAGTTTTCAAGGAAAACCCATGGGGCCAGTCGATGAGAGAATAACATATCCAATCAAGCACGTGTCATGTGTCATCCAGTGGCAAGAGCGCAGAAGAAATTTAAAAATCTGTTTTCACTGCTTTGTGCCCTAGATCTTTGAGATCTCCATATCTTTGATCCAGAGCTCGGATTGGCACGTTCTTTATATCAATGGAAAGCTTGTGAAATTCTCTACATTATTATGGGGTTAATCTCAAGTTTTGGTGTAGTCTAGGGGGAGAAAATTAAGAAAATGTCTCGACGCGTGTAATGCTTCAACAACCAACTTTAATCTGTGGAGATAGCCTACCATTTTGCCAGATCCGCCGCTTGATCATAATGAGATGAGTTAAATGTGACCTAGGAGTGGTTGGGGTAGATTCGAATCTCCTCTCTCTTCCCTCTCTCTTTCTTCCTATATATTGTACAGAGGGGCTTCTTTAGAAAAAAAGGACAAGTGGCTCATCTTTTCTGCTCGCCCTCCCTTCTTTTTCTTCTCCGTGGTTGAAAATGGAGTTCAAACCTCCTCCCTTGCTCTGTAATGGAATTTTTGCCTTTTACTATTGAAATGATGTTCGTGAAAACTTCGGAGCAACAAAACGTGTTTTGTGATGCATCTGTCCAACCTTGCTCGTTTTTGCTTGTTTCCTTCTTGCCTCTCTTCATTGCATGTATTTGTGCATGTTTGAACGTTCGTTGTAGGTCTGGAGATGTGTTCATGGAGTTTTGGGACATTTTCTGTGTGAAATCTATCCTTGGGCCTATGATGTGTCTGTCCATCCTTCCCATCGCTCACCTCTCTCTGTCCCATTGTAGTTTTCATAGATGTTCCACATTTTCCTTCTCTGGTGTATCACCGTTTTAGTGTAGGCTTTTGTTGTTTTTCCCTTTTCTCTCTCTCCCCGTCCCCTTGGTGGTTAGATTAGGATTATATTAGCTTGCTTTCGCACCTTTGGAATAGCTTGTAAGGTAGTTTAGGAGTAGGAACCAGCCTTCTCTCTGGAGATTCCTCTCTCGGTTTCACAAGTCCCACACTTGGAGAGAGGTTTCAATGTTGTGCAATCACACCTGGATGCGTGAACGTCACCCTAGAAGCTCCGATCTCGCATCCGGGGTGCTTTGTGAGTCTGCAACAACAGTTTTGGCATTCTAGTGGGACCTTAGAGGTCTTTCACTTCATCTTTGCAGGTTGGTGTGTTCCCGTGAAGATTTCAGCCTTTGGAAGCACTTGCAAACACATCCGGTGACTCCATCTGATAAATAACTCATTCTCTGAGTTGTAGACCTGTTTTTCATCCATTTCCATCCATCCTTCTTTCCATCCCTTTCATTCTTTTCCATTCCATGAAGTTGTGTAATCATGACTTCATTTCCATCATGGAACTCACATTTCCAACAGCAATATATCACACCTCCAACATATTTTACAAATCCTCCAGATCAACATGCATACTCATATGAACAGCAGTGCCAAAGTCAGTTTGGCAATGGAGCTTTCCAAGAGCAAGAGTGTGCATATAATGAAGACCATCAGATGCAAGATGCTGGTCTGTTGGAGAAAATCCAAAAGATGGAGGTAGGGATGGTGCAGTCCAGGGCTCAAGCACAAATGAAAGCTTTTGGAATCGGTTGTGGAGCACCCTGTCCATGGGTGGGACCTTTTCCAAGGCACTTCAGCCCTCAAGAGAAACTTGACTTCATGATTGCAACGCTGCCTTTGCTTGCAAAGTGGATTGAAGGAATAGAGGCGTATGAGAGAAGTATTCAGCAACCTTGTCAACGGGTAAGCACACCATCTCATGCCTTTCTGTTTCCTCTTTCCCAATCTGTTTCATCTCAGCAGTGTCAAGTTTCAAACTCTCCATCTGCTGTCCCAAGTGTTGAATCCATTTCTCCACCCCCTAGTCTTCCACCTCATCTCGATTCTTCTTTCCTTTTCCCTTCCAAACAGTCATTCCCTCCACAAGAGCTAACAGAAATACCCCCTCCTCCAAAGAAACAAGAGGTTTCACTGCCTCCACCACCACAAAAATTTGTAAAATCAGTTGAGTTTCAACCCATCCCTCCTCTTGCATTCCCAATTTCATGTGGGGAAGAAGAAATGACAAAAATCAGTCATCAAGGACAGCAAGAAGAGGAGCCCAACAGAAAAGAAATGACAGACAACTTGAAGGTTTGGGCTGCCAGATTTGGGATGACAAAGATCCCCTTGATGGTTAAACCTACGAAGAGGCTGAGGTTGAACAAATGGTGGTCAGGACTGACTTTGTGGCAGCAAAAGAGGAGCACATTCTAGCTGTGGAGGAGAAAAGCGCAGATCCAAGGGCTTTGAGCACAAAGCAGGCTACAGGAGAACCTTCAGTTCTTCCTTCTACTTCACCTCTCTCAAGTTCTAATGCTGAAGAGGAGTTTGATCTCTCAAACTCAATATTGGAGAGTGAAGGAAACCATGGTGATCAAGTTG
This sequence comes from Taxus wallichiana var. yunnanensis, assembly GCA_018340775.1. Lineage (NCBI taxonomy): Eukaryota > Viridiplantae > Streptophyta > Pinopsida > Cupressales > Taxaceae > Taxus > Taxus wallichiana. The sequence goes on along the minus strand of CM031244.1, from coordinate 98,743,287 downwards.
CAGATCAAGAAGACACCATGGGAGAAGTTGAACATGAGCAGCAGGACAGCAATGGGGCAGTTTACCTATCAGATTTGGAGGACTGTTTTGATGGAGAGGAGCCGGTTGAGTTTTCACCATTCTCTCTTTCATCATCCACATCCCAAACACCAGAACCTGCTGTCATGGAGGAGAGCTTTCATTTGCAGCAGCCTGCATCTTACAGCAGCTCCTTGGAATCAAGATTGGAAGATTTAAATCTTCCATGTTCTTCATCGGAGGAAGAGAAAGGACAGAAGGATTCCACCATTTCTTCCACATCATCCATCCAAGAGGGTCTACAAGAAGACTCCATTTTTGGAGTTGAAAATCAGAGCTATGGGCATACTCAACGGATCAGACCTTGCCCAATCAGGTATTTGGCTTCATTGGAGCCAAAGGAGAAGCCACAACCGGTCATGCTTGCTTCTGAGCATGAGGGTGAGCTACAGAGTACCAAGGATCAGCTGCCATACCTCTCCAATCCAAATGCAGAGCAACTAAAGGAGGTATTGGATTTTTCAGTTGATACCTTGATGATTTGGATAGAAGACCAGCTTCTTGTTGATTTTCCATCCATCCAAATAGCCATGATCAGTGCCAAATCAATTACATGGCTGCCAATTTTGAAGAAAGGAAGCTATTTTGCACAACCGATTCACGGTGGTTTGTTTAGCTTGCCTTTGCTTCGAGCTGATGAGAGTAGGTAGGTTTGCTTTCAGCAGAAGAAGTGCTTGTGCACACTCTGCATGTTCCATTTGGATCATGTATGATTTTCAGTTTTGTACATAGTTTTGGTGTTGCTGGTTCTACTCTTGCACAGTTTGTTTCAGTGGCATTTTGGTGAGAACAACTCCATGTCCGGTGGGTTTCAAGTGGCTCGGAGGGAGGTTTTCAAAGTTCAGATCAGTTGCAGGTTACAACTCATGACTCCATGCCCAATGGATGCTTCAGGAAACTGGTCTTTTCATCTAGCAGGCAGATGACCCCGCTGAGTTGCCAAATTGTTATCCAATTTCACCCCCCAGGGTTGAATTGATAACATACATCAGAATTCTCAAGTCGAGTGCAAATTGATTAATCCAGGGAAAAAATCATGTTTCTAGGGTCCTTTCAGAAAGTTTTCTAACTCTCTTGTCTAGGTTGAAAAGAGCAAATTCTGAGGAAATGCGGAAAAGTTATAGAAAATAAGCTTAGGCCAGGAAAAAATGTGAAAATCAGCTAAGTCTTTGTCCAAGGAAAAGAGGGACATTTGGAACACCAAGGCACGGATCGGCTGAAAAGCCTACAGGCGGCCCAAACAGCAAAGGGACATTTGGGGCGAAGATACGTGAAGGACGCGAACCACTGGTTCGGCCGAACAGAAAATCGAAGCACTGGGACATTCGGGCCGAGAGTACGTGAACCACCCGGATCGGCCGAAAAGGAGAACTTTTGCACCTAACTTTTGGGACATTTGGGCCTTAAAGATGCGAATCGGCCGGATCGGGTGAACCGGAAGAATTTTTCCCATGAAGCACTGGGACATTTGGGACAAGAGTATGCGAACCTGACCGGTTCGCCAAAACAAGAAACTTTGGCACAAGGAAAAGTGGGACATCTGGGATAAAAGGACGTGGTGGACGCGGAAGAGCCGGGCAGACCTGTTGCACGAGAACCAGAGGTGACATGTGTTAAAAGGGAAAAGTCCAAAAGTCAAAAGGAAAGTTTTAAAAAGGGGGGCACTGAGCTAATAGGAATTGGACACGTGTCTAATGGAGCAGGGAAGTGTGGAGCCGGGAAAGATTCAGAAATTTGGCCAAGTTCAGCCAAATAGCTAAAAGTGAAAATCTACTCCGCGCCCGTGTCGACCAATCAATGCATGCCACGTGTCCCAAGTGGCGGGGCGCGGAGGAAAAGTAAAAATGTTCGAATCATCAAAAATTCAAAGTTTTCAAGGAAAACCCATGGACAGTCGATGAGAGAATAACATATCCAATCAACACGTGCCACGTGTCATCTAGGTGGCAGAGCGTAGGAAGAAATTTAAAAATCCGTTTTCACTGCTGTTTTGTGCCCTAGATCTTGAGATCTCCATATCTTTGATCTAGAGCTTGGATTGACACGTTATTTATATCAATGGAAAGCTTGTGAAATTCTCTACATGATTCGGGGTTAATCTCAAGTTTTGGTGTAGTCTGGGGGGAGAAAATTAAGAAAACGTCTCTGATGCGTGTAATGCTTCAATAACCAACTTTAATACATTTAATGACAGAGACGCCGCTTTTGCAGGATCCGCCGCTTGGATCATAATGAGATGAGTTAAATGCGACCTGGGAGTGGTTGGGGCAGATTCGAATCTCCTCTCTCTTCCCTCTCTCTTTCTTCCTATATATTGTACAAAGGGGCTTCTTTCGAAAAAAGGACAAGTGGTTCATCTTTTCTACTCTGCCTCCCTTCTTTTTTTCTCTCCGGTGGTTGAAATGGAGTTCAAACCTCCTCCCTTGCTCTGTAATGGTGTTTTGCCTTTTACTATTGAAATGATGTTCGTGTAAACTTCCTCGGAGCAACAAAACGTGTTTTGTGATGCATCCGTCCATCCTTGCTCATTTTTGCTTGTTTCCTTCTTACCTCTCTTCATTGCATGTATTTGTGCATGTTTGAACTTCGTTGCAGTGTCCTGAGCCGTGTTCATGGAGTTTTGGGACATTTTCTCGTGTGAAATCTATCCTTGGGCCTCGTGATGCATCCGTCCATCCTTCCCATTGCTCACCTCTCTCTGTCCCATTGCAGTTTTGATAGATGTTCCACATTCTCCTTCTCTGGTGTATCACTGTTTTAGTGTAGGCTTTTGCTGTTTTTCCCTTTTCTCTCTCTCCCTATCCCCTTGGTGGTTAGATTAGGATTAGATTAGCTTGCTCGCACCTGGAATAGCTTGTGGTGGTAGTTTAGGAATAGGAACCAGCCTTCTCTCGGAGATTTCTCTCTCGGTTTCACAAGTCCCACGCTTGAGAGAGGTTTCAATGTTGTGCAATCACACTGGATGCGTGAACGCCAACCTAGAAGCCCGATGTGCATCCAGGTGCCGTGATTTGGCAACAACACTTACCATGACCCTTTATTTAAGGTTTTTCAGTTTTCACCACATTAATTACAATGCCACCTACAACCGTACTACCACAATTAATTTAGCTTTTCCTACTTTCCTAGATTTCCTGTGCCCAACACGCATGCTCATCGTGTTTTACAACTACAACCTTCCAAGCATGCAAATTTCATTCTCTCTGCACCTCCTTTCACGTGCGCCTAGAACAAAACATATCAACCTTTGTGCCTCACTCCTTATAGCTATTCTTGATGCTTCCTACCTCAGGTTGTAGTATGTACATCCTGTATGTGGATTTTCCTTTGGCATCGTCCTTATTATCACCATCCTCCTTATGACACCTTGTCACCATTTTTCAACAACCAACATCACCATAGCTACATGCGCCCTTCTCCGGTACTTAAGATTCATCACACACACTCTTCTTTTCCTTTGACCCACACTAATGATGTGCATGATCCTCTTTGCATGAACTCAATGGATAGTAATCATAAATTGGTGCGCAAGCATGCTTATTACAACAAAAACATTGAACTAAATTTATAAAGCATAACAACATTGAAATGAAACACATATAAAGGAAATACATTAAAGGAAAACCTAATCTAATGGCAATACTACCTTAACACAACACCAAGAAGACTTATTTATAGTAGGGATTCAGCAAAATCTTATTAAAGTAACTAGGTAATCGTGTCCCATCTAGCACCTGTGAATCGGGAAAGCTCCTGAATCAGGTATATAAGTCGTAATATAAGGTCATAACCAATGCACTTGGAACTTTCCATGGTCGTGCAAAACTTGGAATCATAAAGATGAACCATTTGTCAACTTCAATCTTTTTATCCTTAATATGCCTACATGACATACCTTATACCTATCCATTTTTGTCTTCCGACTCCAACGACCAACTACGTGCCTTTCATCAAACCGCATCAATTTATCAATGCACTCTTCAAGTTCTTTTTCATCATCCAATCCTTTGATGTGCATAATACACAAGGAGGGTAACATAAATTCTTCTAGTAAAATAGCCTCCACACTAAATGCTAATTAAAAGGGTGTATCTTTGTTTAGTCTTTTGTAAGTTGTCATGTATGCCCAAAGTACAATAGACACTTTATCTTCCCAATCCTTTCTTCCAACATCACAAATATTGGTCAATGTATGTTCGAATATCTTGTTGAAAGCCTCAATAGTTACATTGGCCTGTGGGTGATAGGGATTTGTTTTATGGTGCGCCACCATAAATTCTCCCAATAAGATCCTGATAGTCTCATTAAGGAAATGAGTGCCCCTATAACTTGTCAAACTCTATGGACATATGTACCACTGATTATATTCTCCCATAAGAACCATACTGTTATAGTTGTTATGAAATCCTTTTGGGCGCTACTTATGCCCACCTTGTAAGCTAATTTGTATAAGTTATAATGTAGCACAACCCATTCGCGCACGGGTGGGGAAATAGGACCTGAAAATTCAATTTCCCATTTTTCAAAAGGTTTTACACTAACAATAGGCCTCAAAGGCATTTCATCTCTATGCATAGGCTTTCTAAGGGGCTAGAAGTTATCGACACCCCGCCATATTCTTTACAATCCTTATACAATGTTTCCCACCACAAACCAGCCAACAAAATCTTATGTGCGGTAGCATCTCCAACATAATTTCCACCTGCAATACCACCATGATATTCCTCTATAATAGCTTCATGCTCATGCTCTAGTACACACCGGTGCAAAACATCAACTCGACCTTACTTGTATAAATCTCCACTAAAAACACGTAAGGCACGACTCGTATGACAAGTTGTTTTTTCTCTATACTCTTCATCCCTTTAGGCACCACACCAAGATGAAAAAATACAAAAATATCTTCTAAGTCGAGGCCACATGGTTCAATATAAAAATTTGTGCATCTAGAAGTGTATCCTCAATTCTCTATGTTTCCTCACCGAATTAATCCTTGATATATGATTTTTTCTTGAGTTACTCTTTCCTAGATTTACCACTACTGTAAAGTCAAATTCTTGGAACAAGAGAATCCACTTGCATATGTGCCCTTGCAAAATGAGCTTATTGACCAGATATTTAAGTGTCATGTGATCTATATAAAATATAAATGGAGTTTCCAACAAGTATTTCCTAAAATTTTGCAATGCATAAATCATGGAAAATGCTTTGCACTCTATAGTTGTATAATTATGTTCATCTTGTGTCAACTTCCTACTTGCAAAGAAAATATAATGATCAATAATACCTTCCCCACATTGGGATAACACTATGCCAATGGCCATGCCAGAGGAATCCACATGCACATGGAATGGTTTTGTCCTTAAAGGAAAGCACAGAATAGGCACATAAGTAAGCCTTTCCTTTAATGTCTCAAATGTGTGTTGTTGCACCTCACCCCAATGGAAATTTCCCTTACTCTTCAAAAATTCATCCAAGGGTACAACAATCCCAACATAACCTTTGATAAAATTCCTACAATAACCTATGTGCCCAAAGAATCCGTACACTGTCTCTAGTTAGTAGGTTCCTCTAAACCCAAAATAATAGTAACCTTAGTATGATCTACCAACAAGCCTTATTTATAGCTAATATGTCCCAACAAATTCCCAAAGGGTGTATAAAAAACACACTTCTTAATGTTTAAGGAGATGCTCAACTTCTAGGACCTCTCAAACATAAGTCTTAAATTCTCACAATGATCTTTCACTAGCCCATAACCTGTGCCTAATCATCCAAGTAAACCTGGAAAACATTTTAATGAACTCCTATAATAACTACACAATAATGCATGAAAAGACTGTAGGTGTGTTCTTCAATCCAGGAGACATAACTGTATATGTAAAAATTCCCCATTCAACGGTGAAATTTTTCTTTTCCTGATATTCTTATCAATCCACACCTGATGATATCCATAAAATTCATCAGTGAAAGAGTATATCTCACTCCCTACAACACCTTCCATAATATCCTCTTTAAATGGTGTGGGAAAGGGATCTATTACACATATAGCATCCAATTCTATATAATCAACACAGATCCTTATCTTTCCATATTTTTTTATGCTTATCACCATAGGGCTTACCCACTTTGACTCCTCAATGGGCTCAATGACCCAAAATTTCAACATCTTATCAATCTCTTCCTTTACCTTTATGCACAGATTATGATTGATCATGTAAGGCATCTTCCTAACCAGGCATGTGCCTTCCTTTAATTTGATCCTCATTTCACCCAAAGAGTGATTTACCCCTTTCAAATCATGATAACCTCTAGGAAATAAGTTCTAAAGTCACACAACAACTCAATTATCTTTGAAACCTCTTCGTCAAACTAATAATCACTAATGATGGCCTCTTTAGGTTTATCATCTGTCCCAATTTTTACCTTCTTTGTTTTCATAGGCTCATGATATGCATGTGCCTTCTCATCTACATTTTCTAAGACCTCACATGTACTCTCGCATGATCAACATCTATATTCTCCACTTCTTTATCATCGATCATGTAGACCATTTTACTTTTTTCCCTTTCTAGGAAGGCGATCCTAAGTTGTTCCTACTCTATCTCCCATTCTTCAAAATGTGCCTCTATATCCAACTCACCTAGTAGTTCCTAGATAAGTTCCTCAGCCTTTGCATTATCTCCCATATTCAAATGATTCATAACTTGTAATGCCTAATTCACTAGAGGTTTAGTAGAAAAATAATCAAAGGTATTAATCATACATAAATTCAATTCTTACCAATTTCTTGTTTCTCTATTCAATTCTACATAAACATACCATGCATGTGCACAACCACATAGAGTGAAGTAGAACTTGTGCACCCACAATGAAGGAGGTAAGGCCTCATGCCCCTATTTCTATAGTCTCTCACACTTCTAAATATGATGTGAAGCGAATCCTTCCCATTGAATTCACATGTCTTGGTAGGTGCATTGCTCCAAAGAAATCTAGTAGAGAAGACAATTCTCACTTCTCACCACTCTAAAGACCATCCTAGTGTACCATCCACCAATGTGTTGTTGTCCCACACAAGGTATACACCAACATATTCCTTATTTCCACTTGATTTTTCCACTAGGATTCCATAGCATGCAAAAAAACATTGGGATTTCCTTTTCCAGTGTACCTTGGTACCTGGTTACTACCTAAACACCTAACACAACACGACCTACTTATGTGAGTAACTACACTCTTCATCTCACACCCAACCATTTCATAAGTCCCATGTGCCCAGTTATCACAAAAAATGTTGGTTATATCACTCATAGACTGTGCATCATCCCATTGAATAACTCCTTCCTTTGATGGCTCAAGTACTTCAAGATCTCTAATGGTGCACACATAAATTATGTTCAAGTCCTCTTCACTTAAAGGTTCCACATAAGGCACAACTTTTCCGTCTATCAAAGGGATGATCATGCACTCTTCCTTGTTCTCAAAACTGATGTAACCTTTATTGAAGCATAGATCAACATTATTTTCATAACACCAAGGGTGTCCAAGTAGAGTTGGGAAACTATCTACCTCTGTAAGCGCTAAGACTTCAAAGTACCCGGTAAACTTGGCACCTTGTATAGTAATAATGTCATCATTAAAAATTCATATGGGAATGGTTTTAGTTTTGTTTTCCATATTCATATATGATTCCATGCATCCAAATTGATTACATTTAATTTTTCACCTATATCAATCAAAATGTTAGTCAACAAGTCAACCATCAACAACTGCATTCAAAGTTATCTCTTTTTCATAATCAATACACTGAGGAGGTAAGTTCACATGCAATATTTGTCTCTTGTGCTTAACTCAAAGCACATGGTATATTCTCCCTTAACCATTACCCTAACAAAGGAATGATATTCTCTTAGTGCAACAACTTACAAACCTCCTTCAAGTCATCAACATATTTATGAGGAATCTCAACTACTTTTTCCTGCTCTAGCTTCCATGACTACTCCTTCAAGCATTGTATCTCACCCTGCAAGTTTCTAATGACCTCCATGGTCTCTTGATAAAATTCCTTCGATGGGCGAGTTTGGATACTTTTCATGCAATACTTCCTATTTTATAACAACATGTTTCTACTTCAGATCCTCATACGTGTGTGCCACCTCATCATGTGTAGTAACCAATACCAAGATTATCTCAAGGTCAAGTGCTAACTTTGGCATCCACTAATATTCCACAATGTGTTGTACCATAACCATTCCTGTGCCCTTATCCTACTTTTGCTTGTTACTCGTGTGCTCATATATATCTATGAACTCTTCATAATTTTGTTTCTTTCCGCACTGGATAAAATAATACTATGAGGGCATTCGCTCTTATAATGATCAAGGGACCCGTATGTATAACATGTTCCTTTGGAAATTCACCTCTTCTATCTGCTGTTGTGATCTCGACCTCTCCGAATCCTCCATGGTATCCTTTACCTCTACCACCTCCATCGAGCATCCTTAATTGTGATTCCGATTATGTTACTCACCTTGTTCCTTAGAATTGTTTGTAAAAGGTGATATGACCTACACTAGTTTCAATGACATCATGAATTTGATCAATAAATTTATAATTATCCATATCATGATTGGTAGAATTACAAATCTTACAATATCAAAACATGTTGTTCCTTATTACATGATGCAATAAGGGGCACCTACTTGAATCATAATCCAAATGATAGATCTCCTAATCTAAGACCATGGTGTGCACTAATTTATGAAGGAAAATATCCATGGCATGTCCTTCTACTTCACAATCTATGCAAAAATACCACCGCACGTCTTATGAGTTGAATTAGCTAATAATTTTTCTAATCTGTTTTTCCATAGATGCGCCTGAGCTTCCAAAAATGGGCTAACTCTAGTGTCTATGCTCCCAACTACCTTAGCATGCAAATCTACCTCATGCACATCACACGGTTTTATATAGGTCTTGTATGAGAGAACCCTTTTGAAAGGTGTGATCAAACCTCCAATAAACCATTGAGCATGTTGGCTAGGGTGAATGTCATAAGAAAAATTTGATAATAAATTTTTAAAATGGGAATCATACTCCCTAACACTCTTAGCCATGCCTTTCTTGATGTCATTCAATGCACCGATGTTTTTCGCTCATACTTAGGTATATAGAACTCTACTAAGAAAGAATCAAGTAGCACAATATAGTCTACACAAGTTTGTTTTTACCATACTTCTTATATCAATTATGCACACACCCTTAAAATTATTAGAAACTAAATTTCCTTATGCTTAGGAGCTATAATCCCCTTAGCGCACCATATTATCTCACACATATTCACGTTCTTAGCTGCATCTTCAATTCCTTTGTACTCTAGTAGGTGAAGGGACATCTCAAAATAAACTTGTTGGGAATGGTGTTGATTGTGCCCACCAGATCCAGAACCTATATTACCTCATATGTTCCCTCCTCCTCTAGATCCACCAAATCCAATAGATCTTGAACCATCCGATCCTCCCGATCCCCCTCCTATGGTGGAAACCAGACCATAGGATGCTTTTCCTTATGTCCCAAAAATTGTGTTAAACTAAACTCCCATTGTCTGCAAAGTCATGTTACTTCCAGGACATAATACCAATGTTCTACTTGTGTACATTCTATGTTGATGATGTGCTAGAAAATATACCTCCAACCAGACCCCTAAATAAAAATATGACATCTACACCACCATAGAAGAATGTGTTATCTAATTAACTCCTGAATTTAATGGAAAATGGAATCTACCTATATTTACTCTACCACCCACACTAGCTTGTTTATACATGACTTTCCTAGAAAATGGAAAACCAAGCACAAGGGCTAGGTTGCCATGAGGGATAAAATTCACCCCCCACGGTCCTTGTAGTTTATACTTGGTGGACTCTCATCCGAGGCCAAAGAGGGTTTTTGTCATGCTTACCCAAATGGGGGAGTGTCGATTCTCCCACTTTGCGCCTTCCATGTGAGCTCCAAATCCTTCACGAGCCATATATCTCTATAAAACCATTTGTTCCACAATATCACATTACTTTTCCAAATCCCTCTCATACACCTCATTAAACATAATTCTCCTTTCTTCTCTTTGTCTCTCTACCACTTGGTCTTCTATATATCACCTCACCTTATCCTACCTCCACACATGGTGGTGTTTAGCTAGCCATATGATGCTCTTCTAGATCCATAGTCACAATCAAGATCTTAATCGTTAAAGGGATAACTCACAAATAAGATCCTTTAGGTTTGTATAATAACCGGAACTCGAAACCTCTAAAAAGGAATAAGTAGAAACAACGTACTCCAAGGTGTAACTCTACAAAACACCACTCCACCAATGATATACAACACGTGTCCAATTCAAATCGAATCATGCAATTGCTCGTAATCTTCCCGCATCCAAAAAGTGCTCTATACCTTCAATTTATCTTTGATGCATATGCTACCACCACTCGTACATCTCTATAGGGAAATAGGAAAATAATGTCTCATAGAGCTCATGATATAAATTCTGTTCAACCCACGCGCATGCATCAAATTTAGGTCCAATGTTAAATATGTGAGAAAACTCTTCCTCTAAATTATCTACCCAATCCTCAATACTAGCAAAAGTCAATAGATACGTCTTCATCATGTAACATCCTTACAAATATCTTGAAAAGAGGTCCCAAAAATAAAACCAAAATATAGTCTTTTATTTTACCAAACAACCTAAGTCTGCACTAAGCACATCACCTGAGTAAACTCGAGTGCTCACCGAAGCACACAAGGGTATCGGTCCTCTTTTATGGAAGATTTGTCAAAGATTTAACATGATAATCACATACATAGATATATTCTTGATCCATAACAAGCATACAAGATTAAACCTTAAACAAATATGCAGATCTTAACCATATGCAAGAATGACTTATGCAAGAAACAAGATCGGTTTACCATGCAAGAACCAGTCATAGATATGATAACAACTAATATCCAACCATAAAGATCCATTTTATTAATTCTTGAAACATGAAGTTGAATACATACATACGAGTATCATTATAGATCATGTGCATCCATAAACTAAAAACATAACAATAACAAAGCGTGAAACAAGATCCTCTAAACCATGCAAATCAATACATATATAGGGATGGGGACTTGCCCTTCACCGCCTATGTATCCTCAAAATATGCTACATGCTAAGAATAGCCATGTGTCACTTATAAAGACAACTAGAGAGCACGAAAGCTCTTCTAACAATAGATCATCTATGTTTAACCCTTAGTTCTAATCATATTAATATATTAAACCCTATCGACGTTTTATGTTCCTTCACATGACACATTTTCCCAAAATAGACCTTGCTTGAACCGCAAGTCTTCATGTTTTAATCTTATCTTTATACTTTGCTTGGCCGCCACTCCAAGTCTATATTTAGATTCTCATCCTGAAATTGGCTAAGTGTCATGTTTGTCCATTCTTCCTTATGTGTGCATTCTTGTCCAACTCTTGTACACAAACCTTGACCTCCCGTGTGTGTTAACCCTCCTATGCGTTTCATCCGTAATACCTCTTTCGCACACTAACCTCTATTTTAAGGGACTTAGTCAATTTTCCATACTCAATAATGATGAAATATATTCCAAATCAATGGAGAATTCTCTTGATCATATGTTTTATATGAGATACTATTCAAATTATGGTGTAAGGTGTGAAGGTAGGAGCTTAGTCCTTTTTATAGCTTTCTATTTGAGAAAATATTGTATCTTAATAAATGCGGGAGAAAGGATAAAGTAGATTTAGCCTAGTTAACCATGATTAGATGAGTTAACTAGTGGTTAACAACTCATGGGAGTTAGAGGGTACTTTAATTAATCAAATAGGATTAATTAATAGGCCGGATTAAGATTTTCGTGCTATTTGGAGGTGATTTAGGAGGAATTTTATATGATTTGAAGCATTTAAAAGCATGATTTAGCAAATAAAATGGTTTATTGATTAAATGCATTGTTAAAAAGGCTTAATTAACTAATAATGGTTAATTAATTGATTCAAATAGGATTATAACTAATGAAGTGTCGTTAATTGGCATCCAGAATGTGATAAAGCTAGTTAATTAACAAAGTGTTGTTAATTGATCAAAATAGATGGAAATGTTAGTTAATTAGCAAAAATCACTAATTAAAATAGAAATGATGAGATATAGGATAATTAGTACCATTTTGACATTATAATTGTGTAAGAAGATTTTAGGTGTCTAAATTTACCCCTCTTCAGTGGTTTAAATGTCACCACTTCAAAGATAGTAGACAACTAAAGCCAAGTAAAAGTAAATTTTGAAGAAAAATTAGAAGAATGAAGGATGCTCCCTTGAGTTTTGATGGGTGATAGAAGAGGTCATCGATGATAAAAAAATATATGAAGGAAACAGATAGAAGAAGTCAAATGGAAGAAACTCGCTAGTTATGAGAATGGACATATGAAAATGGAAATAGTTTGTGCATAAATATTGTTCAATAAATAAATTCATTTCATCACTTTTCTTAAATTATCAACATCATCAGCCCTTATTAAATTGTACGCATATAACAAAATTGTAAAATAACATGAAAATTTATAATACTAACATTTGTTTATTGCTAAAAATTATTAACTCCATGCAACATAAATAATACAATGCAATATGAGAAAGTAAACAAGTTAACCTGACAGGGAAACAAGTACCAACACACATACTCAAACAAACAACATTCAAGACTAGTTGCACCAATGTTTTTATTATCAAGCTTCAATTCCCAAATGTTCATGTTTAATGACAAGGGTTGAAAATAGTGCCCCAAGTAAGGATACATGCGAGGGGAATAGATAGAGGATACAAGAGTCCTATGAAAAGTAATTTGTGCGCTATGAAATAGTATCATATGACTCGTCAATCCAAGATAGTACAAACATAGCAAGCAAACTGACTTTGTTAATGAAGGTAGATCAAAATGAATTGCAAGTTGTTGTGCGAGAACAAGTGAGAACCTTGTAAAGATGTTTTGTAGGGAAAATTTTTATGTTTAAGGAAATGCATTTGATACAAAGCTTTAGCTATGCGCATGTCATTTACCAATTTTTGAATTTTACATTTTTGTTGGATTTTTAAGAATTTTTACCAATTTTTTTTTTTGTAAAATTTCAGATTTTTAATTTTTCCAAGAAGAAAATGATAAAAATAATGAAAATATCATGGGATATTATGGAATAAAAGCTGGAAAGAAAAAAATATGCCCTAGGTAGGAGAGAAAGGGTCAATTGAAGCAAAAACACGCCCAACATAGTAAAAATAGGTGAAAATGATTATCTATTAAAAGTAATCATTACAATCAGATTCTAGAAGAATGTAGAAGAATTGAGGTGATCACTTAGCCCATAAGGGGCATGAAAAACATTGCGGGGGTGAAAACGGATATAAATACTAAGCCATAGGGGGTAAAACCATCATGGCTAGTTATTTTTTATTTACCCTAATTGAGATTTGTGAGATATTTTCTCTTATAGTGGAGAGAAATGGCGTGGATTTAGAACCGCAAACAATGTGTATACTTGAGTCTAATATTTTGGGAGACCTACCATAGACCCTACACTTGTATGTACACCTAAATTTTTTACTTTTAAGTGCATTTAATAAATTTATTAGGTAGGGGAAATTGACAAGTTTACTACAAGTGCGAGCCCAATGACGTCTTTGATGTGAGGTCTCATGCTAAAGGAAAGAGGAAGCATGCACGTGTGAAGGGGTGGTGCAAGTGAAACACTAGATTTAGGATTTCGGTAAGGGTGCATAAGCATGAAAATGCACAAGTGTGCTTGAAAATAGTCATGCAGGTGATAAAATGAGTGTGCAGGCACGAGAATAGAAAAGTATGCACAAAAACATGCATGCATGTGCCAGAAGGCATGCAATAACACAAATATTGTGCAAGTGAAAATTTGATGCACTAGTGTGATGTTTTATGCCTTGGGCCATTTTTAGAAGAAAATCCTAAATTTTTTGACCTTAGTGTAAAATTTAGGAATAAATAGAAGAGTATATAATCAAGTAGAACACCTTAGGAAGATGTTTTGGAAGAAAATGATGCTAATGAAGTGTTGTACAATTTTGTATGTAAAATTATGCAAGCTAGGTACACATGAGTGGTATGAGTTCTTTGAGTGTTTAAGTAAACTTTCGAGATGATTGGAATAGTGAGGGTTTACTATTGTTTTGTAGGCTACTGAGGCCTAGATTATGTAGCTCATATGCTTGAGATTAGACTAGATCATGCCTTGCTCATTGCCTTAGTAGAGAAATGGTATAACGAGAGCTAATATTTTGACTACCTACCGACGAGATTACTATAACACTAGAGTTTGTTTAGTGCATTCTTCGAGTACTGATTAGAGGTGACCTAATAGAGTATGATAGAGATCAAGGCCAAATCTGATCCTACCTTTATAATTACGAAAAGTTATACCTCGAGAGGGGATGGTAGTAGACCTTTACACACTTTTTGATGATCGAATATTTTCTCACATACCAAAGTGTATTTGATGGCTATTTTCAGCAACATCCTACTTCCTAACCAGATGAGCACACACTTTCCCTTTAGATTGATTGGAGTCATATACATGCGCATGGATGGTGAGTAGATTTGTTGGGGCCAGTGTATATTGTTTGATTTTTATTAGGATGTTCATTTGATAGCATATTGAGGTTAAAAGAACCTTGGATCAAGGACTCTACTGTAGATATGGTCATGGTACCACATAGCTATAGGTCACCCGCATGGACTACTTCAAGATATGGGAGCAGATGATCCTCTGTTTATGGATGAAAACGAGTAGGTAAGGATGTTTTCTCACATATGAGAGATACCTTATACTATAGGAGTGCATTTGATGACCTATAGTTATAGATGGTTACATATAATTCCTACAAAGTTATATCGGTGGTGGGATGATGGACTACAATTAGGTACTATAAAGATATATCATTTTATCATTGATATTTGGGGCTACATCTAAGAGTGGTACTGATTAGAATAGGTTCAGAGATAGTTTGGAAATTTTCAAGGCATTCGGGTGATAAGATGTGGTACACGTGTAGGACACGTGAGACATTTGACATGGGACCATAGATTAAATAGCCTCACGCTCTTGACAAATTTACTTATACTATGTCATGACCATGGATTCCATTGCCCCATGTAGTTGACACTGGGGGCTACAACTAATTATGGAGCCTAATATGCTATAGTTTTTCCCTTACATTTGAATATTCCGGGGTTGTTATATAGGTAAGGATAGCTGCAATGGCATAGGGTTTACATGTTCAAAGCTATCATAGAGACCCTACACCGGTATATACACCTAAATTTTTGACTTTCAAGTGAATTTAATGTAATTATTAGGTAGGGGAAATTGGAAATCTCATGGTAGTAAAAGCCCGATGACATGCTGATACGAGGTCTTATGCTAGTGTGAAGGGGAAGCCTACATGTGTGAAGGGGGTATAAATGAGAAACACTAAATTTATGATTTTGGTAGTGGCGTACAAACATAAAAACAAACAAGTGTACATGAAAATATCTGCGTAGGTGAGAAAATGGGTGCGCATGCATGAGAATAAACAAGTATGCAAACAAATAGGCACTTGCTAGCAAAAATATTGTGCAAGTTCCATAGTGGATGCACTAGTGTGAAGTTTTATGTCTTTGGCCATTTTAGAAGAAAATCCTGAAATTTTTTACCTTAGTGAAAAATTTAGGAATGAAAAAAAGAGTATAAAATCAAGTAGAACACCTTAGGAAGATGTTTTTAGAATAAAATGATGCTAATGAAGTGCTAAGGAATTTATTAGGTAAAATTGTGCAAGCTGGATACACATGAGTGGTATGGGAGCTTGAAATCATTTAGGTAGACTTTCAGATGATGGGAGCAGTGAGGGTTTATTGTTACTTTGTAGGCTACATGCATAGACTATGTAGCTCCTATTCCCTAGATCAGAATAGATCACACCCGCTCATTGCCTTAGAAAAGAGATGGCGTAGCAGAGCCAATATTTCAAACTACTTACTGGAAAGATGACTGTGACACTAGATCTTGTTTGGTGTATTCCGAGTACCGATTAAAGGTGACCTAATGAAGTGTGATGGAGATCAAGGATGGATTTGATCCTTCCTTTATGACATGTTCTTACAATGAGATCTACCTTGAGAGGAGATGACAGAGAGACTTTTGCACACTTTTTGATGATAGGTGTTTTTTTGCATATACGGTGTATTTGATGGCTCTTGTCGGTGAAATGCTGCTACCTAAAAAGAGAGGCATATAATTTCTCCCGGGATTGACCTGGAGTCATATACAGGATCATGGATGGTGAGAAGCTTTGTTGGGGCTAGTGTATATTCTTTGATTTATAGTGGGATCTTCATTTGATAGCATACTAGGTTCAAAAGAACCTTGGATTAGGGACTCTTTGTAGATATGGGTATGAGACCACATAGCTATAGGTCACCAAAGCATGGATTACCTCAAGATAGGGGAGAAGGTGATCCCTTTTTTATGGATGGAAACTAGTAGGTGAGGATGTTTAGTCACATATGGGAGATACCTTTTACTATAGGAGTGCATTTGATGACCTACAACTACGAATGCTTACATAGAAGCCCTATGGGTTATATTAGTGGTGGGATAATGGCCTACAACTAGGTACTTTAGAGATAGATAATTTTATCATTGAGATTCAGGGAAACATATGAGAGTGTTACCGAGTAGACTAGGTTCAGAGATAATTTGACCATGTTCAATGTATCTCGGGTCTCTAGATGTGGTACATGTGTAGGACTCGTGAGACATTTGACATGGGTCCACAGATTTGGTATGATCATTCTCTTGACAAATTTACTTATACTATATCATGGCCATGGGTTCCATTGCCCCAAGTATTTGACCCGGGGACTACAGCTGATTATGGAGCTTGGTATGCTATAGGTTTTCCCTTATGTTTGACTATTCCATAGGTTCTTATATATAGGTAGGGATAGCCACAAAGGCGTAGGGTTTATAGGTCCAGCTCTCGAGAGATAAAGATATATTAGGATAGTAGGAGCTCAAGGTTGCATTAGAGGGACAAGGCCCACATATGCCATATGTATAGGTGCTCTTACACCACATGGATAGGTTCCATAGGTGCCCTTACAAAGCAGCCATCCCATAGGTGCACATCCAAATTCGATGGTACCTGTGGTCACCTCCACATATATTTAGTCCAGCAAATAGTCCATCGAGGGATGGATGGGATGGAGGAGATGTAGATGGTTGGGATGGATGTGGATCACCACCACATATTCCAAAGTGGGTTGGGGATGGAGAAAATCATATAGATCACTTCAAAAATCACCCCCGAGATAGATTGATTAGGGGATAGGGGATCTAGTTGCCTTGAGGGAGTAGGTACATCAAGTCACTCGAGAGAGGGACCAGTTAGTCACCGAGAGGAAATATCTCCAAGTAGATGTTGTGAGAGTCATAGTGGAGTGTGGCTCCTACATCATGTGGTATTAACAACAGGTCTCAAGACTTGGTGTATGATTTTGTAGTAGTAGTAGCTAAGGCATCTCACTATAGGTCTCTTTATCAAGCTGTAGTTCCACAAGGTCATAGAGCAAATCCATTCATTCAACTAGTGGCAACAAATCTAGATCTAGATCATACATTGCATCTCGATTAGCGATATCAGTAAAACACCCATTAGCTTAATAGTTAGCCACTACATGTGAGATGCCACCACCTAGAGCTAGGCTAGCGAGTTTGAGTGTTGGCAAGAGTCATCCATGACTCTATGTTGATGTATGCCTTGTGATGAAGGAACATCTTTTTAAGGATGTAATATGCATTTTTTTACTATGCCTCTTAATGAAGGCATGTTTTGATCCATGCCCATGATGGCCTATTGTATCTCTTTGTATTATCGAGACACATTATTTTGTACATGGACATTTTATATTATGGATATATGATCATGATGGACTTGTTTATTTTATCACATATTGTGTTTATGAGATAATATGTTTAGCCCATGTTTTAATTATGGTATATGACAAGCAAGGGATAGATGGTGATCCCTCTTTCCCTCTTGGTGATATCATATGATGTTAGCTTAGCATACATGTTTAATTTTAAGTTTCATGATGATGTAGCTTAGCATTTATTGATATATGATGTATATATGTGATGATAGATGATATTATGATGAGATGACAACAAAATGTACAAGAAAACAACAAGCACAAGTTAATCAAATCTAATAAACACAACTATGTACAAGTATGCAAGATAAAAATGAACTCCATAATAGATTAAAGTAACACTTAATCTAAGAAATAAAATGAATCTAATCTATACCAAAAATACAAATAAGCAATGTAGCAAAACTATATATAATCAAATAACTAAGGTAAGCAAACCACTACTTTTGTTTTTGTGGGACAATTTTGAAACGTTTACATTATTTTTGGTATTATCTCAAGACAATGTTATCTTTTTTTTATTTTCTATGAAACATATTTGAATTTTGTAATTTTTCCAACTAACATGTATGAATGTTTTAGGATTATAAATAGTTATATGAATGTTTTTAAATTTTCGAGAGAAGATTTCCAAAGTTATGTGTAAGAAAACAAAGAAATGTGGATGCCCATAGCAATATATGTGATGTACGAGGAAGAATGCCATGCGTATGTGCAATAATTCATGATGCAAAGTTTCCCATAGTGTGAGAGGGGAATATACAAAGGAAAAACATTACATATAGAAAATAGGATCATCCAGATCAAAATTATCTTAGACATAGGAAAATACTAGCTTAGGATAAAGCCATCATAATCCTAGACAATGAGATGCTTGTGAAAAAGGACCCTCCAATGGCACCAAAAAGTAGTTTTCACCATAGGACCTATCCAAAATGCCACAATTACATGGTTTTCACATTAGGATGCATTGATTTATCTTTACTTTTTCTGATTTTATTATTTTTTGTTGATTTTATGATATTTGAGGGACCCCATACTTAAGCATAAAAAATCTTACGATGCATCACATTCATGGGTTCCTGAAATTCCTCACCATCAAAATCAATAAGCTTATATGCACCAAAACCAAATTTAGCAACCACAACATATGGCCCTAACCAATTCGGTACAAACTTGCCTTTCTTTTCATGGTCCTTGGCAATATTGAACTGATTTTATTTTAGAACAAGGTATCCTACCTCAAATTGGTGAGGTATCACTTTCTTGTTGTAACTTTGACGGACTTGATTTTGATAGACTCGAGGTGATCAAGGGAATGAAGCCACTTCTCATCCAATACCTCTAGCTCTACTAGCCAAGCTACTATGTAGTCTTCCTCTTTAGCCAAGTAATCTCTTAGCTTTATGCGTAAAGAGGGGAGCTTGATCTCAAGGGGTAATACAACTTCTGTGTCGAATACTAGGGAATATGGATTAGCACCCGTAGGGGCACAAATGGACATACTATAAGCCCAAATGGCAGGGTGAATTTGCAAATGCGTTATGACCTATTGTATTCACCATCTTCTCCATAATATAGACAAAGGTTTTATTTTAGGCTTCAACCTACTCATTACCTTAAGGGTAATATGGGGTTGAATAATTAATGGTGATTTGAAAGCATTAACACAATGCCTTCATAGTTTTATTTTTGAATGACTTACCATTGTCAGCTACAATGGCAGAGGGTATGTCATATCATATCGAAAAAAAATGGATTAATTATAAACTCGATATATGTGTACGCTTGACATAGGTTAGAAGAACAACCTCTACCCACTTCGTGAAATAATTAGTGGCAGTAATAATGAACATATGGCCATCAGAGGATGTAGGGGAAAGTTTACCAATGAGATCGAGTCCCCACTTTGAAAAATGTCATGGTGTTGTAATAGGCTATAATGATTATTTTGGCGCATGTATCAAGTTGTCATATTTATAACATTGTAAACATTTTTTGACATACTTGCAACAAGCATTTCCCATGGTAGGCCAATAATAGCCTATTCTTAGTATATTTTTATCTAGGATGATCCCATTCATATGGGCCCCATAGATTCCTTCGTGTACCTCCTTAACTACTAAGATGGATTTGTCTAAATTAAGACAACACAATAGATTCATGTCATATCCTCTATGGTAGAGAGTGCCTCCAAGTAAGGTGTAGTGGGCTATACGATGGATAAGGTTTATTTTGTTAGAACGGGAAATGTCTAGAGGAAAGGTTTCATCATGAAGGTAGTTAAAAGTATCACTATTCTAAGGTAAAAACAGATCAACAACTTCACATACTAGATAGTATTCTAACATGTCATATGTTGGTATTTGTAGATTCTTGACAAAGAATGACATATCATTGTTCCTAGGTGGGATGCATAACATATACCCCACTTGTGGCCATAGAATCCTTTGCTCAATTCTATCCTCTTGGGATTTGTTCAAATGTAACTCGCTCATAAAAATCCTTGAGTGTCAACCATTTTTTGTAAGGAAGAATTTTTTAATCCTTAACTTTGTACTAGTCAATTTCTTGTTTGATGATCAACATAGAATCACCAATTATATTCAATTTTCTAATTTCCCACTTGATAGAAAATTTCATCCCCGTAATAAGGGCTTAATATTTTTCTATATTATTTATGCATGGGAACTCGAGTCCGAATGCTTGGGGATCAAATCTCTTAAAGGATTGATTAGCACAACTCGCGCACCGATCCATGAAATGTAAAGGATCCATAAAAATATAGCTGCCATATAATAGCAACATATATTGTAGAAGCATTTGGAAGTTCCAAACTCAATGGTTCAAGACTAGAAAAGGGGCCTTAACTAGTTGATCTGCCAAAACCTACCCTTTGACTAATTTTTGGTGAACATACTCGATATCAAATTTGTTGAGTAAGATGATCCAATTGGCCATATTTCTTGTAAGTGAGGGATTTTATAAGAAGTATTTAAATGGATCCACTTTTGATATGAGCCTAACCTTATTATTAACAAAATAATGACAAAGTTATTGAAAAGCAAAAATGACATCTAAACAAGCCTTTTCAATATGCAGGTAGTTAAGCTCGTATGCAATCAACATACGACTAAGATAATAAATAGATTTTTCCATCTACTCTATTTCATATTGGTACAACAGTTGTATCGACGATTACAAGTTACGTAACATAAATGTATAGTAATGTGCTTGTTCACTTGCCGTGGGTGGTATTAGAAGAGGGGGTTTGGAAAATATTCTTTGAGAAAATAAAATGCTTGTCGAGAATAAAACCTACCTATGAATAAGAAAGAGAGTAAAATGTAACCAACCCTAGAATGATGGGTTTTATTGATACCCGTGGATGTGTCTCGATGGTAATTGAAATTGTGCTCCGTATATGAAATGATGTAGGATCTCTTCCGTGACAACACCGTAGATCATAGAAGCTAAAAAAATATGATTATTAAAATATGAGGTGGATTTCCTGGCAAAGTTCAATCCCTAGAAATCAAAGGATTTCTTCGCAAGGGTGTTAATCCACTTTTAAACAATCAAGTGATTTTAAAAACAATATGTGATATATGATATATAATAAATGATAAATGTTGTGACAAGTTTTAATTTTATTACAAACATATAGCCAATAAACAATGAGAAATGAAATATATAAACTATGGTTCAAATTTAGAATCTAAGTCAGAATCTAAATTCTCAGAGAAAGCTGAATTATCTTCTTTGGTGAACTCTATCTCTTCTACTTGGATAAATCAATTCTAGTGTTCCGTGTATTTTTGTTTAAAGAAGTCCGAATACTCCTCTTCAGTGTCGTATTGGTGCTCAAATTCAGAATCATAGTCCTTAAGAGTCATTTTTCATCCTCTTATTTAGACTCAGAGTTTGAATCCTCTAACTCAGCTTCATATTGATATTCAAACCAAGCAAGATCAGCTTGGATGCACTGGACCTCAAATTATGCTTCCCAAAATTCCTCTATAGCGTCAAGGATCCACTGAGTGGACTCAAAGATGCTATGTAAATGATGTAAAGGGGAAAAGTGGATGGAACACAACTCAAGATCATGTGGGATATCGTATTGTTCCTAGTATAATGGATGAAAAACAATGGTCAATGATTTGATACTATTAATATCATGAATTGGACCATCTATTGCCATCTAAAACAATGCATGTTGTATAAAATGTCGAGATAAAAAAATTGGAATAAATGCTAAAGGATATTAAATGAAAGTTGATAGAAAAATAGAAGTGATAGGAATCATGGGTGATTTTAGAGGATACTAATAGAGTGACAAAATGCATTATTTAACTAATTAATTTAAATTTTTGGTCTTTCGGTACTTAGATAATAATGTCGATAAACAAATGAATGAAGAAAAAATGATATCTAAACTTGATGGAAGATGATGTAAAAAATTGATGAATCTTCTAGTTGGATGATGAAAAATTGATCTGCAAAGGCTCCAAAATGACTCCCAAGATACTTGATGATTGTGAATAACAATTTTGGATGATAACGCGAATACTTTGATGCATAATAATACTCAAGTATGAAGCTCAGGTTTGAAAATGCAAGTGGATGATCCCCGAAGAGAGACTAAAAATTCTCTTAAATAACCATCAATTAGTACCCAAATCACATGCGATTACCCAAATCTCAAGTGATTTCAGTCGATTCAATTTTTTTAAGGGAAATAGTTGTAACAACTTACTAAAATGAGGTTTTTGTTTTGATTTTAAGGGGGATGATGTGTTGGGTAGTTAGGGACGTGTCAAGTTTGTTTTGGGGGTGATAGAATAGGTTAGATCATACTAATTTGAGTATGATTTGGATAGATGTATAGGTGATTTTCATGAATGTGCAAATGATATAATAGGTGTATATAGGTGTGTCGAGATAAGGGAGTTGGAAATAGATGAGGTGGATTAAGGTAGTTGTAATATCATGGAGTATTTAGATTTAAGATAGATAATGTAATTAAATGTGATCAAATGATGAAGTATTTAATTAATTGAGTAATTAATTAAATAAGAATGGGAGGTGATGAAGGGTGTAAGTATGGGACATATTTATTTAATGAACAAATGTGAGGGGTATAATGTAGACTTAGGGTTATAAAATAGGAATGTGTTTAATGATTTGGCCAAAGACGAGGGGGTGCATGTTTATGGTATCTACATTTTCCCTTTTTTCTAGCGGTTAAATGGAAATTTTTTTGACAAAAATGATAAAAAGTTAGTTTGTATGGGTAATTCATCTACAACATAATGTAGGAAACACCATTTTGATAGATGTGTTATGTGTTGCATTCAAAACATTTTCCTAGTCCAAAGTGGGTACGAAACAAGAAGTGCTATTGAGGTACCAAATGATATTGGAACCAAAGGGTTTGATACCTATAGTCATGTGATCCATGAAGGTAGGCTAAATAGATGGGAAGGTCAAGTGATGGGGGCCAAAGGGCACGTGTCCCATAGACATATGATGGATCCCAATGTTGATTTTGTTTGTTTAATTAATGTTTCAAGGACTAGGGTCCTTTGAAAGGAATATTTTTGTGGAAAAAAGTGATGTTGTGATAAAAATGGGCATGGATGCCAAAAATGGGGGAATTACTAGCGATTTAGAAAATCAATAGTGATTACAGAGAAATCATTCATGATTGGTGCAATCATCCATGATTATGTTGCGCTTAAATTAAGGCTATAAATAGTCGACACAATATTTTTAAAGGTCATTATTACCGAGCTAAAAATAGAAGTGCAGAGTGAAAAACAAGTTTTCAACTAATAAAGATGAGATTCTAACATGATGACATCGGTAAGTAGGCACCTGGAAACCCAACATGGAAAAGGTAAGTGTTTTTAACTTGATATTTACTTTTATTTTGTTGTTTTTGGTAGCTTTTTAGGTTTTTTGTCATTTCAAAGGGAAAATGCCTTAATTTGGAATCATTGATGATTCATGTAATCACCAACAATTGGATCAAATCATGGCGATTCTCTGTGATATGGAAAGTTAGTATTTTTAATGAATTCAAAGAAATGTTTTTAGTTTTGTATGGTGTTTTTGGTTCCAATTTATTTATTGGTGTTGAATGTATTGATGCTAATGTGGTTAATGTTGATATTGATTATATTTTTGATGATGTCGATGTTGATGTTAATGATATATTTTGATGTTTTAGATGTTGTTGGTATTTTTAGGTGATAATGTTGATGTTGATTTTTAATGTAAAGATGTTTTTGATATGTTTTGATAATATATATATATATATATATATATATATATATAGTGATGATACTAACGTTTGTTTATTTGTGTTTGTATTTTGTAGGTAAATTCAAGTTGACGATCCGAGATTGTATACCATTAATTTTAGATGAGGTGAGGGCATACATGTCGATGATGAATGGGATCACATTGAGGTAGTAATTTTTGGTGGCATGAGGACTTATAGGTGGATTCACATATGTCGTAGTATGATGTCTTTGGCATTGTTATATGGTGGAATCCTTCCACCTTTACATTTTGGTTACCTACTAGGAGATTACGATTACTATCTTAATATTTATTATATGTGCAGAGGGAGTATATTTTATTATTGAAGCAGAGAGGGCCGATGTGATGGCTAGATTATATTGAGAGGATGTGGAGGATGTCTGATACAAGTCAAGGGATTTTGTTTATGGTATATTATATTCAACTCGATAGATAGGGTTGTTCTAGTATGACTATGATGATGATGGCTATAATTTATTATGCTTTGTTAGATTCTCGGAGATGTTCATTTCCCATAGATTATGACTGGGGTTTTGGCCAAAATGATGGAGCACCATATTGTTTTTGAGTGGGGTGTTACCCTACTTGCACATAATTTTAGGGAGTTGTAGGCCCTGGAATGCATACAAGTGTTATGGGATTGATGTGGATTTTATTCTATAGGCTTGGGCCTTTGAGAATATTGTCATTACTTGAACAGTGGGGTTGTCATGGAGGATTGGTAATGAGAATCCTTGCTTCAGGAGGTAGATACATGATGTGATTCGTGGGTGTAAGAAGAGGATGACATGATATTATCAAGAGTTATTATCTGGATTATAGGTGGGTGATGTAGTATGAAGGCCTTACCTAGATTTCCATGATTGTCCTGAGTACCCAGATGAGTTGATAGGATTATAGTAGGATATATGGGTTCAATATCATAGAGCATGGGAGAAAAATTTCTTTGTTTTGATCATATCAGGAGATAATTTGGATTAATATAGGATGTGCTTAAGGAGCCCATTTAATATAAAAGAGAGGAAAGAGATACTAAGACTCTGAGGGCTATTATTATGAGGCCCATGATCATTGGTGAGAAGTAAGGGGATATGGGCCCTAATGAGGATGGAGAGATTATACCTCTTGATGATGTGGGGGTAACCCCGAGTATACAACATGGTGGACCAGAGCACTAAGATATTTTGACAGACTCGAGTTATGCAAAGTGAGTGAGGTAGGTATGTGCTTGGGTGGAGGGAGGAGCATAGGAACATGAGAGGGTGCATGGTCTAGATGATGATGATAGTGATGAGGAGGAGGGTGATGGTGATTTGGTAGTAGCTATTATAGTGGTGATGGCCAAGAAGGTCATAGTGGAGTGAGAGATATGTGGTACACAAAGAGAGAGATGATATCGATGTAGCCTATAATTTACCGTATAACACCCTAGTCGTGCAAGCACATCACTCAACCTAGACCGAGTGCTCGCCTCAAGCACGTAAAAGGTACCAGTCCTCTTTAGGGTTGTTGTAGCAAGATGTTTGCATGATGAAGGAAGAAACATATATGTCAATAACTAATCCACCATTCTACCATGCATGCTACATTTAGATTGAACAACAATCATGATTGAATCAATAACATGCACTACTCAATTACACACACATGAATGACACTTAGATTTAGCTGATATCTTCCATCCATTAATAAACATAAAAGATACTTACAATAATGTCAATTTATACTAATACGCACATGGATCTCGATATAGTAATCCAATCATATGCGTATAACTCTATACCTTTATACACCCATCTCTCTATGTGTGTATATTTTACTATGTACTTCATATCATATATATAGGGTAGGGACTTGCCCTTCACCACTTATCTATTCCGAAATAGGACACATACTATTAATATCTACGTGCCATTTACAGCATAGCCACACATGTAAGTGTGCTATCTATATACCTCTTACATTTAATTGAAGTGATAATCCTATTCCTATCTCATCTCTATGCAAAACACTTGATCTCGATCCTCTAAAGATAGACAATGCATGGTGCACACGTCTCGCATCGTTGGTGTGTTTTTACACCATCTTATAAAAATAGCTCTTTATGCTCAAAATTGGCTAAGTCCCAAAAGATAAACTTTCCCTCCATGCACGGATTATTCCATTCCCTTCGTGCCCTTGATCCCGGCCTTTTGTCCCACGTGAACTTCTTGTGTGATCTCTAACAAGTATTCTCCGATCAACATTACCCCACACTAATCTCATTGTCGTCCCGATAATGGGTATTTGAAAAATTACAATAAAGAATAGAAGAATGGAAAGAATAAGAATGAATGTAGATGAATAAAGAATGTTTTAAGAGGTAGTACCCTCTCAGTATCGGTTTGAAGGAGAAACTCTAGATACTCCTCTTTATTCCGGACTCCAATGTCTACCATTTAGTGAGTGCTTGTCGCTTTCTCTAGAATTTCCACAACAATGGATTCTAACTCATCCCTCGCAATATATCATTTTTCAGTTTGTAGAACCAATACAATGTTGGACATTGATGACATCCTTCCTTCTAAAAGATCCATAGTCAGTGCAATTTTCTTCCCAAGCTCTTCCAAATTTGAGTCTTATGTGGCTCTTGTGTAGTCATTAGGGCCTCGTGCTTCGTTTAACCATTAACAATATTTCGAGTGGCCCAATGCTTTTTCCTTCATTTCTCTCTGGACCTCATTGCTTTCTTCTAGGGTCTTCATGTTGATAAGCACCTCTGGAGCTGTGTAGATGTTTAAATCATGGTCTGCTTTCTTCAATACTTCTTATAGTTCTTGTAATAGCCCTTCATAAAATGTAATCTTTTGTATCATTAAGGATTTCTCTTGTTATGTCTCTTGCTCGACTTCTTTAGTCTTTGTCATGCATAGAGGTTCATCTTTAAGTACTGTGTCCACCAACTTTCCTAAATAATGTATCATTGAGGGAAACATCTCGTGGTACCTTGGTCTCCAAGTGTGGCCTTGCTCGATGACATTATCCCCAATCTCCTTTGTGATTCTAATAAATAATTCATTCTTATTCTACATGAAGTCCCTTTATTGTGTTATGCACAATTTCTTAGCATCATGTGTCTTTAGCTCCTCATGCAATGCTCGATTATTGCAGCTTTATCCATATTTCTTTAGAAACTTCAATAGAAACATTTACCAATGCATTGTTGACCTTCTCATCTGACATGACAATAGGCTTTACCATCATATGTCTAGATTGTGGTGCCTTCTTCAGCCATCTTGAAACACATGAATCTTCGCATATATAAAAGTCAAGCTCATCCATATGGGTGTGTATTGACCATGATAGTTTCTTCCGAGTGCACATAGTTTCCATATCCTCATCCATTAGCTCGAGAAAAATAAATCCTTTCGTGCTATCATTCTAAAGAAGCAGTGCATGGAAAATTTTACTCGTGTCATCTACATATCCCATGGCTAGTGTAATGTGCTCTCCACTCATCCTCTTTGATCTAAGACCCTTTGGAATTATAGATTTAAGGTTAGGATCCTATCCTATTTCATCCCTGAAAGATCATGTGGACAAACTGAGGTTTCCTTTTATTTTTCTTCTCCATCCTTCATCTCTTCATACTTTTTTCTCTTCCTTGTTATGTGGCTCATCCTCGGCTTGAGTGGGGTAGGAGATGCACGCTCGCTCTCTTCTAATTCCTCCACTTCTTTATCCAACTTCAAATTTCTTCTCTTCTTTAGTTTAGCGGTCTCCTTGTGTGGAGAGAGATGAGGTGATTTCTATACCATTTGTGGGGTTCCACTTTGAGTCCTTGTGCATCTAAACACTTTCTTAAGCCTATTCTCCCCTTCTCAACCTCTGTATCTTCCTCTTCATCTTGTCCTTAAGGTGGAGTGACCGCGCACCATGACTCCTCTATGTCATATGGTTTCTTTCTTCCGTGCTCTAAGTCTCCACCATCTTCACACTCCTCCTCTTCACCCTCTACTTCAAAAAATTCTTTGGGCCTTTACGTTGGTATGTTTTCTATTGTGTGTTTACCCTTCAGTGGCCTTGGGAGCACGAATTCATTCTCTACATACTTAGTGTTCTCCATCTTTAGCTTCAATCGAAGATACACAAATGTTGCCGCTACATCCGCTACAGCCTAGACTTATTGGCTTAGTATTCAACACCTCCGAAATGATCCTCTCGGTGTAGGCACTTCTTCCAAGATACACATACTTCTTCCTCAACGTGTGGTATTCGTAGTCCACCTTATCCACATTGAATACTAGTCGGCATGTGTCTCAGAATATATGAACAAACGCTTGGAAATACCTTGGAGTGAATGCATAAGGAAATTTACACCAAGGGATCCAGACTCCATCTCTCATTAGGAAGCACATGATGTAGAAATGCTGATATACAAAAATTGAACTTGTTTCCCTACTACTGATGGTAGGTCCTTTGGGATGCACCACTCTTCTCCAAATTCTACATGGAGCCTATCATACCATTTCTCCACCCTTTTCTTGACATCATCTATCATGGCCCCTTTACATAGGTACTTGCTGAACCTTTCAGTTGGTGACTTATTCTCCATGGGGTATTCCCATACCTTTTCCTTCGGCTCATCTAGTACTCCAATTTCCATGAATACTAGTGATAGTAGAACAGCCCCAAAGTTGTTCTTCCCTCCTGTGCGTGATTCCTCAACTATTTTTTCTATAATGTAGCCTGTAATATTGTAGATTTCCCATTCTAACATCTTACGTCTAACGTATAGCCACATAGTATTTACCGTGACCAATGCTCTTGATCATTCAACTTTGTAACAAGGTGTGATGCTACTTGCACAACCGGAAACTTATTCAATTTGTCTATATCCATACTGTGTGGACCCTTCAGGTACCCTAAATCCTGTCTGGTCTTTAATATCGATGATTTATCTATGATATCATTCTTTATATCCTCTCCTATAGCCTTCAAACTCAGAATCGATGAGATAAGCACATATGAGATTCTAACTCTACATCCTACAAAGTAGAAGAAGTCCCCATGCACTCGCTCATGAACCACTGATACAAGGGCTCATACTTCCCGAAATATGGAAGCTCATATAATTAGTAGACCCCAATTCTCTTTGGAATCTTCTTACATGCATCATCATAAACCAGCATGTCATCCGACATACGCTTATTTGTCCTCGCAGTGAGTAGGGAATCGAGCTCCTTTTTGTTCTCCATTGTGTTTTGATTGTATTTGCTCACTTTTCTATTTCTGATAGGTGAATCCCATTCCTAGATGACAATAACCCCTCTAGACATTACATATCTAAAAAATCACTTTTGGGTGCCATCTCTTCTTCCTCGACGACCACCTTCTTCTTTCCTTTTGCTACTACTACAACTTCCTTCTTAGGTGCCATTTTTACCTTGCAAACGTCTCCTCTTTAACTCTGCAACTTGCAAATCAAACCCTAGCTCAATTCAATCATGCCCTAGGTGGAAAATTCATGCCCTAACTCCTCCCTATCTCCCTGCATTTCTCAAACCCTTCACCACTAGGGACACAAGATTCTTTTTTTGTATGATCTGTTTGTCACGCTTGGTTTCACACCCTTTGCACCTTAACCCAATCACTCAATTCTTCACACTTATCTCTTTCCTCAAATTATCTTAGTCGTAATGGTAAAAATGAATCTACATCCCATCCTTATATAATTTTTCAAATTTTGATGCATTTATTTCTCCTTCACCTACTAAATATCCCCTCATTCATTGATCAAATTCATTCGCTCCACGCAAAGACGCCTTCGCGCCCCAACTATAACCTTCTAGCGTGCCTCCCTACCCTCTGGTCACAGAATTCTCTTCAGTGTGCACCCTTGTGCCCAAGTACCTCGTCACTATACCTTCTCCTAGTAGTTATCATGGCCTCTTGTTACCTCGCGTTATAATGTCCTTTCATTCATCTCCATCCTTGGTCACTTGTGAGAAGAAATATTATTTTGACTTAAAGCACACCCATAGCAGATTATTCCTTTCATCTTTCAATTCCCACATCCTTGTACCTAGATAACTACAACCACCCCACACTAATAGTATGTGTATTCCTCTATGGATAAACATTCTTCACATAGTAATTAGCTTCATGCGCGCAAGCACACTTATTACACAATAACAACAACTAAATTGACAAAGCATAGTGACAATGAAGGAAAACATTAAGGAAATACAAAATGGAAACCTATTCTAAATGGAAATACTGCCTTATTACAAACACCAAGAAGAATTAATTATAATAGGGCCTACTCCCATTAAAGTAACCGGGTAGCCATGTTCCATCAAGTGCTTCTAACTAGCAAGCACCTGATTCAAGTATATAAGTGATGACATATGACCCCAACCAATGTACTTTGAGCTTTCCTAGATGGCACAAGAACTTAGAGTCATAAAGAAGTACCATTTTTCCAATCTCAAACTTCTTATCCCTTATGTTTATGTCATGTCATGCCTTCTTCCTAGTTTTTCCTACTTCTGACTCCATCGTGCTATGGATCAATTCTCATCTAGTTGAATCATCTTCTCAATACGCTCTTTTAAATCCTTCTCATCAGCTAGACCTCCAAAGCATGTGCAATACACAAAGAAGGTAACATAAATTCTATAGGAGAATGGATTCTGTACAAACACCAACTGGAATGGTGTTACTTTGTTTAATCTCTTATAAGTTGTTTTATATGCCCAAAGAATAGCTAACACTTTGTCATCCCAATCCTTTCTTCCAACATCACAAGTTTTTGTCAAAGTATGGCTCAAAATCTTGTTCAAAGCCATAAGCTTGCATTTTCTTGAGGATGATAGGGTGTAGTTTTATGGTGTGTAACCATAAACTCATCTAATAGATCCCGATTATCTCATTCAAAAGTTCATACCCCTATCAATTTTCAATATTAAAGCACATCAATATCTTATAAGAACATTCTCCCATAGAAACCTAGTTGTTATAGATGTTGTACGAGTCCTTTGTAGGTGTGGATTCTACCCACCGTGTTAGATAATATTTGCAAGTAATGATATAACACACTCCATTCCTACGCACGGATGGAGAAATAGGTCCTACAAAGTCAATGGCCCATTTCCCAAACAGTTCAAAGACTAGTAATTGGTCTTAAAGACATCTCATCTCTTTTCCCTTGTTTACCTAGGTGTTGACAATGATCACACTCCTTATAATATTCTTTATAGTCTTTATACAATGTCTCCCACCATAATCCAACAAGAAGGATCTTTCGGGTAGTTTCATCACCCGCATAATGGCCACTGCAATACCACCATGGGCTTCTTCCATAATATCTTGACACTCATTCTCTCATACACAATGTTATAATACTTCATCTCGCCTAACTTTTAGAGGTCACCACCGATTAACATAAACAAGTGTCGCACATATAGCAAGTTGTTTTTTTCTAATGTCTTCATTCCTTCTAGTGCCATACGGTTCATAGAAAGACAACAATGTCTTCTAATTCCATGGGCACACATTATAACCTATATAACTATGTATCTCGGAATGGTTTCTTAAATTGTTTTGCTTCTTCTCTTGAGTGAATTCTAGACAAGTGGTCTAGTCCAATTACTTTTCCTTAGCTTCACATCAACAAAGTGAAATCAAACTCTTGAAATAGGAGTACCCATCCGCATATATGCCCTGCAAGACTAGTTTGTTTACCAAATACTTTAATGCCATGTAATCTTTATAAAACACAAATGGTGTTGCTACCAAGTACTATCAAAACTTGTGCAATGCATAGATCATTGACAAAGCCGCATGCTCGTAGTTATATAATTCCATTCACAGAAGTCAACTTCCTACTAGCAAAACAAATTGCATGATCTATAATACCTTCTTCAGGTTGAGCTAACATAGTGCCAATGGCCATGCCATAAGCATCCACATGCACATGAAATGGTTTATCCCATGAGGGAAAATGTAGAATGGGTATGGTAGTAAGTTTATCCTTTAATATATCAAACACGCATT
Organism: Taxus wallichiana var. yunnanensis; assembly: GCA_018340775.1. NCBI lineage: Eukaryota > Viridiplantae > Streptophyta > Pinopsida > Cupressales > Taxaceae > Taxus > Taxus wallichiana. Next base: position 98,710,771 of record CM031244.1, on the reverse strand, counting down.
GCTGCGGTTTTCCCCAATAAAATGTACCTTTCACTTTTAGTAATTATTACAAGGCTTCAAACAAATTTAACATACCCTTTAATGAACTTTCAATAAGAACTCTGTATGACCCAAAAATCCACGCACCTCACTTTGACTGGTAGGCACTTCCAAGCCTAGAATGACTACAACCTTAGTTGGATCAACTGTAACCCTTCCTTACATTATATGCCCTAACAAAGATTCCAAAAGGTGTATCAAATATGCAATTCTTGATGTTTAAAGAGATACTCAATTTTCTCGCATTGTTTAAACATTAAGTGAAAATTGTCATAGTGATCTTTCACAAGCCCATATACTGTCCAACCATCTAGATAAACCTAGAAAAAGTTGTGAATAAAATCTTTGAATGCTTGAACAACTATATGCAAGAATACAGCAGGCACATTTTTCAATCCAAAAGACATCATAGTATAGAAAAAGCTTCCCAATTCAGTAGTAAATGTAGTCTTTTCTTGATCCTCCTGAGCAATCCTAACCTGATGATACCCAAAAACCCATCTGTGAAGGAATATATTTCACACCCTGTAACTCCCTCTAGTATTTCCTTAGTAAATGGCGTAGGGAATGGGTTTGTTACACATGTAGTATTTATCTCCCTGTAGTCCACACATATTCTAATTCATCTATCCTTCTTGATACTAATCACCATTGGACTAACCCATTCTGACTCATCAAGGGGCTTGATAATTCCAGCATTTAAACATTTTATCAATTTCTTACCGTAAGGTCTCTTTCTCATGTGGTGTTCACCTTCCTTAACATTTATATTAATTTTCCCAAGTGATTCATGCACTCATTTAAGTTTATGATACCCTCGAGGGAATAAGTCCTGATAATCCATGAGTAACTCAATGATCTTTTCCACCTCCAACTTTGACTAGTAGTCTCCAATTATGACCTCCTTAGGCGCAACATTTGATCCTAAATTGACCTTTTTGTTCTTCATTGGTTCATGGTATACACGTGTATCCTTATCTGCACTATCCAAGACCTCACACGCCCCTGTGAATGGTCAATATCCAAATTTTCAACTTCTTCATCATCCATGATGTACACCATCTTACCTTTTTCTTTCTTAAGACAAGCACAATCAAGCAATATGGAGTCTTCTCCTTCTTCTTCAAAACACGCGCCTAATTTTGTCTCACCCATTAATTCTTGTATGATTTCCTCCACCTTTGCACTATCTCCCATGGTTAACCACTTGACAAATTTTAATGCCTCTTCTATTGGAGGTTGGGAAGAAAAATAGTCAAAGGTATGAATTATTCCTAAAGTAAAGTTTTCCCAATTTTCGTCTCTCTATGTAGTCTCGCATATACATACTAGGTGCATGCGCATCCTGTGAGAGAAGAATATAGTCTATGCACCCAGAGTGAAGGTGGTAATGCTTCCTATCCCACTGTCAAGTGTCTCTCACACTGTTGAATGTGATGCTCGTAGGTTGATCACCACTATAAGTGTAGATCTACATAGGTGCATTGTTTCTTACAAACCTGGTAGATAGGGAAATTATAATCTCTTTCCACTTCGTATGATTATATCTATGAACTACCCACCAGTGTGTTTTTGTCTTGCATAAGAAATATGCTAACATGTCTCTTCTCCTAACCTGGTCTATACATTATTCCTCCATGGCTTCCAAAAATATAGGAAGATATTATAGTCCTATACACCAGCGTATTGCACATCCTATCCATCGAATAGAAAAAAGTCCCTTTTTGCACACAACCACGTTTTTCACTTCGCATCCTACTAGCTCATAAGTACTATGAGCCCAATTATCACAAGAAATACTTGTAGTATAACTAATACAATGAGAATCCTCCCATTGTAAGATGCCTTCTTTTAATGGTTCATTGACCTTTGGGTCCCGAATAGCACGTACATAAATTTTGTTTAAGTCCTCCTCACGTAGAGGATCAACATATGGTATAGACTTCCCATCTGTTAGAGGTATCAAAATTATTTCCTCCTTGTTCTAAAAGTTGATATACCCCTTATTAAATCTCAAGTCAACAATATTTCGCATAACACCAAGGGTGTCTAAGCAAGGCTAGAAAACTATCGCTTCAAAGCAAGTGCTAATACCTCAAAATCCCGGTGAACTTGGCCCCTTGCATGGTTATAGATGCATTCTTCAAAACTCATATGGGAGTGGCCTTAGTCTAGTTTTCCATAAACAACACATTAGATGATGGCTGCAATGGAGACCTCCCCATTTGTACCCATGTATCTAATGTAAGAACATTTACTTCCGCACCTATATCAATCAATATATTGCTCAACAACCATCCATCCACAACAACATTCAAAGTAATTTCCTTGTCACAATCAATGCTATCAAGGGAATATTTGCATGAAGAATATGTCATCTTGTCTCAACACTTACGTGTAGAGTGTTCCCTTTTAACCAACTTCCTAATAGTGGGATGATGTTCTCCTGGCGCAACATTTTGCACACTTCTCTTAGATCATCGATATCAGTTTGGACTGTCTCTGATGCTTTCTTCTACTCCTTTAAGTATTGTATCTCACCTTGAAGATTCCTTAGCACTTCCATGGTATCCTGGTAAACTTCCTTCTAATGAGTAGGATCTAGGTACCTTGCATGCAAAACCTCCTCCTTGGTGATCGTAGGCTTCTGGTGCAATGCCTCTCTTACGCGTGTCACTTCAGCTCGTGTAGTAATCTTCACTTTCAATGCCTTAAGTCCTACTATCTTGGGCATCCACTGATCTTCTACCACATGTTGGATTCTAACCATCCTGACGCCTTTGTTTTCTTTCTTATGCTGCTTACTCAAATTCTCATGTAAGTTTGGGCACTCTTCATAGCTATGGTTATTTTTCACGTAAAGAACATGCAATATTCTAAGGACATTCACACATGTAGTGGTCATGAGATCTCGCATGTATAACATGTTCCACAAGGAAATGACCTCTTCCTCCACCATGAACTCATCCTCCATATCCACTATGATATCCATGTCCCCTTCAATGACCTCATTCAAAATGCCCCTCATTCATGTCATAGCACATTTGATTATGATCCCGATCCCGATCCTCGGTGTTATTTATTATTCTTAGAGTTATATGTTATACTTGTATATCGTACCTAATTTTTATAGCATCCTAGATCTGACCAATCAATTAAAAATCCTCATTATCATGGGTTGTGGACCTAAACATTTTTAAAAGCTAGATACATTATTTCTTATCACACATTTGTAACAAAGGACATTGACTAGTATCATGATTCAAATGATAGATCTCACAATCTAACAAGTAATGAGCGCATGATCGGGTGAGGAAAACTATCCTTCGTGTGACCTTACGCTTCACAATCTGTACACCAAATTCCTGAGTGCATTTCATGGGATGAATTCACCGATAGCTTCTCTAACTATTTGGCCATGGCTGCAATCTGTGCCTTTAAGAATGGACTAATGTCAGTGTCAATGCTCCCAACTACCTCAGCATGCAAATCTACTTCTAGTGCTTCACACAGATCATTGTATGTCTTATGTGGTAGTGCTCTTCTGAATGGTGTAATCAATACTCCAATGAACCATTGTGCATGCTTGGATTACATGAATATCATAAGATAACTTAGATAGAAGTGTCTTAAAATGGACATCATACTCACGTACACTCTCAGTAGTGCCCTGCTTGATATCTTTGAGTGCGCTGATAATTTCTGCTCAAATTCAAGGATATGGAACTCTTTCAAGAAAGCATCCTTCAATGCTACATAATCCATGAAAGTTTAATCGGGGTCAAAATTCCTATACAGATTATGTGCACGTCCCTCGTAATGTAGTAGTGAATTGAATTACCTTGCACTCAACAGTCATGATCCCTTTAGCATGCCAAAATATCTCACACATATGCACATATTTGGTAGCATCCTTTATGCCTTTATACTCCGGGAGATGAAGATACATCTCAAGTATAGATATTCTATGGTTACTATAGACCTTGACCACCTTATCTAGAACCTCCCGTGTTCCATCTTCCTCCAGAACCAACAGATCCACCAAAACTCGAACCATCTATACCTTTTCGATCCTCCACCAATAACTAGAATAGGACTCGTAGCTATATTCCCATGTGATCTCGACAAAGAGTACTATACTAAACCCCTACAAAGTGTGTGAGGTAGTTCCACTTCCGCAGGTGAACCCATTATTCTCGTGTGCTCACATTCTCTCGTAGATGAGGCACCTAAAAACACACCTCCTAATAACATTGAAGTCATTTGTTCTCGCCATTGATGTACTTACTCCCTGACTTACTCCTTCTCTCCTACTTCCCAAGTTAGCTTGTTGGTTACTTATCATACTAGATATTGGAAAACCAAGCACAAGGGCTAGGTCACTGGTGGATTAACATGCGCACCGTGGCCCGAGGTAATCTCTTCTAGCACACTTCTTTGAGGCTGGGGGTCTCTTTCATGTTTTCCAAGATGGGGGAGTTGCTGATGCTCTAGCTCCATGTCTTCTACGTGATCTTTAAATCCTTCATGAGCCATCTCTCTCCTCAATGACATACTTTATACAATGGAGCACTGCTTCTCTATCTCCCTCTTGTGTGCCTTATTATACTTAAGTCACCTCTCCTCTCTCTGCCTCTCTACCACTAGGTCCGCTATCTTTCACCATACTTGTTCCCCGCTCGCGCGTGGTGAAGTTTATTTAGCCATCGGTTTACTCTCTAGGTTCAAAGTTACCATCAAGATCTTGATCACCAATGGAATGCCTTGCAGATATGTTCCTCTACGATATCACAAAAACTAGAATTCATCTACCTCTGGGAAATAATACATCGAAATTGAATATTCCAGAATATAACTATTTAGAACACCATGAAACCATGTATCCACAGCATAAGTCTAAATCAGATTAGCATCATAAAGGGCCTAAAATTCTTCTTGTGTCCAAACAAGTGCATGATACCTCTAATTCCACTGAGATGCATAAGTAGTAAGCCACTCGTATAGTTCTACTGGAAATATAGTGAAAAGATCTCGCATACAAGCTTTCATATCGATTATGTTCTACCCAAGTGCATGTGTTAAACTTAAATTCACTCCTCAAATTCCATGCATATTCTTCCTCCAAATCATGTATCCATTCCTCAATACTTGCTAGAGTTAACCGGTACATCTTTATCATGAACCATCGTGAAAATAATCTGAAAAATGTGTCCCGACAATGGAACCAATGATGTAGCCTAGAATTTACTAGATAACACCCTAGTTACGCTGGCACATCACTCAGCGTAGACTGAGCGCTCACCCAAAGTGTGCAAAGGTACCAGGTCCCTCTTTAGGGTTGTTGTAGCAGGATGTTAGCATGATGAAGGAAGAAACATATATGTCCATAACTAATCCACCATTCTACCATGCATGCTACATTCAGATCTATGAAAGAACAAGCTTAAACAATAATCATGATTAAATCAATAACATGCACTACTCAATTACACACGGGAATGAAACTTAGATTCAGCCAATATCTTCCATCCATTAATAAACACAGAATCTCCTTACAATAATGTCAATTTATACCAATGTGTGCATGGATCTGATACAATAATCCAATCATATGTGCATACCTCTATACCTTCATACATCCATCTCTCCCTATGTGTATATGTTACTATGTACTTCATATCATATATATAGGGTGGGGACTTTCCCTTCACCACTTATCTATTCTAGAAATAGGCCGCATGCTATTAATAACCACCCTCCATTTACAGGCATACACACACATGTAAGTGTGCTATCTATAGACCTCTTATAGTTAATCAAGTGACAATCCAACTCCTAGCTCATCTTCATGAAAAACACTTGATCCGATCCTCTAAAGATAGATAATATGTGGTGTGCATGTCTTTTGCAACATTGGTGTTTTCGCATGCCATATTCTAAGAATAAGTCTTCATGCTCAAAATCAGCTAAGTCCCAAAAGCTGAAATTTCCCTCCACGCGGATTCTTCTTGTCCCTTCACGCCCTTGATCCTTCCCTTCTCTCTTGCATGAACTCCTTATGTGATCTCTAACAAGTATTCTCTCATCAACAATCTCTTAGGTGTCTAAGATGCCCCGATAGCTAAGTGAGATATTTTAGTGCCTCGATGATAGAATCGGAGTGCAATTAACATAGGCTATAATAGATAGAGACCGATATTGGTAGTAGAGAGATGGGATAAGGAAGGCCTTTGTAATTACAGTGGTCTTCTATTTCTTATGCAGAGTTGGCGGTGATGGCTCAAAGAACACATGCTAGTGGATTTGAGACCATAGGCTAGTGGATCAAGACCAATGGTTAGTGGATCAAGACCACAGGTGATCAGATCAAGGAGAGCACTGCGGTACTAGGTAATGGTCTCTATGGAACATTATAAAACATGCATGGGCTGACTTATAGTACTATGTTGATATGGTGACTCGATATTCTCCAGATGTAACACTTTATGTTAATCATTTGGCCATGAGGAAGAAGGCACGATTACTAGTGAATTGAGTGTAGGTCACCCACCTCGAGACCAAAGTGAGGAGGAGGTAGTGAGGGAGGATCTGGTGGAGATGTTGGATTTGTTGGTGTTTAAGTGACTAGGGAGAAGAGGGCAGTTTTCCCCCTCCTAACGGGTTCCTCGGAGAGTTCCATTTTACTGACTCATGATATGTATTGATGATATTTTTGATGTACGGATCATGGAATCCTATTTTTCTATGATATTGATATTATATATTCTAATGTACTACTCATGAAGCCCATTTTTGTGATATATGTTGATGTTGATCATGGTGTTTATGGACTTGATTTATTTATATTATGATGATGATGATGTGGTATATGACCTATTTTATTTGAATTTCATGTGTTGATGGTTTTTAATGTATATTTTAAATTTGAATGTTTTAGTATTATATGGATTTTGATGAATGCATTAGATGTGATGTCAATAAATATGGTTTATGAATATGTTTTGATAAAATGTGGTTGAATGTTTAATTAATTAAATATCTTTAAAATGTTATCGAAATGGATTGTATTAGAAATGTGATTAGGTAAATTATGATAAAAATGAAATAATTTACCCATCATGGATTTGATACATATGTGATGGGTTTTAAAATTATGAACACACTTGCCCATGTAGCCTTAATGATTGTTGAATGAGACCATCAATGGGTAGTTGCACAAATCTTAATAAAATTTGGGATTAAATGAATGTACCTTTCTAAGAGGTGAAAGGGGTTTGAATATGTGTAGGTCAAGATAGGAAAAAGGTTCTCCTTTTCAATGGATTCATAGGGAAATTCCCCATCTTTACATATCGAATTTGAAGAAAACTGATCAATGTGGGAAGTTTTCTATAATGGAAAATTTTATCGATGCGGGAATATTTCCCGGATGCTTTTGATATTGATGTATTTGTTTTGAAGGATGATCAATGCGTGAAGCCTTTTACATAGGTAGTCATCCTTCAAGGCTATGGTATATATTTTTGACAAATATTTTTGACTTTTTACAAATATTCATCCTTCGAAGGATTGATCTATAATTTTGACTAGTAGCTTTCCTTCAAGGGATCAGTCTACTTTTCACTTTTTTTGATACTAACTTTATATTTTGAATAACTTTCCTTCAAGGGATCATTCTAAGATGTGTATATAACCTACACATACATGCCCCATGTCATGATTTTATTTGGTACATAGTAGGTGAATATAATGATTTAAGGGGTTCTTGTAGAGGAGGAACTTGTTCTTAGAAAAGATGTGATGAATAGAGTCATGGTGCTCATATTTAAGTTATATTTAGGATAATGAAAAATAACCACATGTTTTCAAATCATTACTCAATAAGATGGTTTAATGAAGTGATAATATTTTAGATGTAACTACTATCTTGATGATCAATCATGTAATAGCAGAAAGGTTGCAAGTGAAATGAATTTAGGGTTCCTTTTTAGGTTCACCATCAAGGGAAGTGAGACAATACGCTCCTGACCCATACTTGTGAGTGATAACGTATGGACCAATCCAATTAGGGAAAAAATTCCCACATTTACTTCATTCTAATTGAGTGAAATTTTAATTTTCTTTAAGTACACGATCACCAATTTTAAAGTCACACTATTTGACATATTTGGTATGGGCTCATTTGATGTGGTCCTGATAAAATTGATGATGGTCAAGGGCCATTAGATGTTTTTCATCTAACAGTTCAAGTTTCTCTAGATGGTCTTGTCGATATTCTTCGTCGGGATAAAGTATTTAATTGATACATGAAGTAATGGGATTTGAATTTCAAGTGGTACGATAGCTTCAGAGTTATAGGCTAGTGAGAATAGCGTAGGTCTTGTAGGTGTATGGATTTTGGTTTGATAAGCCCATAGAGAAAAATGGATTTGGAGATGTTAATTCCGCTGCGTCATACTATTTTCATAAGGATTTAATTAAGTGTTTTATGTGAGGCTTCACCTATCTATTTTTGGGGGGATAATATGGTGATGAAAAGATGAGTTTGATATTAAATGTGTCATAGACTTTCTTGAGTTATTTTTTCTTAAAATAGTTTCCATTGTCTATGACAAACTTATGCGGAACACCAAAATGACATATAATGTATTGATATATGAAATTAATTATGGGTCTAGATTTAGTTGAGGTTAAAAAGATAAATTCAACCCATTTAGTAAAGTATTAGGTAGTTGTGATGATTTAATGATTTTGTTGAGATGATTTAGGATTGCTAATACCAATGAGGTCTAACCCCCATTGAGAAAAAAGCCATAGGTCCTAAGCGGGTTTTAATGTTTGACGGGGACATGGATGAGGTTTGATTGAAGTTGAAATTTAACACATTTTTTGACATATGCACAAAAATCCTTGGTGATAGTAGGCCAGTACTATCCTAACCGTATGACACGTTGGTGATCAAATTTCAACCAAATGACCTCCACAGAGATCATCATGAAATTCTTAAATTTATTTGATTGATTCATGTGATTTAAGGCATCTTAACAAGATACCATCAAAACTGCATTTGTAAAGGATACCTCCTATGATGAAAAATGGGTGGCACATCAAGGAATGACCGTTTAGCATTGTGTGATAAGTCAGATGGGATTTTAGATTCAGCAAGGTAGTTGTAAATTTACGAGTACCATAGATTATTTATATATTATCAACAATTTTGATAGGATGGAGTTCATTTTTATGTGAGGGGTAATCTAATCATTGAATGATCATGGACACTTTAGTATTTTCTTTTGGCTCTTTCATTTCTAATGAAATGAGGGCTCCTAATGAGGCCATAGTTTCTACAAACTTGTTAGAAGATTGTGGGATGGTTTTAATGGTGTAATGATCAAAGGTACTAAGGAAAAAGTCAATGTTAGCTTTGTATTTTTGTAATATTTCATTTTTACATTGATATTATCCTTTGACTTGATTGATAACAAGATATGAATATCCATAGATTTCTAAAATGTGAACACCTAGGATAAATTTTGTTGTAAGGCCCATGATTAAAGATTCATATTCTACCATATTATTAGTGCATTTGAAGTTAAGTTTGAATGATAACGAAAGTGGAATACCCCAAGGAGGTATGATAACAACATCGGCCCCTCCCCCTTACTGACATTTAGAACCATCAAAGAAAAGGGTTATTTTTATAGGGATAAATTCATATTCATCGACATTACTAATGGATTTGTCAGGGAAGTATTTATGATGGATTTGATTGTTGGAAAGGGGTGCATCTCGCAAGCTGATCTATAATAACCTAGCCCTTAATGGATTTTTTTGATATGAACTCAACGTGAAAAAATCAATCATAAGCATAAGCCATCGAGTGATAAAATCGCTATGATATGGGTTAGAGTGCATGGTTTTGAGTGGATTAAAGCTACTGATGATATATGTTTTTTGATTAGGGAGATAATGATGAAGTTTAGAAGTAGAGAAATATAAGGAACAACATAGTTTCTCACCAATGTAATCGGTTTCATATTCATAGAGTGTGTGAATAATATAATATATGGCTTGTTCTTGATCTTGATCATTACGGTGAGAAATCATAGCACCTAATGAATGATATTAAGTGGATATGTATAGGTAAAATGGCTCCCCCTCATGAGGAGGTGTGAGTACAGGTGGCGATAAAATATAATGTTTAAGTTCTTGTTGTCTCCTAAAAACCACTTTTCATTTTCCAAGTTAAATTTGAAATTTTGAGCTCTCACCTTCCTAAAGTATTTAAACCAAGTTGAAATTTCAAAGAAATAGCAAAATTTGTGCCCTAGTGTTGTTTAAATATATATTTTTCTCATTTTGAGAAATTCTCCATCCCCTGGTGTACGTAATATCCTCTTTATAATCCCCCTTTTTGATCAAAATTGTTCACTTGTTCTACAAAACTTGGGTCGTCAAATCATTTTTTTCCTCCTTTCCTTCAGATCGTGAAGGAAATTTAAAAATTAGAATCAAAATGATGAAGTTCTCTTCCTCTATGTATTTTTCCCACAGTTGGGAATGATGGGCATTTTCTTCCCTGTCAAATTTTGGCCCCATCATCCATAGGTATGTGGACATACCTAATTAGAAGTGGGTCGGCAGAGAAATTTGTGTTTTTGAGCCTCTTTGTAAAAAAGGTGAAAAGTTAAAAAGTGACCCGCAACCTCGATTAGGCTATAAAGGTAAAAGTCAAAGTTGAAGCCTGCAGAGAAAAGTCAAAGTTGAAGCCCGCAGGGAAAAAGTCAAAGTTGAAGCCCACAGGGAAAAAGTCAAAGGTGAAGCCCACTATTGAAAAGTCAAAGTGGACGAGTGGGCCATTGGGGCACTTTTGGAAATTTAACCAAATTCCCAAAAGTGAAGTAAAAGTTCTAGAATGCTCCATGGCTCCACCAAGGTCTCGAGCCCACCGTTGAAAATTCAAAGCGGGAGAGTGGAATGGCGGAGAACTTTGATTTTTTAAGAATTTTTACAAAAAGGTTAAAATCTTGAGAAAAGGGCCATGACTCCATTTCCAATCAGATGGTGCCACATGTCAAGAGTTCAATCGGAGCAACAGGTTGAGAGGAATTTGAGTTTTTGAGCCTTTTTCCAAAAAAGGTTAAAATGTTGAGAAAAGGGTCGCGACCCCATTTCCAATCAGAGGGTGCCACATGTCAAGAGTTCAATCAGAGCAGTGGGTCGGTGGAGGAATTTGAGTTTTGAGCCTTTTTCCAAAAAAGGTTAAAATGTTGAGAAAAGGGCCACGACCCCATTTCCAATGAAAATGTGCCACGTGCCTAAGTTAAAAAGTTGAAGTGGGGGTGCGGGCCAATTTGTTCCAAATTTCCAAATCTCTAAAAAATCACAAAACGCAAAGGGCTTTCCCTCATACCCACTCCAATCTCTTCCTACCACGTGGATGACCCGATTTCAAAGTTATAAGAGAAAATCAAATAGTTTGTATTCAAATTGGAAAATCAAATGTAACGTTCACGTTGCAAGATCTGGTTTTTAACTCGCCATGAGCATTTTCTTTGCAATGGAGGAATTTGAAGAGGCGTAAATGATTTGTAAAGTTGTAACCATTTTGGCATGAGATATAATGGCTCCTCAAAGCCATTCCAGGGGGCAATTGATTTCAAAAAGACCAGAGTGCTCTGTACCTAGAAAAGATAGAAAATGCCATACTTCTTCTATTTTCCCTTTTCCATAGATTTTCCTCTATTCTCAAATCTCTTTACAAACTCGCTTTAGCTTCAATAATAAAAGAATGAATTTTTCACCTCTTTGATTGAGGGATTGATTGTTACCTTTTACGACTAATGAGTTTCATTCGGTCTTGTAGCTTCTCCTCATGGATTTTTTTCTTCTAACTATAAATGTGTGTAAATGAAATTTCTAATTAATGTGTGTGGGAATATGATATTCTACTCAAAACTTTAGTTTTATCCTACCTCCATTTCCACTCCTCTTCCCTTTCCAAGACAAAGTTTCTTATCTAGCGAGAAATTGCTAGCTTTGCACACGAGGTTAGTGGAGTTCCCTTGTTGGATCTCTAGTCAAAAGGCCACCATTGAAATCCACCTTTTATACATGCACCTATGAAAGTTGCACCGTTCAAGAAGAGGCTCTTAGATTCCCATAGCGTTGGCTTGAAACCCACCATTTTTTCCACAAGACAAATTTTCTTGCCAACAGTTTTTGGTGCCCACCATGGGGCAGATTTTGTAGCATCTGCACCTAAAAATGACCTCAAGGTCATAAAATACAAAAAAAAATTCTAGAAGAAATTGTTTTGGATATTGAATAATCACACAAACTACATGGATGTAAATCATGGCTATTCTAAGAAATCCTCTTGTTGAGAGAAATGATTTAGTCTTTCACATCCAAGCAGCATATCATTTCCGATCTAAGAGAAGCTATTTGGCATAATAGACTAAGTGTCAATCAATACTTCATTTCCATTAGGATTTTTGACCTAGAAGATGAACATGTTGTTGAATTGGAAAGGAAAAAAATGGTAGAGACAAATTCCAAAGCACCCCAGAAGAGTATAAACTTTTAAGCTAGATGATAAAAGATACACCCTAAGAATCGAGGTAAGGAGGACAAATTGATCCCACATTTGAAGAGCTTGAAAGAGAGGAAAGAGCTGAAGAGGAGATAAGGGCTCAACTTGAAGAAATAGAAAGACTCCAAATTGAAGTAGAAGAAAGAGCAACAAGTAGCCTTAACAAGATTGGAGGCTAGAAATAGGAATAGAATGGGTGATCATGAGCATGAAGTACGTAGGCCTAACGTACCATGGGGAAGAAATATTAGTCCACTTGCTCTTCCATAACCACTTCATGAGCTCCCAAGAGGCTCAAGAAAGAAATTCCCAAAATTCAAAGGGGATGGTTCTCAGCTCCCTGAAGAACATGTAGCAGCATTCATCACTGCTTATGGAGTGTTGGGAGTTGAAAATGAAGATGTTTTAGTTAGGATTTTTGTAGAGTCACCCAAGAAAGAGTTGTTTAATGGTTTTTGTGCTTTGTTTTATCCTTTCCTTCCTTTTTCTAAGATTTTTGACCTTTTCTCACCACCGCCTTAGCATTTTCATGCTCCTTTGATTAATGTTTTATGTTCTCCCTTAGAATAGTGTTTCTTCATTGTTTAATGGTAAAAGAGTTCTAATGGGAATTACCTTTGGGTGAATGTGAAATCTATAAATAGCAGCTTGTTTTCAAGCAAATGGCCCCTCAACTTCTCATTTCCATTGTTTAGTCTTTCAATTTCTTGTTTAGAGCTCATTTTTTTTCATGTTTGCATCCATGCTAGTTTTCCTTTGTTGTTGGAAGCCATTCGATCTTCTTGCTTCAGTCTTGTTCATTGTTGTTCATACAAATTAGTTTAGAGTAGAGTAGTGTCATTTGTAGATTGAATCCATTAGAGTTACAGGTTGTGTTCTTCATGAAGGTAGATTCTAGAATCTCTCAGTACACTTGTGTTGTATTCCCACAATAAATCCCGCTAGGAATTACATACGCCAAGCTCTGTCACTTGTGTTGTCCCTCTCCTACTCGCATTATATTCGGTCTATATCCAAAGCTTCCATTGTTCAAAATACCTTTTTCTATTGATGCTAGCATATACATGCTCTTCTGGACTCACGTGAACATGAAGGAATGAGGAGATCATTCTAAGGGGAAAAATCATACACTACTAGATTCACCACTGTTCTACAAATTCCAGGTTTTATCTATCAAAGTTCTAGTTAAAACATATCAAATAGAGTAGTGAAATATTTCATTTCAGTTAAGTTTCATTTTCGATATTTCCAGGGAAGTTATGGGGATTGATAGTTTCTGAGAAACTATGATTCATTCCTCACTTCTGAGGTAGGATCGAGAATCTTTCAATTAAGTTAATCAGCTATCTAGTTATTTAGGATAAACTCACAACTGCACAGGAAAGTAGCTACACCGGGCTACCTTGCTTGTTTTAATTTTGTTATTAGATTAGTTGTCATTTTCTGAATATATTAGATTAGTTTCTCTTTCAATTCTATTCAAAATTCTATCAAAAATACAAAAATAGAGGAATATATATATGTTGTAGATATATCTTGCATAATTAGTTTATTTATTTCATTTTAGTTAGGTTTATATTGATCTTGTATGACAATCACGGGACCTAGGGAGCCCAGGGAATATGTTTTTGAGCCAATCGTGCCTCAACCCAATCTTGTTGTAGCATTAACTAACATAGACCAAAATCTCAGAATTCAGGTCTTCCGAACAACAATAGACCTACAAGAAATCAACACACAACTAAGAGGATTAAACATAGAAGATGACAAAGCACACACATGTTCTAGTCAAATCAGCCAAATTATAGACTGCCTTGATAGATATTGTATGAATTTAGAAGGACCGAAAGAGAGAAAACATTCGGTTGTGATCCACTAGTCCCACAGCCCAGATGTAGGAGACCTCCTCATTGATATAGACACTAGCTTATGTATCCAAGTTTCCAAAACACCTGTTAGGTACTCCGAGAAAATCATGCAACTTCTAGTTCTAAACATAGAGGCCAAAAAGGCATACGACTACTGGATACTCAGAATTAGGGGTTGACTCTTCATATGACCATAGGAGGTCCACAACAACCATGAACTTACGGTTGTGATCCATAGGTCCCACAACCCAATGGGCCTACAAATCAATCCAATATTGATGTTGGTTTGTGAACATTAGTATTTAGGTCCTCTCCACTCCCACCAGACATTATCACACAACTATCATTATTAAACATAATAACTAATCAAGCTAAAGATTTCGGACTAGACCAGAGAATCATCCATAAACACCAAAAGATCCACTACACATTTAGCCATTCCATTTTCATGACCTTGTCAGAGAGATATATATGAAGCACCCATAGGTCATCTTCCACGTATTCCACAACCCATAGATCGGATCACGTAGAGCTCGATATTGATTGGAGCCTTCGAGTAGCTATCCTCGCCAAATGATCTATCACACCGGTTTAGGTTAGGAGGGCCTTCTTTGCCTTAGATTCACAGATCCCACTATTGTGTGTTGAAGACATAAGATTACCTAACTAGTTTATCTGCATCCCACGTGTATTCCATCCCCACCGGCTATCTCGACATGACCTCGGGAGGTCGGGTGCGAGGAAGAGTTACTTGTAGATTCTCATGCTCGCATGTCACTTTTCCATCATACAAAATTGGTGAACCCGACGTGAAACTTCCTACCTTCTGGTTCGGAGTCTTATTTCTACTTGTTCTTCCAATTAGTTTACTTTTCATCTTTTCCACCTCTTTAGCCTCACATCAGCTTCACCAACAAAATTGGTGAACCTGATGTGACTCAAACTAATTTTCCTCTTTTTTCTTTTCTTTCATCCACCTTCACTCTTTCCCATTATTCTATGGGTATTCATATACCCCGAATATGTCGGGATACGATGCATATGGCAGACCTCTCCTAGGTCTTGAAGCATACTACGATCAACTAAATAGACAACCATCACCCTCGCTCTCAGCATGGGGTGACAACTATTCAACTAACCGTTTTCAACACAAACTCCACCTCAAAGGACTAGATATAGTTCTTCTTTCCAAATAGAGGAGTTGGATCAGCTCACTCAAATGCAACAACCAGAGCCTTCAAGCTCAAACAATATGATGCTCACTAGAGAATCTGGTTCATCTCCTTAGGTGTTTCTTAGACCACAAATTAGTAGATAGTTAGATCCATATCTATTTTTAGATGACGAATACTTAGCACGTTATGCTAGGAGTGAACAACGCTCTCAAAATATGTACCCATCTATAGGAGGTTTGCAAACACAACCCGAGGTCTCATTCCAAGAAAACACCCCCATTCCTCCACCTATAGGAAATGCCCTGGTGAAACTTGGTAGGGCACCGATCAATTCATAGCAGGATACCATATGCCTATACAACCTCAAGATATACAACAAACACCACTAAGGAAAAATATCATGTCTTCACCAAACGAGGTCATCTCAGCCTTAGTTGAGAAGGTTAGAGGGTTGGAACTTGCTCAAGCAAGTCAAAATTCATAGTTCATGCAAGCAAGAACTTCCAATCCTCCACATCATCCTAGCCAAGTAGACCTCCTCACAGGAACAGGCACGTTGGGCATGCCTCCTCAGTATTCACAACAAACACCAACTAGAACCACGTTTTCTAACGCCGCTCTAGTTGAAAATATAATACCTCCCGGTTTAGTACAAAACAATCCATTCCTGAGCAATGCTCCTCCATACTTAAACATGTATTCCAAATCACCACAGGGAGATATGTTCTCTTCTCCTAGCATGTTTTCTCAAACCACATGGATTTCCTTATGCCCCTACAAATACATATGCTATGCCATATCAACAACCCATTCCACCTCCACCCCCTCAGCAAACACCATCAATGGTCGAAACCTATGCGATAGGGACTTATTCAAAATATTTGAAAGAACCTTTAGACTTCACTATACGAAGCGTCATGCTTCCAAGACCTCTCCCGATCTACCCAAGTACAAAGGAGAGGGAGACCCAAATGCACATATTAAGGCCTATGCCACAACCATTCGAGAACTGCTCCCTTGGGATGGAGTTGTTGCTAAAATATTCCCAAAACTTTAGAGGGTATCACCCTCGATTGGTATTATAGAATACCTGAAGCCTCAATACATTCATTTAAACAACTCATTTCAGAGTTCATCAAGGCATTCGACATGAACAAATTGTTGAGAATAGGAATCAGGGAATTCTTGCATATTAAACAAGAACACAATGAATCTGTTGCTCATTTCATCCAAAGATGGCATACAGTCCTCTATTCTTCAGCAAGTGCTCCAAACATGGATCAGATGGAACTATGTGATTTATTCCTTCATTCTCTCAGCAGAGAGATAAAGGAAGAAGTCTAGAAGTTCCCACTAAGAACTTATGATGAAGTGCTCGAGAGTGCTCTCCGAATAGATCAAGCTGCAATAGATAGTGGTCGCAAGACATATGGAACAAATGGGAGGTTAATCATCCCCAACCAAAACACTACGACTTATCCTACTACCACAAATGCCAATCAAGGACCTAAAATCCTTAACAAAAACCATGGAGTGACAACAGATGGAGTGACTGACCAAACAAAAAGAAAACATTGTAAATGTTCCACCACCAGTTAACAATCAATGAAACAACAATTTTACCCCAACAATCAACGCGGTGGATTTTAATCATCCCCAAATGACAACAACAAAACAACAACAACAACAATGGAAGATCCAGACACAGGGTCCAAGTCAAAACTCAACTGGATATCAAAACCAAACCAAAGGCAACAAACACAAAACTTTAATCCTAATAGTCAACAGTTTAATCAGAGTTTTGGACCACAACACGTGCCAAACCAACAACCTAGGAGTTATAATCCCAACTCGTATTGTGGTTTCCACAAAATTTGAGGCCATGACACTAGGACTTGCCATGATTACAATAAGTTCATGCAACATTTTCCAGAAGAACAAAGACAACTCTTCATAGATATGTTCTTAACAGATTTTGTGACACCTATGCCAAATACTTTCTTTCAGGGGGTAGTTTCCCTCAAAACGCACCTCTTAAGATCTTCAATGATCCACTTCCAAATCACAATAACAATAATAAATTAAATCCAAATGGGATGAACAAAGGTGTAATGACAGGAAATAATGATCATGAAGCCTCAACTTCACTAAATCCACCTGTCGCACCACAATTAGGAAATCAGCCATGAACCAAGATAGTTGGTCTAGTGGAGTTAGATACTGAGCTGCACGTAGAAGCCATAACAAGAGCATGAGAATATTCTTCTCAACCAAATCCAATCTATCCACTAG
The DNA here is from genome assembly GCA_018340775.1 of Taxus wallichiana var. yunnanensis. Classification (NCBI taxonomy): domain Eukaryota; kingdom Viridiplantae; phylum Streptophyta; class Pinopsida; order Cupressales; family Taxaceae; genus Taxus; species Taxus wallichiana. The sequence goes on along the minus strand of CM031244.1, from coordinate 98,692,802 downwards.
AGCCAGATAACATTCAACAAACGTTGGTAAAACCCATAGGTGCTTATGATTTAATTAATGACTTAACAAAGACCTTCTCTCACATCTCCTTTTTGGACTTATTGAAAAATTCTCCTACCCATAGGGCTGCTCTTTTAGAAGCACTAGGTCTAGGTCATTTAATTAACATCACTCCACCTCCCGAAACACAAGTAAACCATATAGACTTTGATATCCACCCTCCAGGGCAGCCAGATAGGGATACCGAGTTTATATTCGACATAAACAAAATGCCAACAGATGCTGAAATTACACGTAGAGGTGATCCGGCCTTGCATTTACAGGTGTGGGTTTACAATAATTACGTTAAACATGTAATGGTTGATGATGGGGTAGTAGTTAACATTGTCCCCTTCTCTTTCCTTCAAAAGCTAGGATATGGAGAAACAAACTTCCACAACAAGAAATACGCTAAGAGGTTATGATAGCCTTAAAGCTACTTCAATTGGGACTATAATACTACCAATCACCTTAGGACCCAAGACAATCCTCACCAAGTTTTATATCATAGATCAGGAAACCAACTATAATATGATCCTCGGTTCGACCATGGATACATCGCATGAAAGCAATCCCTTCTACGTTATTCCAGAAATAAGATTCTTACACCTAGGAAAGATATTCGTAGCAAAAGGTGACCCAAAACCATTCGACATACACCTAGCAGACCTGAAGAAAAGACCAAGCATTCACTCTGAGTTTGAACTCCCAACAAACCAACTTAACAAACCAATCGACTCAAAACCGGAAGAAAAATTAATACCTACAATAGAACTAGAAATTACAAACCTAGTCAAGGGCATCCCAGCCCTCAAGGATGAAGCTAACATTGTAGAAACAAGTGTCATTAGGAACTACTACAAAAATTGTCAAGTTACTGGAACAAGATCTACCAATTTTCCTACCATTTGATTCCACAGGTATGGGATGTACCCTAGGAGTTGGTTCTCTTCCAACAGAGGAACTTTGCATGGTAGAAGTAACCAAAATAGAAGAAACAGATGCAAAGAATGTCCCAACATCCATTTTTCCTAGTAAATATTGGACTCTCCACTTTGATGGAGCTAGATGTCGCTATGGAGCCGGGGCAGGTGTGATCTTTACTTCTCCTGAGGGAAAGATCCTACCTTTTTCTTTTAAGTTAAACTTTGAATGTACAAACAATGGACGCTGAGTACGAAGCCCTCCTCCTTGGCCTCATCATAGCCAAAAGGATTGGTGTTAATGACATCAGAGTGTTAGGAGACTCGCAATTAGTTGCAAACCAAGTCTCTGAAGTATATGAGACTAGAGTTGAGCACTTACAACTCTATAAAACAGTGGTATTAGATCTAAGCAAAGGATTCAACTTCATATCCATTGAGGCAATCCCACGAGAACAAAACCTTCTCAGATTCAATAGCAACCTCAGCTTGTGTTTTACCCCAAGTAATGAGTTGGAAGATACAAGTTTCAAGGTATCACTTCGTACTGAACCATTGGTGAAGAAAATGTCAACAAACCCTCTTCTAACACATACAACTGAGAATGAATCTTCTATCTTACATCATGTTGATAGTGATAAAGTCACTCTCGAATATCTAAATGCCTATGCAGAGCTACACCTTGCTCACCCTATAGTTGATCTTTCCCTAATACCACACTCCTCTTCCTACTTTGGAAATCCCATGGTAGAGTCTCCTCCATAGAAGGATCTCGATATCTACGAGATAGAAAATGGAGAAAGCTTGGAACTACCTCCAGCCCCACCTGAATTTGAAGAAGGTAACACTTCTTTGATAGAAGAAACCATTGACATAAACATTGGAATGGAGGAAGAACCAAGAATTTTGAAGTTGGGATCCTCGCTAACTCCGGAAGAAATAGAAATACACACCCAAATCCTCAAAGAACATCAAAAGGATTTTGCATTTAATTATAAAGAAATGACAGGTATCGCACCACAAGTTGTGGTACATAATCTTGTCACTAAACCAGATGAAGCCAATTAAATAGAAGTCAAGACCAATGAAGCCAAAAGTGGCTCTCATGGTAAAAGAGGAAGTAGTAAAACTTCTCCAAGTAGGATTCATCAAGCCCATTGACTATTCACAATGGGTGTCTAATATCATTCCCATCCTCAAAAAGAATGGGAAGATACGCATTTGTATAGACTTTGGGATATTAACAAAGCTTGTCCCAAGGATGATTTCCCATTACCATCCATTGATGTTATCATTGATGCAACAGCTGGATTTGAACTATTGTCCCTCATGGATGGGTTCTCAAGGTACAATCAGATTAAAATATCTAAACAAGATCAAGCCAAAACCACATTTATAACTCCTGGGAACTTATTGTTATGTTGTCATGCCATTTGGTCTTAAGAACGCCAGTGCTACGTATCAGCGGGAAATGACTTATATATTCCATGATCTTATCCATAAAATTGTGGAATCATATGTGGATGACTGTTGGCCAAGGCCAAGAAATGTTGTGATCATCCGGAAGTGCTCCGTATCATCCTCTCATGACTAATTGAGTATGGTGTCACATTAAACCCAGAGAAGTGTGTTTTCGGTGTAACAGGAGGCAAACTTCTAGGATACATTATATCTTCACGAGGGATTGATGTTGATCCGGCCAAAAATATGGGTTGTTCTCGAAATGATCCCACCTTGGATGAGTCTAGAATCAGGTCATTTCTTGGGAAACTCGGTGCAATCCAAGGTTCATCCCAGATTTAAGCTTTTCCATTCATCCAATCAACAATCTACTCAAGAAAGATTATAGTATCGATTGGACTGAAGATTGCAATGAGGCCTTTGAAGTAGTTAAGTGCTTCTTGTTGTCACCACCCATGCTAATGCCTCCCAAGCTAGACCACCCTTTGATCCTATACTCACGAGCCACTCATGTCTCACTGGCCTGCATGTTGGCTCAAGAAGATGATGATAAATGAGAACGTGTGATCTATTTCATTAGCCAAACGTTGCTTGATTATGAAACACGTTACACACAGGCAGAGAGAGAATGCCTTGCCATAATTTTTGCAACAAAATGTTTGAGACATTACATGTTAAACTAGGAAACAAGGGTCATTGTAAAGATAAACCATTTACGAACATTTCTCACACAAGGATCTTTATCTAAAAAAGTTGGCCATTTCATAACCCTAATGGGAGAATTTGAGTTAACATTTGTAAACCAAAAATCATGTTAAAGGACAAATCATTGTAGACTAGTTAGCTGACAATCCACTAGATGGAGGTGAGCTGGTAGATCTAGACTTTCCCGATGAATGTGTATACTTTGTCGAAACCAGACCCCCATTTCTACATGTCCTGGTATACTGATATCATCAATTTTATCATGGACCATACATACCCGAAAGTGCCACGTCACAACAAAGAAGGTGGTTATGCATTATTACCACTAAATATGTTGTTTTAGACCAAGTGCTCTATCGTAGAGCCTTCGACGGCATGCTTCTAAGATGCGTCGACATAGAAGAATCCAAGAGGATTCTTCATGAATCCCATAGTGGGATATGTGGGGGCCACTTCGGTGGTCATGCCACCACTCACAAAATACATCGGATGGGCTATTTTTGGCCCACTCTCGAACATGATGTAGTGGAATTTGTACAAAGTGCCACAAATGTCAAGAATTCTCTCACGAGATTCACATGCCAACACAATCCCTGCAACCAATAGTGACTCCGTGGCCCTTCTCCACTTGGGGTCTAGACTTAATAGGGAAATTCTCTCCCTCATCAACCGATGGCCATAATTTTATAATCACAGCCATGGAATATTTTACCAAATGGGTGGAGGCCATGCCTCTCACCACTGTACCAGGTTCGGTGATTGCCAAATTCATTTTGAACCAAATTATCTGCAGGTATGGTGTCCCACAAGTCATTATCTCAAATAATGGCACGTCCTTTAAGAATGATGAGGTTTGTGAGTTATGTAGCAAGTTCAAGATAAACCATCACATGACCTCTCTTTACTACCCTCAAGCCAATGGGTAGGCCGAAGTGACAAACAAAACATTGAAAGCTATTCTCCTCAAAACAAGTAAAGGAAAACAAATGAGATTGGCATTTAAAATTATATCCGGCCTTGTGGGCCCACCGAACCTCAATAAGAACACCAATAAGAGCAACTCCTTTCTCACTGGTATTTCGGAGCAGAAGTAGTTCTCCCACTTGAGGTTGAAATACCCAGTCTCCGCATCTCATTACAAGGGATTCTGGATGAAGAAGCTTATAGGGAGGCATGCCTCTCTCAACTAGAAAGCCTTGATGAGGCCAAGTTAAATGCCGAACAATGGCACAGAGCCTATGTTGACCGGATGTGCCAGTGAAGTATAACAAAAAAGTCTATGAGTGAGAAATATATGAAGGAGATCTAGTTCTAAGACTAGACAACTCGGATCGATAAGAAAACCGGTGAAGGAAGAAAGTTCGGCCCAAATGGTTGGGCCCATACCGAGTCATGAAGGACTACGAAATGGTGTATATCTCTTGTGCACACTAGAAGGTGAGGAATTTGGTGAAACTATCAATTCCTTGCACCTTAAGTGGTTTTACGCATAAAATGTCAAAGTCATTGCTAGTACATTATAGCTACCTACATTGCATTAGTCTTTTAGCTGCTTCATTCTGTCCATTTCGTAAAAATGATAGTTCAGGAGCTTACTCTTAAAAAAAATTACAAATTTATGAAGATATTGGCAAAAATATTCATATCACATCTCTTCAAACATCATCAAATATTTTCAAATCTTCTCATCAATTTCGACAGACAAACATTGACAGAAACCATACCAAGACCTGCATACTTGGCTTTGTTCTTTCTTTCTACTAGGTAAAGTTGTCCTTGCCTACGGTCTGTTCTGGAAGCTTCTTGGTGTCACATCTATCCCTCTTAAAATCTCTTGGAATGAAAGGATATCCCAAAGTCTTAGATCAGAAATGTCAAAATCAAATGAAATCAAAAGCACCAAGCAAACAAAATATTTTATTTTACACACTTCTTTTGCCCCATCAACCTTCGGTGATAAGCCCACATCTCTTATTGGTGATGTGAGGTTGGGAAAGGAAAGAAGTGCCCTTACTCACCTATATCTTGCCTTTGGTGACAAACCCATGCTTCTTACTAGTGGCGTGAGGCAGGGTGTGGGGGTCCTAGTCACACAAACTAACAAATCTTGGTATGCTAAAAACACAAGTCAAATTATGTTAAGAGAAAGCAAATATCCAAACATCCAAATTCCAAAGAGATCAAATCCTCAAAACCAGATTTTGTCAACCAAGTTGCCATTTATGAATCTAAGTCTAGATAAACTGAAAAGTAAGTGGCCTTCTAAGCTTGGTAGTAGTTCTGAGTAGGGTGGGTGTGTAGGTCCAAATTTGGTTCTTGTTCTTGGTTTGTCTGTCTCTCATCATTCCATTCAATCAAACTCATACAACTTGTGCCCTTCCTAATTCTTGGTGTTGAGCCCTCGCATCTTACTAGTTGTGTGGATTTGGGATTGGGGCAAGTTCATCTCTTTATCACTATGCATTCATCACATTTTTCCAATATAAGAAGGAATTACAAACATTTCCCAAAGAGTTCAAAAGTTCAGTACTACCATATGTTAGTATCATCTCATATCAACACGACAAAAACATATAAAGTAAAACATTCTATTTACTATCATTTGTTGTCCATTGCATACATTCTGGAAACATGAAAAGAAAATATTCTAAAAACATCTAAAAACACATTTAGAAAATGAGTCACAAAATTCAAGATACCAAGAGTCTAGATCCAAAGATATATATATATATATATATATATATATATATATATAATCAAAGTTTCATATACAATGCCATCATGCACTAGGCATGGTCAAAATGCTCAATGAGCCCGAGAAAGTACAAAAATACTCATATAAACAACCTAACAAAGGTCACTACAAAAAGAGCCAAGTGGCCTCTCAATCCCTATGGGATCCCTCCGAAGGTGCACGATCACGTCTAGGACTCCTGGCACGCCGGCGCTCTTGAGTGCACTGAGGGCTCGCGGTCCCGAACAGTAGCTGTAGCCTCGCTATGAGAGTGGCTCCTCCTCATCAAGTGCTCTGCAGCCCTATACCCAGCTACCTCGGCATGGAGGGAAGTCACCATCTTGGCCACATGCCAGATAGGGGAAAAAACATCGGTATGCCTACCAGCTGCTAAAGGCTCCCCTGCATCCATGGATAGCTCAGCACGAGTCTTCTCCATGGGGAGCATCAGGGTGTCAGTACATACCCGGTGAATCAAGTCTCGCCACTCATCAAGTAGTCTCTGCAAGCAAAGGAGAAAACAAATTAGAAAATAATCAAAAGGTGAAACCAAGGATGAACAAAAAGAGAGGTAGCAACTAAGGCAATTCTAGCTAAAAAAAATATCAAAAGAAGAGTGACAACTCACTCGGATCTCCGGGCCTCCAAGAAGGATCTCTGGGATCCACGCCTACCATGGATGCCACCACTGACTGGTGTCCTCCTCCTACATCTGGGGACAACATGGCATCCTACCATGGACTCATCCTCTCCACCTAGGTCCTGAGAAAGTAACTCCTCTGAGACTAGAGTCACCCTCTCCATGCTCTGCTCTGCCCTCTCGGCTGTAGGATCTCCTGAGTGTCATGCCACTCGGGATCGCTATCCTCTTCCCCACCCGACTCACTGATCTCCATGTCCTCAGTCTCCTCCTCCATCTCTCCCCTGTGAACTCCTCAGACTCGAGTCTATATCAATGGGGTCATCACTGCTATGGGCAGGACCGGTGGCAATCCAAAGTAAAGGTGCTGAGGAGCACCGAGCTCTCTCTCAAGTGTGTACCACCCTCCTAGCTATGCAATAGGGATGCCAGGAGTAACAACAGTCCAACCCGGCCTCTAGGACCTCCCCTAGCCTCCCGAACTGATCTGAACACTGGCACCACTGGGGGAAGCATGTCAATGTAAGCAAGGCCAAACTGCTGAGGCACTCGATCAAAGGGGTGTGTCTCTACCTTCCCCATCCTATCCACAAGCTAGCCCTGTAGTAGAGCAGGAAATCAAAGTAAAGGTCTCCTCACCCCACAACCCCGCCATGGCCTGATAAGGTGTGGCCTCCATATCCTCAGTAGTCAGGGAAGCAACTGGCTGGTGGGGTGCTCTAAGCACCATCATCTCTATCCATCTAGCTGCCCTCACGGCCCCGGGATCCTCCACCTCTATGCCTCTCCCATAAGGGATAATGCGCTCATAGACCCAACTCATAACTAAGGTCGGATGGCTCAGTGACTGTCCCTATAATCGAACCACCCTGTATAAGTCGTGATAGGTGGTCCCAAGTATATCGGCTCCCCAGGCATAAATCGACCATGTGCCTCAATCTATGTGTGATGATGGGGGCCCAAGTAGAGAAAAGTATCCCCTCCCTTGTCCCCGATCAATCTCAAAGCAAGGATGCCCATAATGGCCTGACGGATCAGAGGGATGGGCAAGCCAGGAATAGAATGGACCTTCACCCCCTTCTTTGAACCAGTGGAGACAACTGTGTCTCCCATATAGGTGGCCCACTGAGTCACCTGAGCTCTAGATACTACTGTATCAAATGAAAGTCTCCTCCCAATAATCGGGACTCCCAAAATGTGGTAGACATCCTCTAGGGTGATAGTCCACTCACCCCTAACACCTAGAAATGGAAGGTGTTCCGATCTGCATCCCAGTAAGAAAATAAGTCACATAGTATGTGACTGGCAAGTGTAACGTGGGGGACCCGTGCGATCCTCAATATATACCCCTCCGAGAGAGTATCCTACTCAGCCTGAGAGAGTGCATCTAACACTGCTGGAAGCCAATCACACTCCCTCTCTCGGCTCCATCTAATGTACTCTTCCTTCTTCTACAAAACACCCAAAAACACGTAAAAAGAAGCAAGTTAGTGCCAAGATTACATTGGAAAAATCATTAAAGCAAGTAAGAATACTAAAAATGCAAAAATAAACTCAAACTAGTGTTGTTTTAACACTCTGTAGAGGACCGCCACCCTGAGCAAGGGTGGTGGCGGTTCCATAACCACCACCTTAAAAGGTGGCGGTCCTGTAACCACCACCCTGCTCAGGGCGGTGGTCCTGTCCCATGACTACAAATGGGTCGCATGCCCTAAAAATGCTTAAAAATACAAAAATTGACCATTTTAGCTAAAACAAAAGCCTACCCATTAGGCGCCCCCTAAGAGACACATTTAAAACTGACATTTCTAAAAATAACCCCCACAACAAAGATTTCATCATTTTAACATTTTGGGTGCAAAAATGTTAAATCAAGAAGAACTAACCTGGGATCTCGTGGGTCGAGGTTCTGCTCATGGAGGCATGATCGCTATCTCGATATGAACGTTTTGACTATACTCTCATTGAAAACCATCACCGTGGGTCCCAGAGCTCAAAAACTATCAAATCACACATGCAAATGAATAGGAAAAAATGGTATATATATATATATATATATATGGTGTTTTGACTCATTTTGAATGCCCCTTTCGCAGGTTTAGAGCGCCGATGGAGGTAAGTTCTCATCCCCACGCAAATGGTAAGTCCTCATTTCATACTAATTTAGTATTTATTTTTTGATTTATTTTATCTATCTGCACTTGAGTCCTCTTTCCATTTTACAGGTAGTAGGGAACTCGGATGGTGACATTTTGACACACACGGGCATGTCAGGTATAATTTCTAGCTTCCCATTTTGGGACCGCCATACTCGGACCCACCATTTTATGCCTCTTCATGGTTAAAATGCTTCTCTCGAGGGGGCAATATGTACGTACCCAAAATTGTAGGGTACTGTACCACCGAACGATGTTACACATGCCCCAATGATGATACAGGTCACCTCGCAAGGTGTTTCGGGATCCAGAGAAGCTCACAAAGTATATGTTAGCATCCCAAATGCTTTATCCAAGTTCCTTGTGCTTTTTTTTATCCTCTGCCTTTCTTTTCTAAGCTTTTTGACCTTCAGTGATGAAAAACCCCACCGCCGCCAGGTGGTGGTGAAACCACCGCCGCCCGCCTCAGGCGGCGGTCCTTCACATTTTCCAACACGCTCCTTTGATCATGACTTGCATAATTTTTCAACTTTCACCAGCTTTTCTCAACCACCTTAGCTCGTATTAATGTTTTATGTTCCCTGGAATAGTGTTTCTTCATTGTTTAATGGTAAAAGAGTTCTAATAGGAATTACCTTTGGGTGAATGTGAAATCTATAAATAGCCAGCTTGTTTTCAAGCAAATGGCCCCTCAACTTCTCATTTCCATTGTTTAGTCTTTCAATTTCTTGTTTAGAGCTCATTTTGTTTTCATGTTTGCATCCATGCTAGTTTTCCTTTGCTGTTGGAAGCCATTCGATCTTCTTGCTTCAGTCTTGTTCATTGTTGTTCATACAAATTAGTTTAGAGCAGAGTAGTGTCATTTGTAGATTGAATCCATTAGAGTTGCAGGTTGTGTTCTTCACATAAGGTAGATTCTAGAATCTCTCGGTACACTTGTGTTGTATTCCCACAATAAATCCCGCTAGGAATTACATACGCCAAGCTCTGTCACTTGCGTTGTCCCTCTCCTACTCGCATTATATTCGGTCTATATCCAAAGCTGCCATTGTTCAAAATACCTTTTTCTATTGATGCTAGCATATACATGCTCTTCTGGACTCACGTGAACATGAAGGAATGAGGAGATCATTCTGAGGGGACAAAATCATACACTACTGGATTCGCCACTGTTATGCAAATTCCAAGTTTTATCTGTCAAAGTTCTAGTTAAAACATATCAAATAGAGTAGTGAAATATTTCATTTCAGTTAAGTTTCATTTTGATATTTTGCCAGGAAGCTGTGGGGATTGATAGTTTTTGAGAAACTATGATTCATTCCTCACTTCTGAGGTAGGATCGAGAATCTTTCAATTAAGTTAATCAGCTATCTAGTTATTTAGGATAAACTCACAACTGCACAAGCAAGTAGCTACATGGGCTACCTTGCTTGTTTTAATTTTGTTATTAGATTAGTTGTCATTTTCTGAATATATTAGATTAGTTTCTCTTTCAATTCTATTCAAAATTCTATATCAAAAATACAAAAATAGATATATATATATATATATGTTGTAGATATATCTTGCATAATTAGTTTATTTCATTTCAGTTAGGCTTATATTGATCTTGTATGACAATCACGGGACCTAGGGAGCCCAGGGAATACATTTTTGAGCCAATCATGCCTCAACCAAATATTGTTGTAGCATTAACTGACATAGACCAAAATCTCAAAATTCAGGTCTTCCGAACAACAATAGACCTACAAGAAATCAGCACACAGCTAAGAGGATTAAACATAGAAGATGACAAAGCACACACGTTCTGGTCAAATCAGCAAATTATAGACTTACCTTGATAGATATCCGTATGACTGTAGAAGGACCTAAAAGAGAGAAAACATTCGGTTGTGATCCACTAGTCCCACAACCAGATGCAGAGACCTCCTCGTTGATATAGACACTAGCTTACGTATCCAAGTTGCTAGAACACCTGTTAGGTACTCTGAGAAAATCATGTAACTTCTAGTTCTAAACGTAGAGGCCGAAAAGGCATATGACTACTGGATACTCGGAATCAGGGGTTGACTCTTCATATGACCATAGGAGGTCCACAACAACCACAAACTTACGGTTGTGATCCACAGGTCCCACAACCCAACGGGCCTACAAATCAATCCAATATTGATGTTGGTTTGTGAACATTAGTATTTAGGTCCTCTCCACTCCCACCAGACATTATCACACAACTATCATTATTAAACATAACAGCCTAATCAAGCTAAAGATTTCTGGACTAGACCAGAGAATCATCCATAAACACCAAAAGATCCACTACACATTTAGCCATTCCATTTTCATGACCTTGTCGGGAGATATATATGAAGCACCCATAGGTCATCTTCCACGTATTCCACAACCCATAGATCGGATCATGATAGAGCTCGATATTGATTGGAGCCTTCGAGAAGCTATCCTCGCCAAACGATCTATCACACCGGTTCAGGTTAGGAGGGCCTTCTTTGCCTTAGATTCGTAGATCCCATTATTGCGTGTTGAAGACATAAGATTACCTAACTAGCTTATCTCGCATCCCGCGTGTATTCCATCCCGACCAAATGGCGAGTAAAAAGGTCGAGTTCAAATTTAGTCACCACTAATCTAATGTTCCAAAAATGGCAAATGACCTAGTTTCCTTGAAGAAGAAGTTGTCACAAATCACAATGAGGAATACTCCAAGGAGACAAAATCCTCCCTGATAAACCAAGAATTTCTCCACCTCCTTGAATGCTTTCCCTTGAATCACCACTAGTCAATGCCATCTATGACAATAGGGAATAAGAAGAAGGAGCAGGACATTGAGAAAACTTAAGAAGAAAGCATGGATGAATATGAAAATTGTCTTGCAATTGAAGAGTTTGGCATGCATAATGGCTGATTGAATACGTTGATGATGAGGAGGAAGGTGATGAAGAAGCTCCAAGTTTTTCATGTGTTTTTTTCACTTGTGCACAATCCAAGAATGATGTTTCAAATTTCAAAGGAGTTGCAGAATCGAGAGTAGGAAGAACAAATAAGACATATCTTCAAAGCCTCCACTAAACAAGATCATCAGCAGGGGATCACCATTACCACCTTCCATGGAATCAGCTAGAGAGAAATCAGATTCACTAGTTGTCAAGGATCACACTATTGTGCCAAGTAAGTTATCTGATTCTTCTCCCAACTCAAAAGTTGTTAAGATAAATTCTCTTCTAAATGTTGGTTCTATAAGAACATCTAAATTTCAATCAAAGGCTACACCCCATCTCCTTCCAAGCCAATTGCTACATTTGAAAAGGAGAACCCAACACCAAAAGTAATGACACATCTTCCATTTAAGTCCTCATCCACTATTGGAACCTCTTCCTCATCTACCATAACTTCATTTGACTTTGTAGAGCATGCTAGCAAAACCAAAGTCCAACTCTCTAAAATTGAATACCTACAAACACATCATTCCCAATTTGAAAAATTCATCAAGGTAGTCTGGGGTGGTAACTCTACATCCCCAATCTCTAATTCTAAAGGATTACTTCCCACACCATCCACACCATCTTCTCAAAACATGCTAGCCCTCAGTGCCTCCACCACTAACAGATTTGAGCCTTTTTACCTGTCACTTCTCATCAAAGGTTTCAGCTGAACAATTGCATTATAGATTTTGGAGCCTCAGATAATGTGATGCCAACAAAAGTTACAAATTCTCTTAGCCTCACTTTGACCCGGGTAAATGGAACATGCTACTCAATGGAATCCAAACAAGTTCCATTGGTAGGAAGGATTAAGGATGCTCGAGGTTGTGGATGGTGATTAGGTTGACAAGAAGATACTCCTAACCATTTTGGTGGTAGACATCCCAACATCTTTTGGTATGTTGTTGAGTAGAAGTGTTTGTAGATATCTAGGTGGAGAAATAAAAATGGATTGGTCATCTGCAACTATCCCAGTGAAAGGAGAAATGAAGAACTCATTACAGTTAGAAAAATGAAGTTCACAGCAAGGATGTATGATGATCCAAGAGCTGATATCCTTTTTCAAGATTGTGGACTTGGAAATTACCTCCTTACATCACAGAAGGAAGAGGAATTTCCACTTCTCATGGAATAAGAAGAAGACCGAATCTAGACAATGAATTTTGATGGCAGTCATTCCAAAGTAGGTTCAGGAGATGGTGTAGTATTATACTCTCCCTTTAATGAGGTATATCCTTTTGCCTAAAAGCTGCAATTTGACAATACAAATAATATATCGTAGTATGACACATTGCTCTTAGGCATGAATACAACAGAGAAAATGGGAATAAATAAGTTGAGATGCAAAGGTGATGCAGAGGTTGTGGTAAAGTAGGTCCACCAACAATATCAGGTGAAAAACCCCAGACTCAGGAACTATAGAAATAGAGTGTGGGACTGCATTGAATCCTTTGATGCATTCTCCATTGAAGCTATCCCTAGGGAGCAGAATGAAAAGGTTTATTCTCTAGTAGAGTCAACTTCCTTAGTGACACCTCATCCTTCTTTTGGGAAGGATAAAGTGACCATTGAGATGGCATTTATACCCAGTGTACTAGATAATGGAAATCATTGTTAGATCTTCAATGATGACAATAAGATCCTAGCCTTCTTAGAAAAAAGGGATAACTTCAATAATCTTTTCTTTGAAGGAAGTGAAAACCCACGCCATGAATCAGTTCCTAAAGAAGAGAAGGGAGGAATTGAGTGAATTGATGAAGAGGATTAATCAAACCGAAAGGAAAAAAAAAAATCCCCAAAGGCCTAATTTTTCGGAAGACCTCTTTAAGAAGCATGGCAGTTCATCCAAGAGAAAGAAAATAGTCTTCTCGGTGTCCATTTGATTTTGATCAAGAAAAAATTGGCACTTTAGAGAATCTAAGGATGGTTAACATTGGTAAATGTTTCTCACCAAAAGAGAAGAGAAGGTTTGTTGCTCTACTAAAAAGTACTCGAGATGTCCCGGTCTATTCCTAAGATGAACTCAAATTTTTTCAGCCAAAGGAAATGCATCACTCCATTCCTTTGAAGTAAGGATCTAAGAAATTCAAGCAAAAACAAAGTCCCTACAATCCAAAGATTTCTGATGTTATTAAAGAAGAGGTGAAAAATATTCTCAATGCTTAGAATCATCTTCCCCATCCACCATTAACATGGGTGGCTAACATTGTGCTAGTAAGGAAGAAGAATGGGGAAATAAGGATTTGTGTAGGCTTCTGAAATTTAAATCAGGCATCTCTTAAGGACAACTACCCTCTTCCAATCATGGATCATATTTTGCAAGTAGTCACTAGATATGAAATTCTCTCTTTCCTTAATGGATTCTCAGGGTATAACCAAATCAAGGTGGCAGAAGAGGATTGCAACAAAACAACCTTCACAACACCTTGGGTCACTTTTACCTAAAACAGAATGCCTTTTGGCTTGATCAATGTTGGAGCCACTTTCCAGAGAGAAATGGAATTGGCCTTCAAATATTTGAATCATTGCATCATCATTTACCTTGATGACCTCATGGTTTTTTCAAAGAGGAGGGGAGATCATATTTGTCATTTGGAGCAAGTCCTTGTAAGGTGTAGGAAACATGGCATTTCTCTAAATCCAAAGAAGTGCATTTTTGGAGTCACAAAAGGTAATTTGTTGGGACACATTGTGAACAAACATGGAGCACACATTGATCCTGAGAGGATCAGAGCTATCCAAGCACTAGCCTTACCAACTAGAAAAAGGGAGTTCATTCATTCTTTAGAAAGGTAAACTTCCTTCATCATTTTGTGCCTGAGTTTTCTGAACTAACTAAGCATATAACTTCCATGATGAAGCCTCAAGTAGGTTTCAAGTGGAATAAGGAAGGAAAAGTAGCATTTGAGGAGATCAAGAAATCCATTGCCAAAGCTCCAACTCTTGTATCTCCATATTTCAACAAGGAGTTCATCATGTATTGTTATGCATCAGAACATACACTCTGTTGTCCTTGTTCAAAAAAATGATGAAGGTTTGGAAGCACCCATTGCTTTCATGAGCTGTCCTTTGAAAAATCATGAGCTAAAGTACAACCAATTGGAGAAACATGCCTACATAGTGGTCAAAGTTGTTAAAAGTTTTAGATTCTACATTCTCAATTCCCATACAAAGTGGTGATGGTCCCTGGAAGTGCAATCAAGTCCATTTTGACTCAACAAGATCCTAGGGCTAAGAGAGGAAGTTGGATTGCAAAGACCCAAGAGTATGACTTAGATATTAGACCCTCTAATCTGGTAAGAGGAAATGGTTTGTGCTAGATGATTACTGAAGATGAAGATCTTAGGGCTCAGTAGGGAGAAAAATATGGTGTTTACTCAACCTATTCAGGAGACAGTCCATAGGCACTCTTTTTCACCACTACTGATGAGTGGTATGATAACATTGCTTACTACCTCACTTATGGAGAATGCCCTCCTCATCTTGATTACAAAAAAATTAAGTAAAATCAAGCTAAAGGAAGCCAATTTTGTTATTTGGAATCATGTACTTTACAAGAGAGAGTCCTAGATGGTTGTTTCCTCAGTGTGTAATACAGATAAGGAACAACAAGAAAAGTTGCTTAGGGCATATCATGATCAAGCTTGTGGGGAAATTTCTTAGCAATGGTCATCGCACATAAGATCCTCGAGAGGGAGATAATATTGGCCCTCCATCTTTGTAGATACTTAGGATTGGGTTTCCAAATGCAAAACATGCCAACAATTTGTTGGAAATACATAACTAGCTGCATTTCCACCGGGCTGTGGTGATTGAAGAACCATTTCAGCAATGGGGGCTAGATTTTATTGGTGTTATGAATCCCCATTATAGTGTAGGGCATACTTATGTACTCACTACAACTAATTACTTCACTTAATGGGTGGAAGCCATCCCAACCAAGCAAGCTAGCTCTGAAATAGTCCGCAACTCCATCAAGGAGAATATCATTGTTCATTTTGGAATACAACAAAAATCTTTGTAGACAATGCCACCTATTTCTCTTCCAAGAATCTCACAGAGTTTTGTTATGGCTTTGGAATCTCCCTATCTCACTCTTCTGACTAATACCCACAAGGAAATGGGAAAGCTGAGTCAAGCAACAAGAACATTATGACCATTGTTCACAAGACGGTAGATGAGAATCAAAGGAACTAGAACAAGAAGTTATATGATACATTGTGCGCTAATAGGATCACTCCTAAGAAGGTAATAGGTATGTCACCTTTCCAAATGTTGTATGGAGTTGAGGTAGATATTCCCCTCACAATTGAGATGTCAGCTCTCAAGTTGCTGCAAGAAATAGAAGATGGTCAATACAAAGACTCCATTGACAAGAGGATCCTCTTCCTGGAGAAGCTAGAGGAAAGAAGATGCCAAGTGGTGGATAGAATTAAGGAGCATCAGTTGAAAGTGAAGAAATTTTTTGACAAGAAGACCAAAGCAAGGAATTTCAAAGTTGGAGATTTTTTCCTACTATGGGACAAGAGAAGAGAACTAAAGGGCAGCCATGGAAAGTTTGATTTATTGTGGTTGGGCCCATTCAAAATTCATGGAGCTTGTGGTGAGAATTTTTTCTCCTCTCATACTTGGATGGAATGCCATTGGAATTTCCTTGAAGCAAGAAATAATTGAAACTATATCATCAGTGAAAGTGGGTTGTCCCCACCTTATACCATAGGTGATTTCGTAGGTGTGTTTTTCCCTTTTTTGTTGTGTGGTTTTAGTTTTGTTTTGTTTGGTTTTTGTTGTGTATGGTTTGGCTTGTGTGTTTCCTCCTTCTTCCATTCTTTCTCAGAATTATACATGACTCTACACAACCCAATGGATAAGGCACTGGTCAACGTTAAACGGTTAAAAAATTGAGATTCTGGATCCTCATACCATGTCTTTGTCATGCTCAGTCCATGCCATGTCCCCAAGCTAGAGCCAGTTGTTGTCTCCCGAAAATCACTTTTTGTTTTCCAAGTTCAATTCAAAATTTTGAGCTCTCACCTTCCTAAAGTATTTAAGCCAAGTTGAAAGTTTGAAGAAATGGAAAAAATTGTTCCCTAGTGTTCTTTAAATCTATGTTTTGATCGTTTTGATAAATTATCCATCTCCGAGTCCATACACACATAACATCCTCTTTACAATCTCCTTTTTTTATCAAAATTGTTTGCTTGTTCTATGGCACAGGTTGTCAAATCATTTTTTGCCTCCATGCCTTTGGCTCGCGACGGAAATTCCAAAATTGGAGTCAAAATGATGAATTTCTCTTCCTTTGCGTATTTTTCCCACAGATCGGAAATGATGGGTATTTTCTTCCCCATAAAATTTTGGCCCCCATCATCCATGGGTACATGGACATACATAATTAGGAAGGTGGGTGGAGAAATTTGTTTTTTTAGCCTCTTTGTAAAAAAGGTGAAAATTTAAAAAGTGACCCACAACCACGATCATGTTATAAAGGTAAAAGTAAAAGGTGAAGCCCACATAGAAAATTCAAAGTTAAATCCCACAAGGGAAAAGTCAAAGTTGAAGACCGCAGGGAGAAAGTCAAAGGTGAAGCCCACTATTGAAAAGTCAAAGCAGATGAGTGGGCCATCGGGGCATTTTGGAAATTTAACCAAATTCCCAAAAGTGAAGTAGAAGTTCTAGAATCCTCCATGGCTCCACCAAGGTCTCGAGCCTACCGTTGAAAAGTCAAAGTGAGAGAGCGGAATGGCGGAGAACTTTAAGTTTTGAGCCTTTTTCCAAAAAAGGTTAAAATCTTGAGAAAAGGGCGTGACCCCATTTCTAATCGAGAGGGTTCCACGTGTCAAGAGTTCAATCAAGCAGTAGGTCGGTAGAGGAATTTGAGTTTTTGAGCCTTTTTCCAAAAAAGGTTAAAATTTTGAGAAAAGGGCCGTGACCCCATTTCCAATCAGAGGGTGCCATGTGTCAAGAGTTCAATCGGAGCAAGGTGGGTCAACAAAGGAATTCGAGTTTTGAGCCTTTTTCAAAAAAAATGTTAAGATGTTGAGAAAAGGGCCATGACCCCATTTCAAATGAAAATGTGCCACCCACTGCCTAAGTTAAAAAGTTGAAGCGGGGTGTGGGCCAATTTGTTCCTTATTGCCAAATCTCTAAAAAATCACAAAACACAAAGGGCTTTCCCCGTACCCACTCCAATCTCTTCTTACCACATGGACGGCCCTATTTCAAATTTATAAGAGAAAATCAAATGGTGTGTATTCAAATTGGCAAATCAAATGTAACGTTCACAAGCGTTGCAAGATTTGGTTTTTAACCCGCCATAAGCGTTTTCATCGCAATGGAGGAATTTGAAGAGGCATACATGATTTGTAAAGTTGTAACTATTTTGGCATGAGATATAATCGCTCCTCAAAGCCATTTTAGGGGGGTGATTGATTTCAAAAATACCAGAGTGCTTTGTACCTAGAAAAGATAGAAAAATCCATACTTCTTCTATTTTCCCTTCTCCATAGATTTTCCTCTACTCTCAAATCTCTGTACAAACTCTGCTTTAGCTTCAATAATAAAAGAAGGAATTTTTCACCTCTTTGATTGAGGGATTGATTGGTACCTTGCGACTAATGAATTTCATTCGGTCTTGTAGCTTCTCCTACGGATTTTTTTTCTTCTAACTATAAATGCATGTAAATGAAATTTCTAATTAATGTGTGTGGGAATCTGATATTCTACTCAAAACATTAGTTTTCTCCTACCTCCATTTCCACTCCTCTTCCCTTTTCTAAGACAAAGTTTCTTCTCTAGTGAGACATTGCTAGCTTTTCCACAGGGTCAATGGAGTGCCTCTGTTGGATCTCTCCGGTATAGGACACCATTGAAATCCACATTTTATGCATGCACCTACAAAAGCTGCACCATTCAAGTAGAGGGACTTAGATTCCCATAGCATTGGCTTGAAACCCACCAATTTTTCCACAAGAATTTTTTTCATGCCAATATTTCTTTAAAGGCTTTCTAACAATCGGAATCCCGGTGAAATTTTATGTCCTTATGGAGTAGATGATGAAATGGATGACAACGATTGAAAATTTGTGATATAAATCATTGAATGGATTTTAATTTACCTTGGAGGCTACGTAGTTGTGTAAGATTGGATGGTAGAGGAATTTCAATGATGGATTTAACCTTTTTGGGTCAAATTCAACACTTCGAATAGATATATGATGAATCCTAAAAAAATTCTAGTGAGGACATCGAAAACATATTTTGTGTGATTGAGATGAAGACAATATTGAATGAGACGAGTAAATATTGATTTTAGGATGATAAGATGATCTTTACATTGTTTGGATTTTCCTAAAAGTTCATTGACATAGTTTTTGATAGTTTTTGGATAAGGTCAAGAAAAATATAGGTCATGACACTTCGGTAAGTTGCTCCGAATTTTTAATACCAAATGGCATGACATGATAATATAAATTTCCCCAAGGGGTGATGAAATATGTTTTATGTTCATCGTTGGTGGTAATGAGGATTTGATTATAACTAGAAAATTCATGCATGAGGGAGATCATTTCATGGTCGGTTGTTAGGTCAACAAGATGATTTATTTTGGAACGGGAAATCATATTTAAGACACACAAGATTGAGATATCTGAAGTGTTTATAAATATGTAACTTTCCTAAGGCTTTTGTTATGGGAACGATACTAGAAACCCATTGTGTATAATCAATTATTATGATAAATTTAGCTGATAAAAGGTGTTGTAATTCTTCTTTAATAAGGAGAGATATATGGGGATGCATCCTATGAATTTTTTTATTAACGAGGATTGGATTTTGGATATGTGACAATATTTTGTATGATGTTATTAGGATCAAGATTACGAATATCATTTTATGACCAACCAAAGGCTTGACTATACTTTGATAAGAAGGTGGTAAATTCCTCAAGTTCTTGTGAACTTAGTGACTAACCAAACTTAACTATATGAGGATCCTGAGGGGTTCCTAAGTTGATGTCAATAGTGGATTCATTAAGAAGGGTTGATGTGTTGGGTGGCAAGGATTTCTAAAGAAAGTGGTCTTTAGCTCCCATATGAGAAATGATGTCCTGATCATCATGACATTGAAGGATATCAATGGTGGGTGAATCTTCCTCAATCATTTCTATCCGGATGAGAGTAAGTTGTGTGGTGGCATGGTTGGATTGATAAGTTAAAGGACCTAATAAAATATTATTAACTAATTAAAAACTAGGTGGAATAGACATGGTATCATCTACGTCGTCCATAAGATCTTCATGGTTGGTAGGTGATGACGGTTCTAGCTTGGTGATATGTATGGATGAGTTGGGTTTAGATGGGTTGGATCCAAGTTTCTCAACCTAAGCCATAATTCCCATAATTTTTAAGGAATATTTGGACTATTAACTCATGTGTTCCTGTTTGTAATAACCAAGGCCAAAACCCTTGACGGTGAAGGTACATATAGGTGAAACCTAGATTATCTAGGGATTTGAAGTCTAATGTGAAAGGCATGGCATGGTGTGGATTGATAAAATGAGATGAAGGATGATCATGCTCCACATAAAAAGGTTTGTTTTAAGATAAGTAGGACCATAAGAGATAACATATCCTATGTTAGGATCATACATGGGTTATTTATCAAGACGACCATAAGTTTTTGGTGAAGGGACAAAATTGAGCATGAGAAGGTGGTACTCTCCCGAGTAAGGCATTGTATAATGTCACTAAGGGAGGAATCATCTGGTAGTTTGGAGGATGGGATGGAAGTGCTAAAAGATGATTCATCAGATGATTCTAATATGGATTTAGGTACAGGATGTCATTTGGACAATATGTCATGTAATAATCAAAGAAAGGGATTTGGATCTACGGGAACTGTAAATGTTTGACCTTCATGTTCATATTTAAGACAACGATGGAGTGTAGAAGGATTACACCACATAGTGCATATCCAAGGATTCCCTAACAACATGTTATATTAGAACTCCCCTTCTATAATGTAAAAGAGTTCATGTAAGGTCTCAGTGCCGACTTTAAGTGGTATAATAACGGTGCCTAATGTGGGTGTAATAGTGTCGTTAAAGGATCGTAGAAAAACTGGAGTTTGGCCAACGATGGAAGGAGATAATTTAATTTGATTGAAATAAATGGATGATATAATGTTGATGGATGTGCCCCCATCAATCATGACCCTTCTGATGAGGACATCATTGATTTGAGCGGTGATAAAGAGTGGTAAATCACACTCCTTTAGCCTCGCAAAGGAATCTTAGATGACTTAAATGATATGGTTATGGATGCTTTAAGGGTCCCTAATTTTTTTGAAAGATGAAGGATCATATTTCGGTATTGTTATTGATTGGAGGGCTTCGATCATAGCTTGCTTATGAGAAGGTGATGTCTGCACCAACTCGTAAAGTGACATTTTTATGGGGGCTTAGTGTAACTATTTTAGAACGACCCATTGTACCATGGTAGATGAGGGTGGTGCAGTGAGTATTGGAACCTTTGCTTTGGGTGATGTTGTTTGATTATATGCTTTGAGATTTATGGAAATAGATAATTTAGGCTTATCAAGAAGAAGATAACTTAGGAGGTGGAGGTATGGCTACAAAAAAATTCTTTCTTCCGCTGAGACAAATTTATGTCATAATTATGCAAACAAGTGGTAATATGTACAACTTCAACCTAATGGGAAGATATATTTAAATTTACATGAATATGATGATGTGGTATGTGGTTGAGAATAGAGCAAGGTCGATTACTAGGATTTTGAGAAATCAAGTGAAAGGCCTTACATTATTCTATGGAATGTCCTCTTGTCCAATGGTAATCGCAAGAGACATTGAAGTAATACCAAGTGGGTTTCCATCCTTGTGGATCTGATGGTTTGAGAGGTGGTAAAGTTATGATTGATTGCTAAAGGAACTCTTCTATGATATTCGTGTAAAGACCCATAGGTCTAGATGTGGATAATAATGATGTTTAGTTTATCTTATCTTCCAGAGGAAGTAAGACTTTGGTTATGGGTTTTTAGTTATTTTTCGTTGAGAAGTCTTGGATGGTGTGATGGATAAAGGGTGAGGACCCAATGTGGAAGATTAGTAACTAGGATTTGATCCTAAAATAATAGGGTGGTTCTAAGAGTGGAAACAACATTTATAGGAAAAGGTGGAAGAAAAGGTTGAGGACCATGAAAATGATATGATTCAGGGAAGGTATAAGAAGGAATTTTAAAAACTTTGACAACACCTTGTTTGTGAGGTCCTTTTGTGGTTTTGGATGAGCTGGGTATGGATGTAGAAGTAGTTGTTGATGAAGGAATGGGTTTTTAATTATGTAATTGATAAGATCTAATTGAGTTGTGGAATTTTTAGGTTTTAAATTAGCTAATGTAGGGAAAATTGGTTTTGTAAATTGAGGAAGAATGTGGTTTGTGATTACCTTACGTGGAATTTTTTTGTGTCATAAATGTTTCAAGAGGTATCATAGTTATGTTTGTAAATGAGTGTGTAGTTGTAGGTGTGGTTATAATAGAAGATATGATTGGTGGGGAAGTGGATTTAGTAATGTCATGTGACAAAGATGAGGGAATAGCTTCAGCATTATCCCTAATAGATGAGGACCCGATAGATGTAGATTCATATTTAGTAGGTGTTGTCATTGGTTCTATAAATATGGATTTGGATTTGGCCAATATTATTGTAGACTTAGAAGTGGTAATGTTTTATTAATGGTGTTGATAGTATGGTGAGCTTGAACAACATTTGTTTTTGGTTGATCAATAGATGGGGGATGGTTTAGAAAAGGTTGTTTGAATATGTTAAGATTTTGATTTGGGGGTGCATTCAGATTATCTAAGTGAATTTCACCCTTATCAATCAAGTCTTGAAGGAAATTACGAAATGTTTGAAACCTTTCAATTTCATGTCCTTTAACCCTATGATATTTACAATAGTCATTATCTTGGTACCACTAGGGTTTAGATACAGAAGCATCGATAGGTCGAATAGGTGGGAGAAATATCATATTTGTGGAAAGTAGCTTGTCAAATACTACAATGTAAGTCTCTCCTATGGGTTTGTAGCTACATTGTTGGTGAGAATGCTTAGTAGTGGGATTTTCCTTAGGGAATACTTAACTACTATAGTGTTTAGTGGATGATTTTGATTTGTCTAGATTAGATTATGATTTAGATGAGAATTCATTTCATGGTTTCTTGGTATGAATTTTAACTCGACCATATTTTAGAGCTTAGTTCCAATTTATAGGACATGGTAAAAGATTCACAAAAGTTTTAAAATGATTGAATTTACAATGTTAATGACATGTGCTTGGGATATGAATAGCTAAAAAATTTAATCATTTCGATCTGTGATAATAATAAGGATAATTGATTAATTGTACCCTCAAGTGGGAAACAAAATCGGTGATGGATTCATCTTCAAATTTTTTGATAGCATAAAGGTCATTAATAACGAAGTTCATGAGCTATGTTTATGGAGAGGTGCTATAGGAATATTTTTACGAGTTGTGTGATGAAGAAAAGGGAATATTGAGGAATGATATTATACCAATCTAGTGCGGGACTCGAAAGAGATATGGGAAAAGTCCTCGGCATAAGCTCTTTATCATGGGCTATAAGATAACAAGTGTGAAGAAAATCACGGATGTGTTGCCATTGATATTCCTTGCTATATAATTTGATAAAAAATTTAAGTTCCCAATGAGGTGGATAGGTTTTATATGGCACTAAAGGTTGAATGGGGTTATTATTTTAGAGAGCACATTTTTGGGTCATGATGAGGTAGCTTCTAGACTGGATATATGGATCGGGTTGTGTTGGTTACTATGAGGATGATCCAGTTGGAATGAAAACTGCTAGGTTGTGGATATGTCTAATCCGTTGAGGGATGTACTACTTTTGGTAAGGAATATTTTTTTGTGGGATATTTCGTTATGGGATGTTTTGTTGTGGAATATTATAAGTAAGTGGAATGTTTTTTTGAGGAATGTACTATTGAGAAGGAATAATTTGTTGTGGGATATTTTTGTGGGATGTTTTGTTGTGGAATGTACTATTGAGAAGGAATAATTTGTTGTGGGATGTTTTTTTGTGGAATGTACTATTGAGGAACATTCGATGAGGAATATTCATTGATAGGGGATATTTTGTTGTGGTATTTTTTTGTTGTGGAATGTATTTTTGGTATGGAATGTTTTGTTGAGGAATACTTTGTTGAGATGATAAAGGTTGCAAGGGTTGTATATATTGATAAGGATGTGGGATTGAGGTGTAAATAAGTGGTTGTGAATAGGTAAGTGGTTGTTGAAAGGGTATAATGAGGCAATAAAAGATGGTACTTATTGTGGAATGTTTTGAGTAGGATTAGATTGTGGTATGGAGATTAGTGGTTATGATGGTTATGGTATGTGTTATGAAACAGGGTGAGTGGTGGTGATACAACAATAGAAATGGAAACAAAACTCATTAGAGGTGTTTGAGTAATTGAGGATGTTGGAGGGGTAGATAATGAAGCACTAGTATTTTTTTTAGAGGTGTTAAACTAGTAGAAGGCTTAGGTGATGATGTATGTTGTTAGGAATTTGTGTCTTGAGAAGAAATCATATGAAGACTAAGAATAGGAATGGAAGACAAAATTTGTGATGTTTCAAGTTGATTTAAAGGTGGATATAAATGTATTTTTTGAATGACAGGTTGGTATTTTGGATCAATAAGATGTGAAACCCCAAAATGAAGGATCAGGGACATGTAGCGGTGGTTCGGATACAAATTGTTGGTTTAAATCAATAGGATGTGAAGAACTAGATGAAGGATCAAGGATATTTGAAGATGGTTTATATACAAACGGTTAGAGTTGAACACCCCTAGCTGCAAGATAAGCATTGAGAGAAATGGGGTTTGAATCCAACATTTCTTCGAAAATAGGGTCTCTTATATCATAAAATGGAGGTCCGAAGATTCTAATTATGAGCTGGGGGAATATGGTTTTTTAGTTTCTTCTTGTTAAGATGTATTAAAAATTTGAATACGAAATTGACATGTAGAATCTAAGATATGTTGTCTCATTTATTCATTATACTTCTCCTCTATTTCATTCTAGGATTTTTGATCATCAAGAGGAGTGGATGTGATTGGTTGATGAAATGGGTTTTTTTGTTGTAATGGTGTATAAAACTTAGAGGGTAATGGTGTAGATAAGGAAGTAGATAAATGTGTAGGAAGTGGTGTAGCTAGTGGAGTAGATAATGAGATATGTGGTTGTAAAGATATAGGCAATGATGTAGACATATTGTCATAATTTTTATCATGGGATTGTTGTCTAGTTTGTACCATAATCAATTAACAAAAACTCAACTAGTAAAAAATTCTAAATGGGTTTATTTACAAACAATAGGAAAAGACAAGCATAATGATTTTTTTGGATTTTCTTAATTTAATTATGAAAAAGTGAAATGTGTATAATGGTTAAATAAGGTTTTTAATTCACTTTTGAAAAATGATGGAGGACACAAGGATGGAGAAGCTAGGGTTTTGGCTCAAGAAAGTTTTGAGGGCTTACACTAGTAAAGGAGCTAAGAGGTGGGAGTGGGTGAAGGCGTTAAGTGAGGTGGAGAAGTTAGACTATCTCAACTCTTTCCTAGTTTAGTGTTGCATGGTAGGGTTTGTGTCTCGCTCGGCCCACTTGAGGAGAGAGCCATTCATTGTTCTATTTGACGAAGCTTGTCGACTCACTGGGTTTCGTCTAAATTGGGATGTGAAATATCTTTTTGGCATATATTCAGCAAGATTCTATCCCTATATCAATTTCTCCTTTTTTGATCACAGAGTTAGTGTATAATTTCATTAATTTGTACTCATGTATTCATCATTCGTTGAATTATTGGTGGTGGTGCCTCAACACGAAGGGGTTTTGGTGTGTCATCCTAAAGGGGATTCACATGTTTTTAGAGATTTATTGGGGTGGAGGTTCCTACTATGGAGGTGGAGAAGCATCGAATCATTATTTATTTTTCCCTAGTTCCGAGATATTTTAGATTCGATCAAGATCCTGGAGGGGGTCCCATAGAGCAGCTTCAACTTTGTCTTGGTTAGTGGGTCATTTTGGTGGGGGATGTTCTTCCCGAAAGGGCCAGATGTTGTGGAGTTTCCTTCCAGTCTTTTGGTTCAATATTGTTTGGTCTATTTTTTTGGAGGGGATTGGATGGGCTAGGTGAAGGGGCCTTAGGATGTATCACGGTTTCTTGGTTTCATTGGGGATTGGATTTGTTTTCTTTTTATTTCTAGTGTAGGGATCGAACATCTTATTTCCTCAAGCATATGATCAAGAAGAAATATTAGTCCACAATCGTTCTCCTTTCGCTAGACACTTCTTCAACAAGTGAATGGGAGATTGAAGGATTTTCATCTTTTGGAATTTGAGTGTATTGGTGGTTATTGACTGCAACAATCCCCATGATGTAGGTTGTTTTTTTCCCCTTCACTCTGCGAAATTGGTCTCATAGTGGAGGTGGGTTCGCATGTTTGTGGGGGTTTTCATTGGTGATGGGTGGTTGTGGTCTTCTCGTTGTTTGTTCCTTGGTTTTGTAGTTCGAGTGGGTGGGGGCTTGTTTCCATCTATGTATGGCTAGAGTGTAGTGCGGTGGATTTTGGTATTGGGTTTTTTTTTGAGCCCAAATTTTTGTTTGTTTTCTTTGTGTGTTCACCATTTTTGGATCAAAGTGGGGCTCTCTTTTATTGCTTGGTCTTATGGTGGCTTGCATGTCATTGTTTCTTTAGCCTCTCATGCACGATCCCTACTCGGGGTGGTAAGGTGTGAGGGGCGTGGTAGTTTTTTCACTGGGGATCCCCATTTGGAGTTGTGGTGGGCACTTTGGGAATATAGATCCCTTTAGTTGGAAGTCGTCGGTTGTTATTTTTTTGTTCTAGTATTGGTGATTCATTTCTTTTTCTCTTGTAATGGGTGGGGTCCCACAAACACTCCAATTCATAGCTCGGTAAAAAAATTAACTATCTAAAAAAATGGTTAATGAAAGTCCTAGGAAATGGTGAGATATGGCTTGTTTCAGATTTTTTAAGGGCATAGTCCTTGATATACTTGAAGCTACATGAGGAAAAACCCAAAGATTGTTTCTAATACAAGCTTGGTATTAGGGCCTACCCCATAACTTCATCGTCTGCTACGATAAGGGAGTTAGGTGTTGTTCCAATATACCAAAATCTGGTGCTTATAATTGGCTAGAACACTGAGTTAGCTTCTCCTCTTGGGGATCAAATCCAAGTAGGTATCCACCTGGGTGGGAATTGTTTAAATGTATTTTTATGTTTAAGTGGTTTGGTTGTGTGTGGGGAAAATAAAGTGAATGCAACAGATTAATTTTTCTTAATTAATACTATGTGAGCAGACAAAATGTAGTTTTTCATTTTAAGAACCAAAATAAAATGTTGTTTCGATGAAGACAATCAACCAAAAATGTAATATTAAAAGAAAAAGAGAAATTTTTAGGACTTACCATGATAACGGTCCTCTTTTTTATTTAAATTTTTTTAGCAAAGTAATCTAACAATTTAGAAATCTAAATCTCAAGAAATAGAAACCTGAAATTAGATTAATAGGAACAAAGAAACAATAACAAAAGGAAAAGGCTAAAATACTAACTATGAAGTAAACAAATGAATCCAAAAAAATCACCCGCGATTGCAAGAATCTCCGGCAATTTACTAAATCGTAGATGATTACCAAACAAAGATCATGATATGAATAATATGATATTCGAGTGGATACAACACTTTCTTTTCCTTTTAAGATTTGGGTACTAAATAAAAAAATAAAAAAGAAAAGAAAATCTATAGAAATAAGAACTTAAAAACCAAGTCAAATGCCAAGAATAACAAAACGATGATTTCTTTTCCTAATTAATCGATGATTCACTAAAAACAAAGAACCTTCCAATCTCGAAATAAAATAAATAAGAAACAATGGAATGAAAAACTATAAGGGAAACTACAGAGTAATAGAAATCACTTAGACGAATCACTAGAAAATCATCGATCACATGCGATTGACTAAATCACTAACGATTACGAGGAAGAGAACTGAAAAAAAAAAAAATGATGATCTTTTTATAAAATTAAGAATAAGAATGAGGGACATCAGGGTCACACTAGGCATGTCAAAATATTGAGAATAAATTCTTTCTCTTTAAAAAGAAAGAATTGAAAAAGAAAGAAAGTAAAATTTAACCAAAGTTTAGTGATACCCATGGATGTGACTGATGGTAATTGATATTGCGCTTTGTATATGAAATGATGTAGGCTCTCTTCTTGTGAGAACACCTACAAATCACAAACACTAAAAAAATATGATTAGTAAAATATGAGGCAGATTTCCTAGAAAAGGCCAGTCCTGGAAATCAAAGGACTTCCTCACAAGGGTGTCAATCCACTTTTACAAAATCAAGTGATTTTAAAAACAATTTGTGATATACAATAGATAATAAATGATAAATGTTGTGACAAGTTTTAAGTTTATTACAAACATATAGTTGATAAATAATGAGAAATGAAATATATGAACTATGGTTCGAATTCAAAATCTAAGTCGAATCTAAATTCTTAGAGAAAGATGAATTATCTTCTTCGGTGAACTCTAGCTCTTCTTGTTCAAAGAAATGTAAATTATCATGTTCATTGCATTATTATTTAAATAATTCTAGATAATCCTCTTTAGTGTCATATTGGTGCTCAAATTCAGAATCGATTCCTCATAGTCAGCTTTCTTATATTCAAACTCAAAGTTTGAATCCTCTAACTCAGCTTCATACTAATATTCAAACCAAGAAAGATCAGCTTAGATGTGCTGGACCTCAAAGTATGCTTCCCAAAATTCCTCTATAACGTCATGGATTTGCTGAGTGGACTCAAATATTCTCTAGAAATGATCCAAAGGGGCACAATGGATGGCACATAACTCAAGATCATGTAGGATGTCATATTGTTCCTAGTATAATGGATGATGAATAATGGGAAATGAGTTGATACTAGTAATCTCGTGACTTGGACCATCTATTTCCATCTAAAACAATCCATGCTAGATAAAATTTTAGAGATAAATAGATTTGGAATAAATGCTAAAGGAGATTAAATGAAAGTTGATAGAAAAATAGAAGTGATAGGAATTGCTAGAAATTCTAGAGGATACTGACAGAGTGACAAATGTAGTATTTAACTAATTAATTTGAAATTGTGGTATTTTAGGGACTTAGATAATAATATTTGATAAACAAATGAATGGAGAAAAGTACTTGGATGTAGAAAAGAGGATAAAATGATATCTAACCTTAATGGAAGATGATGCAAAAATTTAATGAATCTTACAACTGGATGATGAAATACTAATTTGTAAAGGCTCCAAAATGACTCCCAAAATGCTTGATGATTGTGAATAACAATGTTGGACGATAAAACAATTTTTTTATGTAAAATAATACTCAAGTATGAATCTCAAGTTCAAAAATGCAAGTGGATGATCCCTAAAGAGAGACTAAAAACTCTCTTAAATAATTGTCATGATTATCGAAAAAATTCTTGACGATTTCAAATTGTTTGAACTTTGCGAGGAAAATATTTTGAAAAAATTACTAAAATGAAGTTTTTTTATTTCAAGGGAATAATGTCTTGGGTAGTTAGGGAAGTGTCAAGTTTGTTTTGGGGGTGATAGAATAGGTTAGATCATACTAATTTGAGTATGATTTGGATAGATGTATAGGTGATTTTCATGAATGTGTAAATGATTTAATAGGTGTATATAGGTGTGTTGAGATAAGGGAGTTGGAAATAGATGAGGTGGATTAAGGTAGTTGTAATATCATGGAGTATTTAGATTTAAGATAGATAATGTAATTAAATGTGATCAAATGATGAAATATTTAATTAATTGAGTAATTAATTAAATAAGAATGGGAAGTTATGAAGGGTGTAAGTATGGGACTTATTTATTTAATGAAAAATTGTGATGGGTATAATGTAGACTTGGGGTTATAAAATAGGAATGTGTTTAATGATTTTGCCAAAGATGAGGGGTGTAGATTTCTGGTGTCTATAGTTGTTCTTTTTTATTATTGGTAAATAGTTTTAAAGGGACTATACCCTGTTACAAAAAGGGCTCACTAGCCTGATATAACTATGAAGATTCAACAAAAAGGATCAAAATCTAGATAGAACAATATTTCCAAAAGTAACCAAGAGTTAGTTACAACTAGAAGCAAAAAAAGGACAAAGACTGCAACAAAACCACAAAAAAGTAGCAAAGTCAGAGCAAAAAGATCACAAAAGAACAACATCTTCAACGAATCCCGCTAGCCCAAGTGAGTCTATTTCTTGGATGCTCTTTCAATTCTGGACTGGATCATTTGCAATGAGGTAAACAACGCCAGTGTGGTTATGTGCATTGAGTCCAAGCATCCAACTGTGATATGGTCAGACTCCTCTCTTTATCATTCCCCCAAATAGTTGTAGGGATCCCACTGAGCATGGCAATGCTCTGAACTTGCTGCTCTAAAAATTCACTTATGGCTTTGAAGATAGCCATGTTGTGATCATGTCTATCTTTAGCTCTCCCCAATCTAGTGTCTAGAGAGTTCAACTTCTTATATATATATATTAGTAAACTGATCCTTTCCATTGTCATTCTCTTCATCAAATTTTCTTTTCCCTTTCTACTTTTCCATACGTTGAAGGTCCTTCTTCAGATTGCTTCATCTCTTTCTCTAGGGATTCTAGTCTATGAGGTACTTGAGACTCCTCCTGATGCAGGGCCATTTCAATACCAGCATTGCTGATATGTAGCAAGTTTTGAGCAACCTCCATCTCTTTGGAGCTTCTGAGAATCCTGACAGTGTGAGGGGTGTCCGTTTTCTTGGGGTTCTTGGTTTTGGATTTGGAAGGGGTGACAAGAATGGGAGTGGGAGTAGAGGAGGTGGTAGCGAGTAGATCACTAGGAGAATCGGAAGCCAAGGAACTTGGCAACACAAAGCTTATGCAATAGAAAGATAAGGCCTTGATGTAAAGGAATAGCACAAGAGTGCTTTTGAAAATCTAGAACAGAGCGCTGAAGGGAATTGAGAAGGTAGTGTAGGAAGCAGACCATGAAATTCCTTCTAAAATGGTTTAAAAGACAAGGTGTTTAACAGGGACCATTTTATAACACCCTTCTAAAGAAATATATCTGACCATCATATTTGTCACTTCATTATACAGTATGGGAATATAACTTACCCTTATGCCCGCAAAGCAACAAACTCAAGCTCCTTGCCCTTGTCAGAGAATTTCTTAGCCTCGCAACCTCATCAATCTTCTTACCGAAAAAATGGTAGCCCTCCGGTTCTAGGCTCGTAGCCTCAAAGAATCAGCTCCTCATTGTTAAAGAACCTAGTGGACACCATACTTGACCCTTCTATCCTTCCAATCCATAGCAAAGTGAACCGAAATGTTTAGGTCATGACCCGAATGCGTCAATGAAATTTGAAATTTGATGTCTACAGTTGTTCTAGAATCCAATGAAAATTAACATATTTATCAAAATATGTGTGAATGAGTGGAACTTTTCTCGTGAGATGTGAGATGAATCTTCTTATTGCTTGAACCTTCCTTGCAAACTACATAGTTTCTTAGTAGAGAAAATTTTAGTGGTGAATTTTCGTAAACTCGGGAAAATGAGGATTATGAAAATTTGAAATGGAGAATATTATGTTGTTCGAGATCCGAATTATTTGCCAAAAAAATCGTTCGACATGTCCCTTATACTATTCCTTTCATCTAGATTTTACACATATATAAGAGCTTATGAAAATTCACCACCATTTCGAATCATATTGTGCACATATTCACTAAAGTAAACATAAGAAAATCATCACCATCAACACCGAAGTCCAAGTCCGAGCCATCCAACCGTAAGGCATCCAACTCGAGCCATCCAACTCTAAGCCATCTAGCCTTGACCGACTAACTCTACAATCTGAGCCATCCAAATCTATTCTATCTAACCTAAGTTTTCCAACCTCACCATCCAACCCCTATTTGTCCAACCCCTAGCAGACAACCCCTAGCTGCCTAACCCCTAGCCATACAAACCATGGTCTGACCAACCCTAAGTCATCCAACCCTAAGTTGTCCAACCCTAAGACATCCAACCCCTCGACATCCAACCTCTAAACTATACAACCTATATCCTTCCAACCCTTTACCATCCATTCTCGAGCCTGGAACATAAGAGCTGCCCCTAAGGGCCTAAGTAGAAGCTAGTCATGGATCCTAGAAATCAGGGAAAGAAGATTATAAATTTAGCAAGTTCAAAAAAGGGTGCCAATACTTTGCTTGGCTATTTTGGAAAATCACAAAAAAAAAAAAAGTCTCTTTTACTTACTTCAGCTAAAAATATTGGTTTGTGGTAAGTGTTATTTATGGTTATTTTATCTTACGAGAATTTAATAATTTAACTATAGATAAAATTAATACTATATATAAGTAACAATTTTATAAAATTATTTACAGACGTTTCAGAAATTCCTTCACAGAATAATCAATTTATAGATATTGATGATCTATATGTTGAGGCAAACATTCGTCCCTTGATGAAATAGAAGTACAAGAAAATTCATCGAACTCTTAGGATACACCAGCAGAGGAAGCTTCTACTCCAAGGTCTATTTCTAGAAAAAGGAGACATGAGATTCAAAATATTTCTACTAGTAGCCTAGATGCAGAAGTTGAATCCCAAGCAGAAAAAAATAAAATATGTTAAAAGAAAGATGGAAAATTGGACAATTGGAAGGAAATTCCAGTTCAAATGGGCTGCAAAATATCCTTTTATTGAACCTGTGTACACTAAAAATTGTAATGATGTTCCAAAAAATGTTGATGCAAAATATGATGTTGGAAATAGGGAAGGATCACATGGTGCAACTCAAACTAGACATAATTGAAAAACACATTGTGGGAAAATATACATTTCCCAAAAGCTTAAGGATGGCAAAGATAGTCGAACACATAAATGGAAAGATGTAAAATATTTTCTACATGTAAAATATGCGAGAAGAGTATGAAAAGGAACAAAAATGTATCAAATATGTAAATGAAAAAGGTGGGACCGTAGTAGAAAAATTGAGCAAAACTATGGAGGTAGAAATGAAAGCAAAGGGTATTCAATTTGCAACCGTAGTTTAGATAATGAAAAGGGGAAGACCAATGTTAGATTTTAGAGAAAATAAAATGTTGTATCAAGTTATTGGTTTAAATAATGTTCCTCGGTCTCATTGGTCGATACTGGGTGGGAGATTATAAAATGACTATCTTTGGTAGAGAAGGAGGATCTAAGACTATGTGTTCAAAAGGAAAAATATATTTCCCTTTCTTTAGATGAGGGCTCTTATAATCGATAATACTTCATGGATATGTATTCATGTTTACACATTTGCTAATGAAATAAGGACTCCAAACCTATTGGAAATTCCTAAAATGATAGAGAATTGCAATTCTAAAAATATTTATGAATTGGTGGTGTTAAATATGAAGGATATCACCGGAATGGATGACTTTTCCATTGTAACAAAATTAGTTTATGTCGGAACCGATGGTGCACCTATAATGTAAGGAGCCAGAAATGTTCTCTGTGTGTTAGACTTCAAACAACTATTGCTCCATATATGGTTGTTGTCCATGACATGGCTCATAGAATTAATCTTTCCTAAAAAATTGTGAGCACATTTGAAAATGTAGCTAAAATGGAGGAATTGATATGTGATATTGATGCCTATTATTCTTGTAGTCCTAAGATATTTTTAGAATTTCAAAAAAAATCTATTGGACTAAAAGAGGGAAAAAAACTTCTCAAATATGTAGATATCATATGGATATCTATGTATGAACATGTATGTAGAATATATGATGAATATCCTTCACTGACAGGATTTATGTTTAAATACCGCAAGGATGTAGATAAAGCTAAAGATCTATTGTGTCATCTAACTAACATAGAAACTTTACTCACACTTTGTGGTATTTTTCTCATGTTGAGGGAGCTTAGTATTTTAATGAAGGATGCTCAAGATCGTTCTTTCTACATTATAGACTTTATAAGACTCAGAATACGTGTTTGTTGGAGTCTAGAAAGTTTATATATTTCTGATGGGATTTTTCAAGGTGCTTCTTTTGAAAACTCGAATGCATTGATGATCTAAAAAGTCTAGTGCTTCTTAAAGTACAATATAAATGATCATCTATGTATAACAATACATGGAAGTGAGATTCAACTTCATACGTACCAAAAAGAATTGATATGGCTAACTCGAAATAGAAGAAGTAAAAGTGACATGAAATGTATATGATGCAGTATTAATCGAAACTAGGAATAAGTTTAGAAAGGTCTCGAATCATTAGCTAAAGAGATCTAGGAAAGATTCAAAATGATAAAATACTTGAAAGCAATGGGAGTTGTAAATCCACAATTCTGGAAATTTTCGTGAAAAACCTTATACATTTATCATTCATTTATTTGTCAAAAACATGGGTGATCTAACTGATCATTTTTGTAAGACTGAAGAGATAAATGGAGTTTCTATAGAAGTAATTTTGGAAGGAAAACTACTTAGTTAATAAATCAATTTATTTTTCTAATACAATGATACGATAAGTTCATCTTTTACAAAACCCGCAGGATTTTAGTTCCATGAAAAGGATTTGGAAGGATATATATTCTAGTAGTATTATAAGTGAAGATTTGTGTGACTATATTAAGTTGTATGAGATATTTCAAACAATGATTTTGGGTTCTATGGAAGATGAGAGGTTTTTAGTGCACTATCCTTTTTAAAGTCAAAAGTTCAAAATAGACTGGAAAGAAATCTAGAAATTTGTCTCGTATTGTATGTATCGAATTACTCAAAGTGGAGTATTTTCCTTATGATAGAGCATTGGCATTGTAGAATTCACTAGTAGATAGAAGAGGAGTATGTAATATTCTCGCTCGACCCACGGGATCGAGACACATCCAAAAATCATGTTATAGTTGATTTCCAAGACATAAATGAAAGTGTTGCTCCAGGACTGTTTGAATTCACATAGATTTAATCTCTTCTAAACATTATTGATACTAATTATGTATTTCATTCAAGTGATTACAACTTTCAATAAATGCTATATTATATTTGTCATCATTTGATCCTTTGCCATTGGAACAATTTCATTATATGTTTCAATTATGCCATTTTTTTTTTATTTTAGTTTTTAAATTTAGACTGAAATAAGGACACATTTGTCTTTTATATCTGTTAATTTATTTATTTTACATCTGCAACAATTCAAAAATGTAAAGAAACAAAATAGTGTAAATTTAAGCAACATTTACATAAACAATAGAAAAGAAATATAGTTTGTATTAACATATAGTAACATTGTACAATTCTAGCTTCCAAAGTTCTTTTGAAATTGATCTCTCATGTGGCGGATTACTTTATGAAAAAATTACAAATTCATAAAGCATTGTCGGCCAATACAATTCAAAAAAGGGGTTGTAATAACATATCAAAGCTTCCAGACAAGTTCTGTCATATAAGGACACATTATGAGGTCATCCTCTTTTCTACCTATGATTCAAAATCATAGTTGTCCTTACGTCTACCACATGGAATAAAAAAAAAGGGTTGGCCACTATCTTTTAATTCATACACCAAAGTGTCAGAATTGTGACAACACACATCTCACATGGTGAACTTTACTAACTTATCAAAGTTTATGATACAGTGAAGGTTTTTCTTTCTCTTGCGTAAGAGATGAAGGAATTTTTGCATCTATACAGTAACTAGCTGTTATAACTCATGATGCCGAAGATCTGAAGATTTTCTTCGTAGTATTGATATTTTCAATTATATTCATCTCTCCCTCGCTACATCTCCTATAGACAAAAGTGTTGCATCTACATCTTTATTTTCCTTCAGTAAGACTTATGGATCCATCTTATGCTCCTTTATTATCCTTCTCAATGTATTATTTTGTTTATTAATAACAATGATTTTTTCCTTCAACTGTATAAAATAATTCAGGATTTTGTGGGCATTCTTCAAATGTGCTTCAAAAATAGCTGCTTCTTTCTTTAAATTTTCATATTTTTCCTACAAAATAGAAATATTAAATTTTTAGTCTATCAGATAATATGAAAAATATATATAGTTGGTTATAATATCAGATAATTTTTAGTTTTTCATGTAAAACTAAATTCCCACTCACAACAACTTTCTCTTTTTCTGCATTTGCTATTAAAACATTAGTCTTGTCTTTAGACCATTTGTTATAGTAAGCTTGTGCTTCAACATTGAGATTCTCCAACCTGTTTAGCATTATGTCTATAATTTCATCATTGTAATCATTACTATATGAAATTTTCCTGATTGAGCTTTGTTTAGCAAAACATCCTACCATGTTGGTTGGCTCTCTATGGAAGTGAACAATGA
This sequence comes from Taxus wallichiana var. yunnanensis, assembly GCA_018340775.1. NCBI lineage: Eukaryota > Viridiplantae > Streptophyta > Pinopsida > Cupressales > Taxaceae > Taxus > Taxus wallichiana. The sequence goes on along the minus strand of CM031244.1, from coordinate 98,656,600 downwards.
ATTCCTTTGAGCATGATTATGGTATCTTGTATTTATTTCTTGTATCAAATTTTTTTCTCTCCTCTCCCAAAACCACTCCAAATTCACATTAGACATTACAACCTCTTGAATTGTTGCCCCCATACTATTTGATATCATATTTTCTAATAAAAATGTGTTTTTCATCATCTATTTGTGAAGCAGCCCTTGGGGGAGGAGAAGAGTCATTGCCCTATATTCCATTAATTTTTTTTTGTTGAGGCGGAGTAGATTGAATCATATCGTGGGTGTAAAAATAGTTACCCTTTCTCGCATCACCACTATAAAAACCTAGATACTCCTCGTCAAGGGTGATGTTGTTGAAAATTTATGTGGTGTGTTACACTTAAAACACCACCTAGTGAAAATCTAGGAAATTCGGTTATAGCAGGATGAAATTTTCACGACTCGATAGGAATCCTAATATTATTTCTGAAGTCCTCCTTGTGTTTGTACTTGACATTTTAGAGGAATTGGTGGCCTCCTTGCAAGCCGAACATGACACGAAGCCATATTACTGCATGAAGCAAACAACAAATTATTAGAATATAATGGTTGGGCTTTGTAAATGCTAAAAATTATAAGGAAACAAAACATGCAAATCAAACTACCGTATAATATACCTTGCATGATAGACGGAGACATAATCATGACATTTTGATCTCCACACTGGAATGAGTTTGATCTTCATCATCGACTCAAAGTAGTTTCGAATAAAATACATGTAGAAAAGACCAAAGTAGAAATATTAGAATACATAATCTATATTAATTGTTTGAATTTTTAATTTATATAAGAAGATAAATTAATTATTCATAATTGTCATTAAATGTGTTGTGCATATCAACCCCTAGGTCACTTTTGATGAGATCTTAATGGTGTTGATTCTCGCTAAATCTATGTTAGAATCAAGTAGAGACCTCTAGAGGGGATTTACCTCTAGCAATTTCCTCCTTATGTGATGTCATAGCTTATAATTTTTTTCTCGCAAAATAAAATCATACAATTATTATTTTATTTAAAATATTGAAATTGAAATGATTATAATAAGTGCAACAAGTAAAAGTAATTGTTACTGTTGTTCTTCGAGACTAAAATCAATTATCTTGTCATTGATTGTATTAGGTATATTATGTTGCATCAATTCGTAGTATGCTTCATAATAGAAAGAAAGAATAAAATTACAACAAGAGAATAAAGTCCTCGATTTGTTAGTTTGATTGGCTTTGCGGGCATGAGAGATATCGATTTTATTTTGTTAGACAAATAATCGCACCAATCAAATTATTAACTTGCTAGTGTATCGTAATAAATATTGAACTACCCAATATGGAATGTCTGTAAATCTACCCGTGATAAAATCCTAGCCTAAAAAAGTGAAGCACCTACAATAAAGAATTTTTTGTAATACCTTGTAGAAGAAGGCCTCTTGATGAATGATTAAGAGGAGCTATAATTCTGAGAAAAAAACATTAGATCCTTTGTGTGGTTGAGTAATGTTAAGAAAAAAATCATTTGAAAATAATAAATTTACCATCAACCTGTACATCGTAATGAGACTCCAAAAAAAAATTTCTTTGTCTGTAAGGACATCCTTTGTAGTAACAGGTGGCTTATTTTCGAAAGGTAAACCTATTAACCGATGCACATCCTCGGGTTCAATAGAAAAATAAATTTGATGATGTTTCAGATGCATGAGAATAATGGAAAATTGTGCATCATTGTCATTGTAAGAGGTGAGTAGGTAATCTAGGACTGATGTATCAATGTCAAATTGGGGCATGTTCACAAGCCCGGATGTTTTTAATTTTGAGCTAATCCTTTAGAGCATCTTTTGCTTTTAGTAGAGATAAAATATGTGGGCACATGAGGTATTTTTATTGAAATTTAGGTGTAGGAATATATGTGTAATGGCCATTGTTGAAATTTGGTTGTAAAATTAGAGAGCTCATAGCACTGGAAATTTACGTATAAAAGTGAAAAAATGAACCTTGAAAGGGTATTTATAGGGCCCAGGGGTATAATTAATGAACATTAAATTCATTGGTATCAATGCCCAACCCACGCCATTCAACCCCTCATTTATCCAACCCACCCATCCAACTCTCCCATCCAACCCTTAGCTGACCAACCCTCTCACGTCCAAACCACCACGTCTAACCCTTATCTATCCAACTCCTCACCCGTCCAACCCACCCGACCAACCATTTCCCATCCATCCCCTTCCCATCTAATCCCTACATGTCTAAACAAATATCCATCTAACCTACCCATCTAACCATTTCCCACCTAACCCCTTCCCATCCAACCCACCCATCCAACCCACCTATCCAACGCACCCGTCCACCCCACTCGTCCAACTCACCCATTCAACCATTGATGTCAATCCACCTGTCCAACCATTGATTGTCACATCTCCGTCCAACCCACCCATCTAACTCACATGTACAACCTATCCACCCAACCTACCCGGCTAAAGCGTAAAAATGAGGGAACAATGCTCTGTGAAATCACCTTTGCCACGAAACATTTTTTCATAAATTCGCCAATGATTTGAAAGTCGATTTATGAGATTTTCTAACGATTCGAAAGTATCTTTTTAGAGGGTTTTTCTTAAAATGAACCTTGTTTCTTAGTATTCTTTAGAGGAGGCGTTTTTGTTATAAAAGTAACATTTGGAGGATCTACCTTAATTCCTCTTCATGATACAATGAATCCTAGAAATTTTCCTGAGAGCACGCCAAAGACACATTTCTTTGGGTTAAGTTGAACCTTATAATATCTAAAACATTGAAATGTGTGTTGTAAGATAGCTGGGTGATATTCTCTAGTCCTATATTTACCCAATATGTCATCCACATAGTCTTCCATTATGTCATTTAGCATATCATGAAAGATTATAGTCATAGCCCATTGATATGTGGCACCTACATTCTTGAGGCCAAAGGGCATGACTTGATAGAAAAATGTCCCCCATGGGGTTATAAAAATTTTCTTATGTTGATCTTCTTCAGCAATTTTAATTTGGTTATACCCTAAAAATCCATCCATGAGTGATAACATTTCATAGCTAGTTGTTGAATCGACAATCATGTCAATGTTAGGAAGAGGGAAGTTGTCCTTAGGACAAGCTTTATTTATGTCTCTAAAATTTGTATAGATTCTAATACCAATGGGTTTTTTTATACATGGACTATGTTTGAAATCCATTTTGAATAATCAATAGGCCTAATGAAGCCTACTACCAATAATTTCTCCATCTCTTCTTTGACCAACAAGGTGACACGAGGATGCATATTTATGATATTTTGTTTTATAGGATTTTCCTCTACATGCACAACAAGGTTATGCACTACTAATTCCATATCTATCCTTGAGTACGTCCACATAGAACAAAGCAAAGATATATACAAATTCAAACAAAATAAGCACAAAGGTTTTATGTTCTTGGACCAAGAGCAAAGCTCCAAACTTGACCATTCTAGGAAATTCCTATGTACCAATATTTACATCTATTATCTCCTCCATAAGAAACATGAATTCTTCTTCCATGCACGTAGGATCAAGGGGAGATTGAGATCTTCTTCCTTTAATGGAATCCCAATGAAATATTCATCTTTAAGTGGGTCAACTTCATTGTCCACTAATTTTTATTTTTGTTTCTCTACCAGTGCCTCAAAAAGGTTTTCATTGTACAACTTGGACTTGTTATTTTTGCAAGGCTTATCTTTGGAACTTTTTCCCTTGATTAATTTTTACTTAGATGACCAAAAACTCAACCTCCTCCCTAAAATATGTGCATGTGTTAAGGTTGATGGATAATCCCTTCTTATGATCACCCAATGGAATGCCATCATGAAGACCCATAATCTCACCTATAGCTTCTTCATTTTAAAAAATGTGGATTGGTACATGTTGTTTTTGGTCCTAGTTAACAAGTGACAAGTAGAAAAGGTTTAATTTTGGAATGGTAGGGGATATTGTAGAGGTTATACTTAAGATAACTATGTCGAGAACATGTTCGTGGATGCAAGGTCTTTATAAAGAATACCTGGGAATCTGTTTCACTTTCATATTCGAATGAACTATCCTCATGTTTATAAGAGAAATCCTCAACTTTTAGGAGATGAGACCTATACGATCGAATGCCAATACCATATTTGTAAAAATTTTAGTTGGGTACGGAAAGAGATTCTTTCATACCTTGTTTATTGATGTAGCATCCATATCCTTTGTATCCCATAGCATACATCATTTTATTGGGGATAAAAACTAAGGTGATTGATAGCATGGATCCATTTCATCATCTGAAGGATGGGATACAATATTGTTAAACATATTTTCATCTGCTAATAAACCACAAGGAGTAAAATGTTTGACATTACAATTTTCTTTAGATCATTGATATTTGCAACAAGGCCTACCACACACTTTGGGTGATAAGTGTGGTCGAAACTAAGAGGGCCTATTAGAGATCATATTATCCATATCCTTTTGCAACAACTTTCATCTCCCATGAAGAAAAAAGATAATCGATGTAGATGCCCTGTTATAGTTGGTATAAAAGGTATCTAGATCAACTTGTGAAGTAAGCGCCTTTGATTTAATCGAATGACCATCTCGTAGGACATTCAAAAGTGGGGGAAAATAAATCAAAAATGAGAAAAAGGTTAAGAATCCATCATAATAGTATTAATTTATCCTTCATGGTCTATATTCAAGCACCGATGATACATATAAGGTAGGACTTTCATGACATGAATCCATGGGTGACCGAGTAGTATGTTGTAAGGAAGATCCAAGTCTAAGACATGGAACTTAGTATCATGAGTAGTAGACCTTGATCCCAGTGAGAAAGTGATCAAGCCAGCTTATTTCCATTCTTAATTATTATACACCTTGATGGTGATGACCTTAGTTTCTAGATCAGTTTCAATGAAACCTAGTTGTCGAGACTAATTTTAAGGTGTAAATATTAAAACCCAATCTGCCATCTATAAGCATCCTTTTTATTTTCTTACGATTGATAATGAATTCAATGTGTAACGGTAAATTGTAGGTTGGATTCTCTTTAGGAATCTCTTCATGGCTAAAGGTTATGTGCTCGAGTGAAGTAATCTATATGACCATAGCTTGGAAGCATGTAGGGTTAATATCAAATGACACTCCTAACCCCTGTAATTTTTATAAAGGATGTCCTTGTTAACATTATATATTTTTATAATGTTTAAGATCAAAATCTTAGTGGTAGTTTTATCAAGTTGCTTTAAAACATCATAATGATTGTCCTCGGAGTACGTAGAGGAGGTTACGAGATAATAATGTGACCACGTCATGTTGTCATAACACGCTCCTTAGTTTTATTCTTAATCATGTTGATATGCTCAAAATTTGGTTTAACACAACCAATTAGGGAATCAAATAAATTATTTGTTCTTGCAACATAATTGGAATTTGTAGTTTAGACGACTTTCCTTGATCCGAATTTTCTCCTTTATTATGCTTAGGAAAGGTTCTTTTAAATCCCCAAGTTTCCATTTGTATAATTATTAGGGGAAGTGGAATACATTTCCACATCACCACTATCAATTAGGTCTTAGATATAGTGCTTTAGTTTTAGGCACTTAGCAGTTTTAACCCTTAACACGATGAAATGCGCAATAATATTTTTTCTCTAAACCATTATGGTTTAGGTGCATCATCGGCATAGGGGATTATTTATGGGTATTTTACCATGTTAACCACCTATAATTATTTGAGTATTGATGACATAGAGTCAAATAGATGGGTAAATGCATGACTTTTGAACTTAGGGGCTGAAGGTCCCTTAGCTAGTTTCAAGGGATCACGGTTTTGAACTACCTACACCCATTTAGAATAAATAATACCATCACCTACAACATTTTTGTTCTTATTTGGAATGAACTTTGATTTTTCTGTAGGATTTCAACCATGACTAGGTTTTTAATCGTGGTTGTCTCGCGATAAGGGTTTCAAATTCCCTTTGTCAACAACATTTTTTCTATATTTCTACCTTATTATATAATCTCCTCGAATGTATTACCACAATGAATTTTTAAGTGGAAATTGATCTCAGCGTGTAAGTTGGGTAAAAATATTCTGACTAACTATTTATCTATTATGGAGCAAGGGAAGCAAGTAGCTAACCCTCGCCATCTTTGTGAGAAACCAGAAAATTTCTCATTATTACGTTGTTTTGCATTGTATAAGTCAATCATAGTAACATCATTCTTCATGTTGAAGGAGGAGTGGCATACAAAGCTTTCCACAAATTGTAGAGATGGATCCTTTTGGTATATGCAAGAACCACTCAAATGCTTGACCCCCTAAACTCCATGGGAAAAGGCATATAAGATAGTTTTCATTGAATGTGACCTCTTGGAAAGCCATAAATAATTATTTGAGATGATCCCTTGGATAAACCTTGCCTTTGTATTTGTCAAATTTTGGAAAATCAAAGTGTATAGGGAAAGGAACTTATAACATAGCCCTATCGAAAGGATATAGACACAACTCTTCAAATTGATATTTCTTATTAGGTCCTAACTTACCTTCTTGTAAGGAAATAAGGGTGTTATTTATGGATAAGAACTCTTTATTAAAGTGTTGGTCATGTGTCAATGGGTTGGATCTATACAAGCTATTAAATCTTGTTTTTTCTTCACCTTCATTTTCTATACATAACTCTTCATAACCCCTTTTATGTTGTATTGTTTAGGATTTTTGCTATAAGACTCATAATACAACACCCTTGGTTTTTTTTTTTCCAGGATTCTTGGTATAAAACTCGAATATGAAGCTCTAGGTTTTTCTTGTCTAGGATTCTTCATGGATTCCTTATTAACATGTGAATCTAGACTTTCCAATTGACAAGACGGGGCTTTTATTTGTTCTTCTAAACTAACCTCTTGGGGTGGTATCTCTTTACAAGTTTCAAGAGAGGGAGGTTGCTCATTATTAGCATGTTCTTCATGATTATCAAAAATTATTTTGACAATGGGGATGCAATATCCACCATCATTTTGAGAAGGCACGTCTTCCTCATTCCTTTGGCTTGAAGTAGAAGCTCGCCTTGGGTTTAAGATCTCATCAACATTATGTGGAGGATGCTTTACTTCTTCCTTTCCTTGAACCATTTTTGAAAGAAGAGAGGGATCAACCGTATATGGAAACTTGTCCCCTAACTCTACAATGTGCATAAGAACCTCATTTATATTTTGGAACAAGAAGTTATCTATTTGGGCATGGCTAAATAGAAATTCCTCCTAAGGATAATTCTCCTCACCACCACTATGATCCACCATTGTGTTGTATTCAAAAATTGGATTTAACTTGTCATCGATAAAGGGATCTAACCCTAATATTTGATTCCCCATCCTTGTTGTAGGAGGCATAATGAGAAGGTTTTAATAAGGTTGATTTAAAATGGACCCTAGGACAAACCAAGCAGCGTAACAACATAAAAATTGTCACAAAGAATGGTAACAAGTCAAAAGGAAATATGAACCAAGGACACCAAATAATAAATAATGACATATTGATAAAGGTACATGTAACAACAAGTATCTAGGACACAACAATCAAGTACAATACTATGATCCAATCACAAGAATAGTTATTCCCTACATTTTCAAAGTATAGGTTTAGTGAAAATAGTGAAAACAAAATATCACCACTTAGGTAAAATTTAAAATAAACAAGACCTAAATAATAAGAAGGTGTTGATATGATCTCCCAACAAGGTATACTAAAACAAGTTTTAGAAACAAACAAATTCCAAGTTATGAAAAAGGAGGCTACAAATGTGAGTAGCGCAACAACACTATTTGGACACGTTAATCAAGCTTTATGGAAAAAGAAAGATTTTAGTATCAAAATGATGTCACCATAATGTGAGTAGAGTAACAAAACTTTTCAAAACTCAAGGCAATGTTGGGATAAAAACCAGTCTAAGTATATCAAGAAGTTGTTATTTATGTGAGTAGCGTAACAATACAACTTAGAGACTTAGATCAAGTTTCACAAAGGAAACAAGACATAAGTATCAAAATTGTATGGCTATAATGTAGGAAACGTAACAACTCAAAGGAAGTCAATGATGAGACAACCTAACTAAAATGATAATCTTGATGTGGGTATCAAGATAATGGATACCAAGATAAAAATATGTACCAACACACTTTCAATGCTTACTATCATAGTCACAATAAGGAAGGATGTAAGCGGGTGTGAAAGTCTTTGGACACAATCTTTGATAGCACTACGTATGTATGTTCTCTTTTTCCCAAAATGGGAAACAATACAAAAAGGAGTAGACCAAGCGGTGATGAAAAATACAGCGTAAATTTGGCAGATTTTTTTCTTGTCTTAAGACAAGTGAAATACTTGGAAAAAGTAAAACTTTGTAAATTTCATGATGAAATAACACGTGGTTTCATATTTAATGGAATATCCCCTTATTTGAATAATAAGGTTTTGAATCCAAAAAAATTATCACATTTTGAGAGCTCTTTGGAACATGATGGATAAATTCAAGTTGGCTCCAAGCAAAAATCTTCCTATTGGTTCACTCTCTAGGTGTCACAAACTATCTCGTGAGGGTGGTTTTGAAGAAAATCACACCGATTAATCAAGGAGTATCCCAACATTACTTTACCCCCTTTGATACAATGACTAATAAATTACTTTCAACTGTATCTTTTTTTGGATAAGGTAAATAGATTTTGGTTTTAAGGGGACTAAAAAAACCCGTACAAAAAGAATCCGGTTTCAAACCAAAAAAACAAAAATCGATGGAGGCTAAGTCAAAAATACTTGATGGTAGACCACTAAAAAAAAGAGCCGGACTACTATACATATGCATATTAACCAGTACATTTTTTGACAAAAAACCAAAAAGGAGAAACCAACAGAACAAAGTAAGAAGGTCAGCCAAAGGTCATCCATTTGTTTTGCATGGCCTTTCTATGGGCTCTTGTCCTTGGTCCACCATCCTTCCTTCCTATAACTTTTATGATCACATGCTTTGGTATTATCTCCTCATTTTCCTTAGTCTAGGTGTTTACATGATCCCTTATTCTTTCCTTCTTTATTTCTTTAACTGGGTGTTCACCGCATCCATGTCATATCCTTCATCAATCTCATATTCATCACTTTAAGAACTACTAAGCATGATCTTCATAGTGGGATTTTTATCATCCTTGTCCACTTGATCTACAAGAATAGAGATCCTTAGTTCTCCTGCATGAAAAATCTTCTTGAATACCCCCAATTCTCTTGTTCTATACCTCAAGTTTGTGTTGACACTCCTTTAGTTCTGTATGATATTTTTATTAACAATGTAAGGATAGTATCAACAATTGACTCAACACTTAGTATTCTCACCTCCCAATCTAATAAAACATGTCCCCTTTTACCAGAACTCTCACCCTCATTCTGAACCCCCTTTTTCAAATTTCATAGAACATCCACAATCCCCTCGTATCATCTTTCCCTTTCCTTTTCCTCATATAATTGAGGGTCGACGCTAGGGTTTCATGATTGGACTTAGGCTCACTATTTTTCCAAAGCTAAGTAGGGATAATGGGATGGTTTCTTTAGACTAATAGAAGAACCAAGCATTTACGAAGAGGGATATCAATTTTCTTTTTTTTAAGTCCTCAATGGTGGAAAGCAAGGACTGTAGAGGAAGAAGGTTAGGCTCATGGTCCGGTTTCTGGAAGAGATTTGGAATAGATAGATGGTGGGAAAAATCTTTTGGAATTTTTCCTCTAAGGTTAAGTATTTCATAACCATTAAACATATATCATCCCAGTGTTTAGGGAGGTAGGTTTGGTCAATACCATCATTATAAGCAATAATATTCTCTCCGGCCTAAAAAAAACTGGCAATTTCATGTTTTTTGTGGGTTTTGTCCTTATAGATTTTAAGCCCATCCATTTTAAGACCTGTTATCTAAGTTATGGCTTCCTCAGAGACCCTAATTTGAATCCCTCTAAGATTGAATTCCAAGAATTTCTAAAATTAATAGAATGCAGGGTAATTACCTTTAAGATGTCAAATGTACCTAATGAAGCTTTCTTTGTGCAATATTTTCCATAAGGCATTGTCATTTTTGGGTGAAGGAAGGTTATAGGTTCGGTTCAAACCCCTGTTACCTCCCATGGATCTTTTGATTCTTTCTTCTTTGAACTCTAGCAGCGTAGCAATCACCAATCTCAAAAACTTGAGTAAAATCCAAATGAAATGAATCATAACCATTTCCAAAAAGAGAAAGGTCTTTTCAAAATCCCAAGCGTGAGATTCTTGGTCACCATCATTACACAACCTCATAATACGTGTCATCATTAATCAAATTATTAATAGTTTCCCAAGGATTATGATTCCCTAGCCACATCTTTACCTTGGTTTTCTAGAGATCTGTGGGTTTATTATCATCTCTGTAAGTGTGTTGAATGTCCACTTTACCAAAGGATATAAAAATTCCATGAGCTTCCTTGATAATGTTAATGAGCTTCCACCCATACTTACTCTGATCCTTTAGAGAATTAATAACACACAAGGAGTCACCTTCTATGATGATGGATTTTAAAATCATATGTTTACACATCGTGATGCCCCATAGTATATCCTTAACTTCTACATAATTATTGGTATGATTACCAATGTGACCTGTATAGGCTCTGATGCATCTTCTCAAGTGATCACGAATCATACCCCCTCCTCCTACAATGTTTTCCTTCTATTTGACTGAACCATCGAATTTGATCTTGAAGATGCCATCAGGGGGATTTGACCATTTAACACTATGAATAACCCTCTCCTTCACAAGACTGTTAGGGATGATATCCATGCTCCTAAGGATGTATTTTTCCCAATTTGGGAAATTTTTAGATTGTTTGGCTTTAAAATCCATGTATTATCTTTAAGGGCCTATTTCACATTTTTGGTAACCTTCTCTAGGATGGAATCCTTATTCCTAAAAATCATGTTATTTCATTTCTAGACATGGCCCCCATAGCATGTGAGGAAGGCCTAGTTTCTAAATTTCCTTAACCAGAATATTCTAAAAGTTGAAACTCCATTGATTAGGTAGAAGGGCCACATCCCCAGGAAGGACCATATATAACTTAAACATTTCAAGAATAACAAAGAAGACTTGAAAAAAAAAGGTGCTTTGAGGAAGAGGTGTTGAATAGACTCTTCATTACATTTTTAAAGGCCGCATCTGTTGATAATGATCATTCCTCTTTTTATTAGTCTATCCATAGTTAGAATCTTACCTTTAACAACTTCCCAGAAGAATATATTGATTTTGGGTATCAAATTCTTATTCCAGACCTTCCTCTAAAGAGTATTGGGTTCAATGTGCTCAAAATTTAACAGATAACCAAATTTAACACCATACTCCCTCGTGTCCATAGTTCTCCATATCAACTCATCCTAAGCTCTATCATGGGGAATATGGTAATATTTAAGGCTCTTATTTAAGTCTTGAAAGGGATGAATATCCCCAAGGTAATGGGGAGGGAGGGATGGGGATCCACTTCCTCTCTTCATCTTAATAATTACAATCTAATTCTCCATGTTCCTGGATAAAGAAAGGCCATAACTCACTCCATTATTTAACCATTTTTTAGGGATCCATTCTTATTCCATGCTTCCTCCCAAAATTTTAACTTACAACTATCACCAAGATTCCACCTTCTTCCCTTTATCAACAACTTTCTGGTTTTGTAAATATTATTCTAGAAAATAGAACCTCTAGGAAACTCCATATCATTGAAAGAGTGTTAGAGTTCTACCAATGGACCAAAAAGATTTCGCTTTCAGGATTTTGACCAGGTGCCCTCCTCTTTGTGTAATCTCTAACCAACCTTGGTTATTAGTGATTGATTCATGAATTGAATATTTTTAATCCAAGACCACCCTTATCCTTTGGTTGAGTGACTTTATCCCAAGAAACTAAAGGGATTCTATTCTTTTCCTTTGATCCATTCCATAAAAACCATTTTTGTATGCCTTCAATAGCTTTCTTAACTCTAACTAGTAAGGTGAAGATGGACATAATGAACACAACAATTCCTTGTAAGAAACTTTGAAGAAGCTGAATTTTTCTATCCTGTGAGAGAAATGTACCTTTCCAAGAGTAAATTTTTTAATGAAATATTTCTATTAATTTAATCCATCTTCTTTCCTCAAATTTTTTCCGCAAGGGACATTCTCGAGATAAGTATCGAGAGGGCCTTGATGTTTCACTCCAAAATGTTGTCCAACTAGTCCTGCTGCTCCTCCCACACATTAATGAAGAAACATGAGCTTTTTTAAAGTTTATCCTCTACCCTATGGTTTTTTAATATTAATTGATGATGCCTTTGATATCTCGAGCCTCTGAATAGCCACTTGACCAAGAATAAATGCATCATCAATAAACATTTTCACGCATTGGTTTTCAATTCCATGTGCCATTTTAATACCTTTTATAATACCCACACTCGAGCCCTATAAAATAGTATTTTCAAGGTTTCAAAAACTATTATATATAGGAAAGGTGATAGGGGATCACCTTTCCTCAACCCCCTTTCAGATTTGAAGAAACCATTGGGATTTCCATTAATTATAATAGAAAATCTCGGGTCTTTAGTGCAAGCTTGAATCATTTTGATGAAGTGGGAATGGTAGCCCAACTGAATTAGGAGGGTGTACAAGAAATCCCAAGATATTCTGTCATAGGCTTTCTACATGTCCAACTTCACAATCATAACCTCCCTACCTGAGAGCTCCACAAAGTGTATCGTCTCATGAATAATAATTATGATGTCCAATATTTGTCTTCCAGGGCATAAAGGCCCCTTGATTTGGGGAGATAAAATTACTTAGAGTCTCCCTTAATTTGAAAGAAATTTTTTTGAAATGAGCTTATACATAGTATTGCATAAACTAATAGGTCTAAAGTCCCCAAGGTCCTTAGCTCCATTATTTTTGGGATGAGAGCAATAAAGGTGTGGTTGATTTTTTGAGCATAATGCGGACTAGAAAAGTTATTGGACTGCTAAAACCACTTCTTTCTTAACAATATCCCAATACATTTGAAAAAATAAACATGGGAATCCATCGGCCCTGGGATTTTGTCCCCTTCCATAGCATCAAGGATAGATTTTATCTCATCCTCAGAAGGGATGGCTATGAGTTCACTATTTTCAGCTTGGCTAATAACTAGTTGAAAAATATTAAGAATCTCCGCTCTAGATATTTCATATGAATGAAGATATTCAACAAATAAGTTCCTAAAGAAGGAAACAATGGTAGTAGAGATGTCCTTATCCTCCGTGGCCATTTCACCATTGTCTTTCTTTATTTATTGAATTATTCCTTTGTTAGCTTTGATGGTAGTAGAGATATGGAAGAATTTGGTGTTCCAATCTCCCTCTTTAAGCCAAGTAATTCTATATTTCTACTTCCAATATATCTCTCTCTCGCATGAGAATATTGTGGTATTCAGCAAGAATATATTTTTATTTTAATTTTTCCTCCATGCTCCATCCTCCCTATTCCATAACTTCTTCCATAGCATGAAGATTTTCAGCTATTCTAATTTTTGGAGAAAAATATTACCAAAAACTTCCTTGTTCCAAATTTTAAGATTTACCTTAATATTTTAAGTTTGGTAGTCACCTTGAACATGTTATTACCTTTGACTTCCAAGCTCCACCATTCTTCTATATTATTTTCCAACTTCGGATGAGTTGTCCACATTTTTTCAACTTGAAAGGTCTTCTCGATAGGTTGCTCCCTAATACTGAATTTAAGAATTAGGGGATTGTGGTCCAAATCAATGCATGATAATGAGGATAGTGTGTATTGTTGCTCCTGAATCCATTAGATATTCACAAGAAAATGGTCCAGTATGATTTGAATCAGATTTTCCCTTTGCCCCTATTGGACCATGTGTATTTTTATCCACCTTGAGATTTATATCCATCGAGATCATTCCACTTTAGGAAATTCGTAAGGTCTCCCATACTCTTAGTAAACACATTAACTTCTCCTTTCTTTTCTAAGGGGATGAGAGGTGTGTTAAAATCACCTCCTATAATCCAATTTAAATCACTAAACATCCTTCTGAAGGTGGTCAATTCTTCCCAAAGAAACCTTCTACCAGTTGTAGTATTAGGAGCATATATATTAGAAATAATAAACTACTTTCTAGATATTTCCGTGAGAAAATGGCTATATGGTGTTGACTATTAGTGAGGGGGAAGCCTTCCAAAATATTCTTATTCCACATGCACAAAATACCCTCGAAGCCCCCTGTATAAGGTTAAAGTGGAAACCAACTTCTTTCTAAAATAGAGTCTAAAAGTCTTCCATCTTATCTTGATTCATCTTAGTCTCTTGTATCATTATAACATCAAGTTTCTCCTTCATTTTGAAATCAAACAAAATCCTATGCTTATAGGGCTAGTTTAGGCCCCTTATATTCCAAGATAAGAAAATCATTTAGAGTGAGAGGATTTTTGACCTACCATTAATGGTTTTGACACCCCTCCATAATATCCTTCTTTGTAGCTCTCTCCCTCTTTTCCTTTTCAGATGGTCTTCCTGGAGATGCTTTATTGGCTCAAATCTTCCTTTGATCTAGTTCTCGGTGTTGGTTTCCATTTTGGAGATGGTAATCTAGATGTCTCGATACGTGGACAGCTGAGAATGCCTCGATGGGACTTTTTTTACCAATTCTTTACCTGTTGTGTCGTTAACTAGTGTTTCCTTTAGGGTGTTCTCATAAGTCTCATGATCCCAAGTATAGATCCTCCTCAACTATAGGAATGTCCTCTAGGGTAAGTGTAGCAAGTTGGGGGGCCAAAACGGGGTCATAAGTGGATGTCATATTGTAAAAAATAGCAAAATATCAACTTGTAGGGATTATTAGCAATGTGTGTAGTCAAAATTAGAAAAATATATATAAATATGAATCATAGCATCCAGAATCTAGTTTCTAAACTACTAATTTTTTAAAAAAATAGAAAATTTTAGCTATATTAAACACTCAAAATACAATAACTTGGTTTTGTTTTTGAAAAAACCTATAAGATTGTAGTCTGTTTTCTCGTGATTTGGATGACCAAAAATTGATATATATTTTTTGTTTGTTGAAAAGTTATATGTTGTTGTCTATCTTGGGATAGATTTTATTTTGTATTTTTTTGAGCAATTTTTTTCTTTTATGATTTTTCCGTGAAAGTGGTCTGAAAACATAAAGAAAATGGAGCACTTTCCATTTTCCCACCATAACTTCAAAAAATCAAAATCAAATACTTTTTTAACGTGTATAGAATTTTTCCATGGTTGGGATGGTATAGGTTTTATCACATTCTAACAAGTGAAACAAAAGTTGCAGTCTTAAATGTAGACATGAACATTCATGGGAAAAAGTGTTCTTTTATTATCCGACTATTAGTAAAAAATTATAAAATGATATTTATCATATTCTATTCACTTTAAAATCAATATTTCTACGAAGCTAACAGTCTCCCCTACACGATGGTACCATTTTTGTGACATGTTTTCAATTTTTCGGCATGGTTCAAGTCTGTGGAAGAGAAAAATTGATTTTTTTGGCCTTTCACACACCATAATGACCTCAAAGCTTAGGTTCGGGAAAAATAGAGATTTCCCGAGCCTTGAGGGTTAGATTTGATGATATAGTTAGGACCGTGATCACGGTTCTAAATTGACCTATTGTAAAAGAACCATGATCATAGTTCTTAGAATCATATTTACACAAATCCCAACATCTAATTCACCATGTGATTTTATTCTCTAACCTGACTATATGAATTTCTACAAAATTATGCCACCTTCTACACTTTTTTTCTTGTCATCAAAAGCTATTTTTTTACTATTTTTAAGGTGCCTGAATCATTTGGAGTTGTCCTACATCGATTGAAACATCATGGGAGACAAGAAATGAAGTCAAAAATGAAATCAATAAGTAAAAAAACACCGGAGGAATTAGAGGTAAAAATATTGCAAGATTCTAAGCGAATGTGGAAACTTGAGAATCAAGAAGAGGTTCATCTTCAACCCCTACTATTGTAAGCAATGAGGAACTAGGTAATGTTTTTATTGTCAATGTTGAATATGAATTAAATACTCATGATGAAGATGAATTAAATAATCATGGTGAAGATTAATTAAATACTCATGATGAAGATTATTTAAATGCTCATGATGTAGTTAATGTTGAAATTGAAGGAGAAAATGAAAATGTGAATTAGGAAATTCATTTTGAAACCGTAGACAACCAAAATTTGGTAAAAATACCTCCTAGGATTTTACGAAAGAGACCTAATTATTTTATTGAAATTGATGAAAACATTTTGAAACCAATCTATGAAAAACTTTCTTAGTGACAAATGAAGAAAAGCCATGAAATTTGGGATAATCATTTTTAAATTTTAAATGATTCCAAAAGATGATAGTTTAATGAAATTGAATAAAATGAGACATACATTAAACACCTTAGGATTGAAAACATCTAATATACATGGTCAAACCTCTCGTGATTGTTGAAAATCTAAATGATGCATAACAAATTGTTGGTATCAAGAGATGCACAAGGATAGTAATGTCATGCGTCATGTACTTGCTACTAGTATTTTAAGTGAATCAACAAAAAAATAGCGTTTGATAAGGAAAATAAGTTGAATGTTGAAAGTTAATTGAAAAACTCTAATGAAATCAAATTAAAGGCGTAATATCCTTCAATCAACCAATAAAACTATTTTTGGGGAATTTTTCTGCTAGAGCACAACGTAAAGACAAAGATATATTTGATGCTATAAGAGAATTTGTTATTCAGTTTTTGCATGGTAACACTAGAGTTTCACCTAATACAAGAGATGTTGTAAAACAGAGAGTTGGTTCTACTAATCATGAACCACATCCGAAAAAATTTCTTAGATATGAATCAAACTCAATTGTTTCATAAGTTTGAATAGGAGCATCTAAAAATTAAAATTACTCAACATTTTTTTAAATTTTTGAAACCATTCTATGTGAAAATGAACCATGCTCGCACCACTTTTTGTTATAGGAAACATGTTGAATTTTCAATGCATTATAAAAAGGAAGTTTACAAACAATTATAACATGAAGGATCAAGGAATTCCATGGCCTTGAATTCTTTGGTTTGATTAGAGGCCTCCTTTCAATTTTTGGCTTACACGGTTCTTGATTTGGATGACCGAGTGCCAAGTTATGACTGCCAGAAGTTTACGCTAAAAACATGAACTAGGATCAATAGGAATGGGTTCTTGGCTCTATATCGGGTGGTCTGACTCCAAATTGGTCCCACGGAGCCTGCCATAGCACTCAAAGGCATATACCCTCCAATGGGATGCATTGGTGGTGGCTGTTTTCTCCATCTCCTTTTGGTTCTCTCAATGTTCTATTGTTTGCAAAAGCACAAAATAGTGTAGGGTTGTTAAACGTAATATTTTGTAAAAAGTGTCTCTTATAACCATACCATTATTTCAACACATTTGAGTGGTATGATAAATTCTTTTGAAGGCTTATTTTCAGTTCCGATGGTGTTGTTTCTTTCGGGCTACTTCATCCGGACATAGTCCCTTAAGAGCCCAAAGACCAAAAAATACTATAACTTTGACGATTGATATCTCGGTCTCCATGACACATAGAGACCTTTCATTTTATTTTTCACCTCCACATTATGACCCTCTAGATAATCCTTTCTCATTTTTCTCCATATCTATTTGGTTCTCTCGGTGTTCTATTGTTGCAAAAGCACAAAATAGTGTAGTTTGAGTTAGTGTAAGGCTGTCAAATGCAATATTTTGCAAATGGTGGCTCTTGGCACCAAAATAACTACACCAACATGTCCAGTGGACTAGTAAATTATTTTTGAGGATTTTTTTGGTGCCGATGGTGTCATTGCTTCGGGATACTTCGTCCGAACGTAGTCCCTTAAGTTCCCGGAGACCAAAAATGTTATAGCTTCAACGGATGATATCTCGGTCTCTGTGGCACCTAGAGACTCTAATTTGATCCTACACATCCACATTGGGACCCTTTAGATAATATTATCTTAGTTTTCTACATATCCTTTCAGTTCTCTTGGTGTTCTATTGTTTTTAAAAGCACAAAATAGTGTAGTTTGAGTAAGTGTGTAAGGTCACAAGCACAATAGTTTGCAAACAAAGTGGCATTTTGAGCTGAACAAAATTTTCCAATATACATGGGTGTCTGATAAATGATTTTTGAGGCTTCATTTTGGCATCGAATGGTGCCAATGCTTCCAAGATACTTCGTCCGGACGTAATCCCTTAAGATCCCGGAGACCAAAAATGTTATAACTTCGACAAGTGATATCTCGGTCTCGTGGCACCTAGAGACCTCTCATTTGATCCTACACCTCTATGACAGGACCCTTTAGATAATCTTATCTCTTTTTTTCTCAATATCCTTTCGGTTCTCTTAGTGTTCAATTGTTTGCAAAATCTCAAAATAGTTTAGATTGAGTAAGTGTAAGGTTATCAAATAGAATATTTTGTAAACAAAGTGGCTCTTGGCACAAAACCAACTATGCCAACACATTTGGGTGGCCTAGTAAATGCTTATGGAGGATATTTTTGGTGCCATACGAGCTTCGCTTTCGAGCTACTTAGTTCAAACATAGTCCCTTAATAGCTCAAAGACTAAAAAGCTATAACTTCAACTAATGATATCTCGGTCTCTGTGGCACCTAGAGACATCTTGTTTGATCTTACACCTCCATGTTGGGACCCTATAGATAATCCTATCTCAATTTTATCCATCTCCTTTTGGTTATCTCGGTGTTCTATTGTTTGTAAAAGTGCAAAATAGTGTAGTTTGAGTTAGTGTAGGGTTGTCAAATGCAATATTTTGCAAACGGTGGCTCTTGATGCTAAACCAAATGTGCCAACACATTTGGGTGACTTTGTAAACACTTTTGGAGGATTCATTTTGGTGCCGAGATAGAGCCATTGCTTCTCGGGATAATTTGTTCGAGCATAGTCTCTTTAGAGCTCAAAGACCCAAAAATGTAATAACTTCAACAGGTGATATCTCGGTCTCTGTGGAACCTAAAGACCTCTCATTATATCCTACACCTCCATATTGGGGCCCTTTACATAATTATATCTCAGTTTTCTCCATATCCTTTTGGTTATCTTGATGTTCTATTGTTTGCAAAAGCACAAAATTGTGTAGTTTGAGTTAGTGTAAGGTTGTCAAACACAATATTTTGTAAATGATGGATCTTGGCCTTTGACCGATTGCGCCAAAACATCTAGGTGGTATGGTAAATGATTGTGGAGGATTCATTTTGGTACGGATGGTGCCATTTATTTCAAGATACTTTGTCCAAATGTAGTCCCTTAAGATCCCGGAGACCAAAAAGAGCATTTTGTCCTTGAAACTATTAAGCAACAACATTAACTCCTTCCTACATCATTAAGGATTATTAGAAGGTTATTTTTGATAATATGAATGCATGAACCAACCAATTGACTGAACTTGTTATTTATCACACTCTCTCTTTCTTTCTACATCATTTTATCACTCTCTCTATCTCTCTCATACCCATGGTCTGTGGGTATGTACCCAAGGCTTGTGGGTATGTACCCACATAGTCAATATTTCCAATAGGCTTCAAGGGTCAAGAGAGATGAAAAGGAATTCATTTGTTTAATTACTATTTGGGGGATTTCTTGTTGCTCTTCATGGGTCTTTTATTCTTTA
The DNA here is from genome assembly GCA_018340775.1 of Taxus wallichiana var. yunnanensis. Classification (NCBI taxonomy): domain Eukaryota; kingdom Viridiplantae; phylum Streptophyta; class Pinopsida; order Cupressales; family Taxaceae; genus Taxus; species Taxus wallichiana. Next base: position 98,636,779 of record CM031244.1, on the reverse strand, counting down.
GTCAATTTGTAACTACCTTCAATTGAACAAACACCCAAGTAATTTCACTATATTGCAAACCAATAAGTACATGGAGATGGATTTCCATGTGGGGGGAGAAATACCAAGTCTTGAAAAATTTGAGGAGACTCTAGGCTCTATGCTAAATTGTTGACTACAAGAAGGACATAACACCATTCATTGCTAAAGAAATGAAGATTGGAAATCAATAATAAATATTCCCTTTCAAGTTGGTGTTGTAATGAATATCCAAATAGGGTGTCATATAGATATGTTTTAATGTATTTTACTTGTTAAGTTTGGATTTTATTCCTATTATTGAAGGTGACACATATTTGTGTTAGAAACTTGAACAAGTATATCATAAAATGTGAATATCTTCCTATTTTGATAAGCTTATGTGAATAATTATTTGTATGGCCTAAAAATAATGCCCTATCATTTGAATTGAATAAGGTCACATCAAGGAGATTGCAACAAGGTAAACACACTACCATGTTGTGTGAATAGTTGAATTTAGAATATCCTATCTTCATCCACCACATGTAAAGAGAAACAAAGACACTGATTACATGAAGCATATATATATGTGTGACAAAGCAAAACAAAGATGATTATGATTACATATCAAGAATGTCCATTGTTATGCAATCTTCCAAAGCACAAGATTTATTATTCACCGCACCAATAGTGAACTTCATATATGACAAGCCTTCAAGGAGATTGAATAAGGTCACAACAAAGACATGATTGTGCATGAAGCATATAAAGAGAAACAAATACATGATTACATGAAGCATATATATGAAATTACAAAGACATTTCATATGTGTGAAAAAGTGAAACAAAGATGATTATGATGTCATATCAAGAATTTTTCCATTGTTATGTAATCTTCCAAAGCACAAGATGATTATATTATGTCATATCACTTGAATGGACACATTGTTATGTGCAAACTTCCTATCTTCATCCACCACAAAGAGAAACAAAGATGATTATGAAGCATATATATGTGTGGTCTGGAAAGAGTGCAACAAAGATGTCAGATCATGTCATTACATCATCACAATACATGTCATTTAATGAAATCATGTTGTCACACATCATCATACTTCATCAAGTCACATGTATAGTCAAAAATTTCACACATCATAAAATATTATCATATGTCAAATATTAGTATAGAAAAAATATCAACACATGAGATTGCAAGAACATCATAAAAATTATATCATAGTTGTCTAGGAACAAAATTCAAATATATATAATATATCTAGTACACATGGAATACATGCACATGTGTTTGAGCCAGTTCCACATCTCTGAAAATAAAAGAATAATGTATCAAACTAAGTGTTCCATATATATATGACTACACGGTTGCATAATATTGTATACATGTCTCCATGGAAGTTTTGGAACACAAGATCATATATATCAATCCATATATAGGCATACAAAAATGTATGTATCACATGTCTAGATGGCATATATATCTATACATCCTATGAAGAATCATGAAACATCCTCCCTCTCTTGGCCCTACTAGTAGAAGCATGTCCATGGCCTATGGATGTAGTGGAGGGATATGACACTACATATTTCATCCGTGTTGTCCTAGGCATAAATCTAGCTTGCAAATTCATAAACATCAAGTTTTTAACACCCAAATTTTTAAGAAGTGGATATATTGAAAATACATTCATAATTTAGAAACTTATAAATTTTAATGCATGTGAAATCTTACCACAATCTCATGATCCCCATCAATTTTTCGTTGACGCTCTGCAAGGTCAAGGGTAGACACTCCTTGACTCATACCAGGCTACATACAAATAAATAGTTCAAATTAAATATTTCATGTAAAATTTGATATTGTAGATTTAGTAAGAAAAATTCATCCAAAATTTAACAAATTTGAAAAAATGTACTGTGTCAATAGATCTTTGGACGCTATCACAACATCAACAACAACATCCACATTCTCCATAAAGGGAGGAGTCTCGTGTCGTAGTTAAGAGATGTAAAAACAACATGTAGATGAAAATTAATTAAAAATTTTCCAGGAGAATGGTTTAAGGAACTAAGGCTCATGCATATATATTAAATTCTAGAACACATATAGATATGTATGTTAATAATATTTAAATAATCTTGAACATTAACTAGTAAAATATGTGAAACTAACTTTGGGTAATAGTAATGTGAGGCATGTCGGTAGCCTCGTTACTAAAGAAAATGATATCCCACCTCCTTGACCACTTCTTTTTATTTAAAATCAAAAAAATATTAGTTTTTACACAAGTATGACGTAATCAAGTATATATATTAAAATATCAAATGAAATAATTATATATATATATATATATATATATATATTATTTATGTGACATTTACCTATGAAAGACTAGAAACATTTGGCACAACACTTCCAAAAACATCTTCCATCATCAAATATATTAAAAAAAGATCATGTGACCCAGCAAAGGATGTCTCACCCATAGTGCATATGACACCACATGACCCTGCGGTGGTGTGGTGTGCTAGAATTGGTGCCTCCACCAACATCCTTAGATGCAATTTGGCTACTATTATGGGCTAGAGTGCTAATAAGAGACCTTAACGCATGCATTATGTCAATCTCCACAACCTCCTTCACTGTATGAGGGATAATTAAAGGTTGTGCGGGTTTTTGGGCATGGGGCATCCTAGGTTGATCAAGCTGTAATACGCGTATTTGGTATATTCTATAAAAATCCACCTCCTGATTGTAAAACCCGAGAAAATTCAAAATAATCGGGGACATCATTAAGTAAAAACTCATAATACATTTTCTTGAAAAAATAAAGAGGAACCTTGTTGTTGTTGCATGGTGGATAATCAAAAACCATCCACCATCGGTCCCAAAAATTATTCTTAATCCAGTCATCATGACACCAATGGATAGGGAACTATTTGTAATTAGTCACGAGGGGGAATTGGTTTTGGGGTCCGTAAATAGTGCACAAATGTGGTCTTTTCCATTTCTTTTGTCTTTCACGGTTGCATGTGATAATTTTTCTGCATACCAATACCTACAATCAGCTCTAAAAGTATTCCATCTATCTATTTGGTTTTTTGTAGAGTCAACTTCACCAATCAATGTTTAAAGTGTGTTGGCTAAAGTCATGTGGATTGGATTTATGGAATGATTTTGTTTGATAGTGTCAATAAGGTTCTGAATGGCAATTTTATTTTCTCATATTTTTGTAATGATATCACCTTGGGTTCGTGTTGTCTATTTTTACACCCCTTAAAAATAGAGAAACTTGGTTTTCCATAGAATTACATTAATTGGTCACGATAGTGTTTAAGCATGCCACACATTAAAAGGAAATGTCACAACTAAGGAGTGAATTCCATAGTGTTAAGGAAAAAACTTCAAAAGCCATGGAGGTCTAAAACCATGGAACAAAGTGAATATAAAATCTATGGGGTAAATAATAGGTAGTCCACGGAAGTCAACATGAGGCCATGCCATATCAATACCGTGGAGTAAAGTAGAAAAGTTAGTAATACCGTGGAACATAAGAAGGAACTGAAAAAGCCAAAAGTTGTGCAAGATTGAAAGAAGAAAATCACATATTGAAATAAATCAATAGTTTTCCACGGATTACTAAATGAACATGAATCCAATTTGATATTTACAAGTCTAATGTTATTTGAAGGAATCTTAATCTTCTCCAAGCAAAGGGAATCAGATTTCATGGATTAAATGTTGATACATGCACGAAGCAAGAAGGCATCTCTAACACATAAAATATCTACTGCAAATAGCTCAACCACCAAAATTAAATGCAGTATGGGTGTCGTTCCTTATTTGATAAGGAAATTGGCATGGGAAGGAGGTTTTTACAGAGATAATATGATATTTTCAGATAATTAAATGAAGGTGGTCAGCTTGTGGAAGGAGAATTCAAAATTTCCTTCTCTTTCTTCTTTCTATCTTTATTCCATTTTCTATATTTTGTGAATTGATGTCTTGTTTTAATGTTGGATACTTTGGGAATACACAAGCATCATTGTTGTGCTACACAAGAATTCTAAGGTTTGCATGCCTTAGGCTTGATTTTTGTAAATTTTTGCATCTTCCTCCTATATCGTGACATGTGCATGATCTTTAAGCAATAAATCTCTAGTTTTGTGGCTCATTTTGGCCTTAGTTATTGTTATATTTCATTATCTTACCTCTAATTTACTTATAGGTTTGTTGCATACATTATTTCAAATTTTTGGTTCATTGTGCATATTGGAACTGAAACTTCCAAGGTGGTTTTGATCTGTGGCTTAGTTTGTCCCTCTTAATCATCATTTTCTTCCATCTTCCCTCTTGCTGAATTATTCATCCCCTTATTTTTGGTATCATCACCTTCTTTAGTTTAGGTTTTTGTTTTATGCATCTCCTTCTCACCTTGGTCCCTTAGAAAGTTAGAATAGAGATAGATAGTTATATTTCAATTCCTATGAGTAGTTTAGCATAAGGAGTAAGTAGAGGAAACCAGCCTTTTTCAGAAGGTTTAACTCAATTTGAGTCCCACAACTTGGAGACAATCCCATGTTGTCTCAAATCCCAAATTTTCTATGATTTAGGAATGAGTGCACATTTGAGCTCCAACAATTTTGGCACACCATGTGGGATGATTTGAAATTAATATTCTAGTTTTATCAAGTTGTGTTGTGTATCTTGGTGAAGCTCTAGCCTTTGGAGGATATGTAACAACACATCTAGTGACTCCATTCAAAATATCAACTAGTTTTAGCAAGATTTATTGACTTGAGTGTCTTTGATTCATGAGAAGGATCCAAACATGATCTTAAACAAGAGAAGAAAGTGTATTTGAGTACGTTCAGTTATCCTCAAGTAGAGGTAGAAGAGGAAGATAGATCCAAATATCTCCATATCCTCCAAGCCAAACTCTTTCAACACCTCCACCTAACATGCCCTTATTACAATCGACAAGATTTTTCAGACCTATTAGAATTACTCATCAACAAAAACCACCATAACAAAATCCATTTATAACTTTAATAGGCAACTCTCTACTCACCATGAATTCCTGGAATCCTATTCTAATGGAAGCTTTGAAAAATATCCCATATTTTATTGGAGAAAATCACACTACTCCATTTGACCACATTCAAGGCATTAAAAATTTTGTGTTATACATGAAGTTATTGAGATGGATGTGGTAGTCAAACTTTTGGCTTCATCAGTCAAATGAAAAGCTCTACAATGGTTCAAAAGCCTAGGGGTGGGAACAATTTAAAACTGGGATCAATTGTGCACAACCCTTTATGACTAATTTGGAGAAAGAGAAGACAACCTATCTCTATCAAAGTAGTTAACTATAATCAAGAGAGCACCTAATGAGAAAATGGTAGCTTTCAACTTCATATTCTAAAGAACTTGGGATAGAATCCCAGTTCTTGTGAGACTTGTAGGAAAAGGTGCCTTAATTTACTTCTTAAAATCTCTAAACTCTGATATATTTGCTATGAGGAGGAACAACTCTACCATCTACTTATGTAATTGCAATTAGAGCTAAAAATAGTTTAATACAAGATAGAAAATTAGCTCATAGGCCACCCATGCCATTGTATCTTGAACTACCTAAAGCTTCTCAACCCTCTATTGCTCCTATCCTTGAGCCAAATACCCAACATGTTTCTTCAACATAAAAAATCATGCTCAGTAAAATGAGGATGAAGAAATGAAGGCTCGATTAGAAACTTGACAAAAAAATTTATATCCCTAGAGAAAAAGCAAGCCCAATCCTATAAGAATTATCAAAATCAAGGGTAATCTTCTAATTAGGGGTATCAACCATGGAGAAATCAGCAGCCTAATCAAATATATGTATACAACCAAAAGAATAACAAATGGTAAGGCCAAAGTGATCCTCTTCCATTAGCAACAATCCCTCCTCCACAAGAACTTCCTCCTCCCAGTTCAATTCAGGCCTTAGTTCCCATGTAAAATAATATGGAAAAAGATATAGAGTGGTGTTTGCCATGTCATCTTCTACATAACCAACTTGGTTGTCAAAGGAAATGCATATTCAAGGATACATGGTCCAGGATCTTCTTATCAATAGGAACCACTCTGGAGGCACCAAATGACTTTGTGGAAGCAAATCAAGAAACCAACAATGATACCATCCTCATGTTCTTTGGAGCTGAGGATTTGTGTGTAGTTAACCAAGTGGTGGGAAATTCCAAAGTGACCATCCATCAGCGTAGCTCATAATACACAACACAAGAAAATAATTTTGGAGTTATAATCTTCACCTTCATCGGATCAAGAAAAAAACTACGGTAAAGGAAAAAGAAGCCACAGTGAACAAAAGCAAGTCTTTTGAGATTCCTATAAAAGCCACAGATAAAGAGGTTGTTACTTAACTAAAGCCTCCAAATAAAATGCCACCACAACAGAGAAATGAATACCACGAAGGATTTTAGGCACATCACGAGATGCAAAAATATCTTTGTCTTCTTTTTAACATTGTCAAGAAAATGAAAAAGACCAATGTCAACATCTTTATGCGGGATGCTCTTGCTATCCCATCATAGTGAGATCTCTGTGTGAAGCCCTCAAGAAGATACCTCTCATGGATCCAATAATGCAAAAGGATCACACCACGGTTTATGTCCATTAATAAAAGGATGATCACGTAAGTAAAACTCTCAAAACCCCACCCTTTTACATGTTAACAATAGTGGTTAAATACCTAGTTCATAACTATATAATTGATTTAGGGGCTAGTACTTCTATAATTCCCATGAAAATAGTTGATATCTTAGGTCTAAAATACATTCCTTTATCTATGGGTGTTTTACAACTTGATGGGTTGATTGTGAATTTCATGGGCGTAATTAAAAACCTTAAATTAACACTTCATGCATGTCCAAGCCTCACCATAACCCATGAAATTTCAATCATCGAATTTCCTCCTATGTTTGTCCTTTGTTTGTCTAGAGATTTCTCTACTAAGGTAGGTGGTTTCCTATCAACATAATAGACTCACATGCTTTTGAAAACTAGATATGGTACTCAATTCACAATATAAGCTAAGCCTATCTTTACTTACCATATTGAACCATATGATCATTCCCCTATCTAATCATTTTTCCTAATACAAGAGGGATATGAGCAAGAATCAACTCTAGAGGAACAAGTTATTCCCCCTTCCATGCCTAATTTTTATTAGATGAATGGGGTGAGAGAGACCATAAGTTTGATCCTTATGATGAAGAGCTTAAAACTTTTGATACTAGTATGGGAACTTATTGTACTATCTAGAAAGAATCTATGATACCCATGACATTCAAACAAGAAAAGGAATTTTTTTTTGAAATATGGTGGATGTGCTTTGATGGTTCTAGAAGAAAAAATGGATCTAGAGCAGGTGTTGTGCTCATTTCACCATGTAATGAGAAGTTCTACTTTTCTCATAGATTGTAATTTACATGTTCAAATAATGTGGCAAAATATAAAGCATTAGTCCATGGTCCGTTAATCTTTAAAAGAGGAAAATCAAGGAGTTGTAAGTCTTTAGAGACACTAAATTAGTTATTTAACAAGTCCATGGCACATGTGCTATAAAGAACAATTTATTGAAATCTTACAAACATAGAGTCCAATATTTTTTAGAAATATTTGATGTCATTCACCTACAAGTTGTACCCAAAACTTTGAACAAAGATGTAGACCAAATTGTGGATATTGGTTCCCAAGTCTCACTCACTTAATGAGGTCTTGATCAAAGGGAATGCCTAATATATCAAAATGGTGGTACAACCTTCCATCCTAGACAATCAACCTTGCTGAAAGGTATTTGGCAGCAATGAACAAATTATGTAGTTCATCCAAAATGAGGTAGAGTTCTCCTCGAATATGCAATCTGATTTGCAAGAAGTATATGGGGACCAAATTATTAAACTAAAATCAAACAAGTTACCCAAGGGATAGGTCACTCTGGAGCATATTTTAAGTGGAAAATAACATGGTGGAAAAATAGGAAGATTCTCAGTTAGTTTCAATCACTCGGGCAAGGAACTTCTACATGGGAAAGTATGCGATGAAAGTGAAAATAAAACTTGTGTTTCCATGTGCCATAAATTCAATGATATATTTTCATGGGACTATGAAGATTTAAAATAATTCAATCCAAACATAGTTTTGGACTTTATTGACCTAAGTCTTGACATCAAGCCAATTAGATAGAAATAGAGGCCAGTCAATCCCATGATTGAACCCCTCATGAGAAAGGAGCTTTCCAAACTTATTGAGGCCAAAATAATTTTTCGAATCAAGTATTCTACTTAGGTTGCAAGTCTAGTCTCGGTAAGGAAGAAGAATGGTGAAATCTAGCTCTATGTGGATTTCAGGATTTGAACAAAGCTTCTCTCAAGGATCATTATCCTTTTCCCTCTATGGAACAAATTTTGTAGACAATAGTAGGAGAAGAGAGGTTCTCCATGCTCAATGGCTATTCTAGTTTCAACCAGATCAAATTAAAATAAGAAGATCAGTATAAGAACACATTCACCACCAAATGGGGAACATTTCCTTATCAAAATATGCCTTTTGGCTTATCAAATATAGGTGTTACCTTCCAAAGAGAAATGGATATTTCTTTCAAAGGGTATATCAATCAGTCATCCTAGTTTACCTAGATGAAATTATATATTTTTCTAAAAAGAGTGTACACACACATGAAGCACCTAGAGAAAGTATTTGAAATACACAAGGAGTTTTATGTATCCCTTAATCCTAAGTGTAAACAATAAAAAATCACCTAAGAATGGAAGACAAATAAAATACAATGCAAACCTCCATGTAATCCTTCATTCCAAACCTCAGTAAAGGTTGTGGAGATTTTTTCCGTGAAACCTTGCAAATGAATGTGGGTGCTCTTGAATGTTCTCCAAATGTGATTGAAAATGCTACAAACATAGATACTTTGGCTTGGAAATTTAGCAGAATTATTGTACTTAAGATTCAAGAGGATTTGTAAGAGAGTAAGCCTATAATTTATAGAGGTAGAAGTAGTTGGAAATTGGTTATACACGGTTGAATGCACATGCTAAAAATAACATTGGAGGAAGTTACAATAGTGTTGGGGAATTTAGGGGTAGTAAATAAATTAATTGCAGAAGTTGCATCTGGGAAGGTGGTTGTACATGCAATTCAATTGCCCCCACCTTTCTAGGATTCTAGAAGTGCAGTTAACTAGGATGAGGATATGGAGTCCAAGTGGATGTTGACCAAGTGGCAATTGACTAGGATGTGCACACACTTAATTAATTAATTAATTAATTAATGGTAATTAACTTAGCACAAAGGGGTACTAGGGGTACATAAGATTAATTTAATTAATCCAAAGGGTATAATGTGTATGAATTAATCAATTAATCACAAATGGGTGAATAACATGGTGCATTAGGATAAAATTAGAAACGTGTGGAAATAGTTGTGTAATTTTGGGGTGTCTACATTTTCCCCTCTTTAAAGTGTTATTGTGAAGTAATAGTGCTTTAAAGATATTAGATGCATGTAGATCGTGGATTAAAAATTGTGAAGCATTGGGATGCCCCAACAAGAAGAATGGTAGAGGAATTACCCCTCAAGTGGGTGGATGCCACAACAAGAAAGGGGACAACTACTTGATAGGAAGGAAAACCAAGGGATTTGAAAAAGGATGGGAAATTACATGTGCACCTAGCATGAGCATTCATTTTGAAAATAATTTTAGAACAACCTTATTTTTGTTATTGCACAATAAATTTGTCACCATGATTATAAAATAATCAAGATGGTTAACCCAGATACATGCAAACAAACACACACAATAAAGAAAAGATAAAAAGGAAAACAAACCCAATATACAAAGTAGGTGCCAACACTAGGGTTATAAAGGAACCAAGATGTAATCACACTACTTGTAAGTGGTCCAAATAGTAAACATCAAAAGCATAACATAAATTCAAAAAGAAGACAATTAGTTATGCCCCTAATGTGTGCCATAATGATGATTAAGTAGATACAAATGCTCCTAAGTGGGAATAGGATCAGACTTGAAGAGCAAAGTTAAAGTGACTCCTTATGGAACTCTTGCTGAATCCATTGTGTAAATGATCAAAGTTGAATTTACCTCAGATGAAGTTATATCACGAAGGAAAAACAATTTTGTGACTTTTGCCAAGAAGAGTTAGCATATCATGTAAAGAGAAGAAAGTGATAGTTGTAAGATTGGCACAATCACTAGGGTAATAGATTAAATCATGGAATTTATCAAGATTGTATTGAGATGTTTAAGGGTTCACTTTAAGGTTTTTTCTAATTGTAGAATTTCTATGATAAGTGAATGTTTGTTCAAATTTTGTAAATATTTTTGATTTTTTTAGATTTTTGAAATATTTGATTTTTTTGAAGTTTTACGAGTTTTGAAAAGTTTAAAATAAAAATGCAAACAAATGTGAATAAAAAGAAAAAATGAAAACAATAAATGGCTTAAATAAACTAGGAGAAAAACACAACATATGTGAGTGATAAAAAGATACAAAGTAAGCAATAGAAACAAACCTAATATGAACAAAAAGGTACAACACCGAGTTATATGTGATCTAAGATGCAAGTAAATTTCCTGCAATTGGTCTAGTAAAGAAAGGAAAACAAAGTATAACAAAATAACAAGTGGAAAGAAGCAAATGCATCATCACAATGTTGAAAACGGCAACAAGTACAACATAACGTGAAAATGACATCTAATGACACTCTCAATGTGTTCCACATCAAGAACTAGAGATATTCTAATTCCCCAAGCGATAGCTTGGCATGCGAGAGGATTGGATTAGGATGAAGAGTGGAGTGATAGATACTCCAAAATATACTCTTATCAGATCCCATAGAAGGTTGATCTATATTAGATTAAAATGTAAAATCCAAAGGTGCCCCAAGCAACGTTCTATTGCAAAATGGTAAATGAATGTCTATAACATAGATATACACCATGGGAAATAAATATTATTATCAAAATATGATCTAGAATGATCATGAGGAGTGCCATCAAAAGGAAAAATTATTGAACTATGTTACACAATTGTTGTAAGTTTTTCAAACATTAGTTGAATGTTTTGATTGAAACAATTTTAAATATTTTTGGAGTTTGAACAATTTTATATTGTTTTTATTTATTTTGAACAATTTAATATTGTTTTTTAAGTTTTATGAGACATTTTGAATTTTTATTATAATTGTACAACTCGATAAAAAGGTACACTACTTGAAAGTAAGTGAAAATAATTAAAAGCATTCCATTCCATTGGAAAAAATGTAGATGATAAAATGATAGGGTGTTTCACTCCACTCATGGCTCCACACAACTAGGAAGATGCGAGGGCTCATCACCTTGAGCCAAAAAGGACGTGAAAATGAGGTGAATATTGATATGGAAGTGAAGATAATGGATGTGATGACACAAGGTGTAACAATGATCCATGTGAGAAAAATGTAACTCATCTCTAGTCAAGATTATCTGACTGATTACAAGATGATTCCACTTTATAGGTTTTGACTCGACTTAGATCCATTGATGGCCTATTGATTAGAAAAATCTGGTTGAAGGAATTGGTGTCTCTCTTAACATGAGTAGCTAAATTACTTCTTGGGATGTTTTTGATTAAGCACTTTGATTCAAATTTCATAAAGGCTTTATTAGTAATTTTTTTAATTTTTGTGAAGGACCCCTACATGTTGCCCCATGCCATTAGTAAAAGGCAAGGGCTCAACACCGAAGACAAAATGTAGGTAAGTAAGGGCTTTCTCCATTCCCAGTCTCATACTACTAGTAAGAAGTATGGGTTTATCACCAAATACTATGAAGGACGAAAGGTGTAATGATTTTATAGTTTTCTTTATACTTTAAAAGATATTTAATTTTCCTTGTATGTTGATAGTGTGTTTTTGGGAAGGAACATTCTACCCCCAAGTCTCAGCCTCATGCAACTAGTAAGACGCAAGGGTTCAACACCATAGATTAAGATGGGAGGCCAAAAGGACTAGATAAATAATTTTAGTGCTTTCTATTAAAGAGAGAGCTTATTTGAAAGGAGGAGTTTTCCATCAGTAAGCTTTGAGACAAAACCGTAGGTAAAAATATTTGAAATGGTAAGAACCATAACAAAGATGAGACACACAATGCCCAATAGGAACAAGGTTAACCTGTGTCAAAATAGGTGAAGAAATCGAATATATGATAATGATATGATTAAGATATCTACCAATAGATGGAATGCTTAGTATTATTTGTACACACTTTTCTGTTTCGATTTGTAAATAGTGCTCTAATACAAATTTTTATTCTCTTTTTATGATTTTGAGTTTTTCTAAATGTTGGTGGATGAGGATTTGAAATGGAATCGTCAAGAAATATGTCCATGTTTATTGAAGTTAATGGTCCTGAGATACGATGCTTATGCACATGAAATCTAAGTCAAAAGAGGGAATTGTAAACTTTGATAAGTCCTGAAATATGAGACACCGACAAACATGAGCAAATTCAAAGGATTGAATATGAAGTTTCCATAAGTGCTGTAATATGAGACTTTTGTGGATAGGAGCCAAGTCAAAATATTGAATCAAATGATTCAATGGGTCCTGAAGTACTATACTTTGGTGGACAGGTTCCAAGTCAAATTATGTGTGATTAGATGAGTTTTCGATGTGGGAAAGATGTTCGATACATATTCACCTGTGAGAGAAAGAGTGTGAGGAAAGAAGGATGGATCTCTAGATGTATACCTAGGGTTCCTTGTAAGCCATAGAGAGGAAATAGTCAATGTTTCTCCTTCTAGGTTGTGAATTAGTTGATTGGACAAAACATTTTCAATTAAATCTTGAAATGGTTGAATAAGGATATTCCTAGGTATACGTACCTCATAGAGTGTATGCATGAAGATTTCTTGACAGGTAGGAATCATCATCAATGAGATGCCCACAAAATTGATCATTTGAGGTGTAATAGACATAGAAGGTTACAGTGTCACAAGTGTCCAAGATTGTTGTGGTTGTAGTTTAGAAACAAGACTAGATTAGTTAGGCATAGGAGAGACAGAATGGAAAAAATAGAATAAAGCATGATGGTGCTTGATGATGGACCCTCTTCTATTATGTCAAGGGTTATTGGAGAGTCTTGGAGAAAATTCAAGCTCTCGTCAGGTGTTAGAATATTGTTGTCCAAAACAGGTTCAATGTTTGTTTGGACTAAAGGAAGAAAATATGTAGAAGAAATAGATTGGTTGGAAGGGAGAGATAATTGACTTTCATCATGATCTCGTTGAATGTTAGTATGTACAGAAGTGGGGACAATAGTAAACTCTTCAGTAGAAGTGGAAATTTATGTGTCATTGGTTATGAGAGCTTCATTGTCAAGCTCTACAAAGATCTCTTTATCATCGATTAAGTCTTGGACATAGTTCTTAAAATGTGCACATTTATCAGTTGAGTGGCCATAAATGTGATGAAAATCACAATATGTATGAGGTTTGTACCAATATGGCTTAGGTTCTCCTTCAATCCAAGGTCTTGTAAGGGGATATTTTATCATCCCAACCACTTTGAGTTGATGAAAGACACTAGAGAGACTTTCGTCAAGGGGTGTAAACTTACGTTTAACTTTGCATGGTGTAGTGTCTTTGCTAGGTTGTATGATTGGATTTTTTATTGATTAGTCATGTATGTTGGGCATATTGTGATTATATGTGACACCAAAGTAGTGATGATATTGTGGTTACGGTTGATGTACCAAGATTCATCGTGAGAAGTAATAGTATGGTGATTATTATGAGTGAGATTGAAATGAAAATGTTTTAAAAACTTCTCTAAGACTTCCATGAAGGTGGTGATAGATCCATTTGGAAGGTGTAATAACCAATCCAAAGCTTTTCCTCCTATACTTCTAGGAAAAATGCATAAGAGAAAGCTATCGTTATATGCCACTTCGTGGCATGCTATGAAAAATTCTTTTATATGTTGTCTCAAATCAGTTTTTCCTTGTATTTGTCAAATTTGGGCATCTTGAAAGACCATGGGAAGGGTATGTGTAAGATGTCCATGTTAAAAGGGTATGGACACAATTCATCAAAATTTAATTGTTTGTGTTGTTTTTACATACTCACAATGGTGTCTTTCATCATTTTCCATTCTTGGGAAAAGGATGAATTGTATAAATCCACCATTGTAATGAAAAATGAGGGAGAGTGAAGAAAGGTATGATGAATAACTCAACCCTTAGAAAAGTGAATGCTAAGATGGAAGTGAAGAAAAAGGTTTGAAAATATCGAATCCTAGCAAATTGAATGCTAAGATGGAAGTGACAAAAAAAGTTTGAAAAGATTGACTCCTAACAAAGTGAATGCAAGAGGGAAGAAACAAAAGGGTTAGTTGATTACCTAACTCTTAATAAAAATGAGAGTTAAGAGAAAAGGGATGAAAAGAGGTTAGACATGTTCTACTCATTAACAAAAATGAATGTTAAGGGAGAAAAGACATGACAAGGTGAACATGGTCAACTCTTAATCAAATGAGTGATAAGAGTGATGAAGAGATGTAAAAAGGTTAACTCCTAACACAATAAGTGTTAAGAGAAATGAAAAAGGGAGGAAAAGTGAAACGTGCTTGATGTTTAACAAAATTAATGTTAAGAGAGACAAAACTTACCAAATTGAATACAATCAACTCTTAACAAAATGGGTGATAAGAGTGAAAAAGAGGGACTTCGCAACACTTAACAAAATGAGTGATGTTAGGGAGGAAGATGGATTGAAATGTTAGTTTATATGATTCTTTAAACAATGATTGTTAATAAATATGAAGAGGTTTGAAATGAATTTACGATCCTTTACAAAAGTGAACGTAAAGATGGGACAGACGAAA